>JAOXYM010000005.1:7517112-7528080 GCA_028567055.1 Leptatherina wallacei | reverse complement strand
ATAAAATAAAATAAAATAAAATAAAATAAAATAAAATAAAATAAAATAAAATAAAATAAAATAAAATAAAATAAAAACAATACCAGAGTCTCATGCTGGATTGAAGGCCAGGTCATAAAAAATGGGTCTTCAGGTGGGTTTTGAAAATAAACAGTGATGGGGCTTCTCTAACCTGTAAAGGCAACGATGAACGGATGAACACCTGGCTTGGCACCTGGAAACAATATTCTGGGGATCCATTCACACCAGAAGCCAGCCCATCCAAGGCTGCAGAGTGTATTACCAATGAGACGGCCCTGACCCCGGGCAGGCCCCGAACCCCACTACTGCCAAAAGGCTGTAATGTGAGGGCCACCCAGAGAAGGAGCCATCCCCATGGCAGCGACCTCACAGACCGCGCAAGCATAGCCCTCAGCGCGAAGGATCCCCATGAGGAAAACAATGGAGTTAACAAAGTTTTTTAAAAATCAAACAAGACTAAAACAGATAAGAACAATAAGAGTGTAAAAGTAAATATAAGACTTTTTAAAATAAATAAATAAACTTTGGTTACAATAAAAACAAAAGATAAGATACAAATAGAACAATAATAATTACACAATCATACTAAAATAGACTAAAAACCAGATAAGATCATCTAAAAGCTAAGCTAAAAAGGTGGGTATTGATCCTCCTTTTAAAACTATCAACAGTCTCTGCGGACCTGAGGCCCTCTGGCAGGCTGTTCCACAGACGAGGGCCATAGTGATGAAAAGACACCTCACCGTAGGTTTTGGTGTTCACTTTAGAAACAAAGGCCAGTGCCAGAAGACCTCAGGGTCCATGAGGGTTCATAATTTAAAACAAGATCAGATAAATAAGAGGGCCCAAGACCATTAAGACATTTATAAACCACTAAAACAACCTTAAAATCAATCCTGTAACACACTGGGAACCAATGCAGCAATTTTAAAACTGGTGTAATGTGTTCCCCTCTGGTCCTCGTCAGAACTCGTGTCACTGAGTTGTGGAGTAACTGTAAACCACAAATACAAAGACCAGAGAGCAGGGCATTACAATAATTCAATCTACTAGAAATAAAAGCATGCATAAATATTTCCCTGCTGGCAAGAGAGAGAAATGGGCGGACTCTGGCGTCGTTTTTAAAATGATAAAATCTTGTCTTTGTTACATTTCTAATGCGTGGAATAAAATCCATCTCAGAGTCAAAAAGGACCCCAGATTTCTCACACACTGAGAAGATTTTAAATTATGCAATTTGCATGAAATAATGTATATTCAGTTTAAAAATGTCCTTTGTCACTGATATATGTCATTGAAAGTGCAAGTAGTGCATAGCATATTAGCATGTACTGTATTGTAAGGGGAGCATTATACGTACAATATATTTTAGTGTGTGTGCATGTGTGCCTACTCAGTTCATTACAAATGATTTTTTTGCGTTTGTTATGTGGTTTATCTTAATGATTCCCCCTAAATCAGTCCAATAACCAAAACTGTTGAAAAATGGAGCCAAAGGCAACACAGGGTATGGCATGTCTCAATCAAGGTCCCAAACCAGCTTTTTAGCCAATTACAGAAAGAGGGGGAGGAGAAACAGCAATCTTAGCATGTAAGTTAAGTCAGATTAAGACAAGTGGGGCTTGAATTGTACATAACAAGTAAGATCCCAGTATCCATCATCACTTATCTTGGTATACTGTGGTAAACATTTTAGATTTAGCTAAAAATAGAGATGCATTTAAAACACAGATGATGCTGACGGACCATTTATGTCACTTCCAGTTTATTTCATAGATCTGATACAGCTAATAACTGTTACCATTGCTTGAAAATCTCTTATCACTTAAAATAGAGACTTTCCAAAGAATTATCTTCACCAAATACTGGTACTTTGCCAAAAACACAGTCAAATGATGGCAACAATTATGTCTGTATAATGGCTGAGCAAATCCTAAACAGTATAGATTAAAGATATTGTCAAATGGTATGAAAAGATAAACCATTGAGTATATATGAGGGATGTGAATATGACATCAACTCACCATTCAATTTGATTCCGATTCATTGAGTGACAATTCGATTTTGTATCAATTCTCAATTCAAACTGATCTTGATTCACAAAAAATACAAATTTAGTAACAAAGGGAGCCATTTCCGGGATTAACTGCATTCCTCTATAAGGTAGAAGGAGGTTTTCAAGGATAATCGAGTGATTCAAAAATGTAAAATACACAGAAGCAATTTTTTGATAAAGGAGCAAATAATTTTTGCTTACCTTGCAAACTTTAACATTTCTTTGTCACTTTACAGTTGCTTTGAAAGTAATCTGTCAAACACTTTTAAAGTCTTAAAATATCAATTATTGGAAATATTGGATCGATTCAGAATCTTCATAAATAAGAATCTTGATTCTGATATGAATCGATTTTTTTCAGCCCCCCTAGTATATATGTTTTTTAAAATGGGTTAGGAAATTAAACCAAGGCACTGGCCCATAGTAACTACTATGTACCAAGGCAAGTGCCTACAAGTACCCCTAACAGTTTTGTAACATAAGAACTGTGTGTTTAAAACTGTCTAAATCAGCTTGTATAGCCATCTTAACATTGCCAGTATGCAAATCCAAGACATTTGATATTATTTTGATAACTTTCTTGTGAACAAATTCCAATAAAATTTCTGTCAAGAACAATAAACTATAAAAAATATAAATTGAGCTATAAGACAAATGGCTTGACACCGCTGTGAGGAAATGATATCTTAGGGACCTGTCCACACCAGGAGCCGCCCCACCATTTACCACAGAGGGCATTGCCATGGGAACCGCCAAGATCAGGGCAGGCCAGGGCGCCCACCACAGCCATAGGACTGCAGCGCAGAACCCCGCGAACCACCCCAATCAAGGCGACCCCTGCAGCGACGACCCCGTAGACCTAACGGGCATAGCTCCCGACTTGGACGATCCCCATGAGGAAACACTGGAAAAAAGATCAAAATAAAACAGGATAGAATAAATAAATGAATACAAATAAACCTAAGAGCAGTAATAAGAACAATAAAATCAAACATGAGTAATATGTAAATACATAAATAGTATGTTCAGGCTGCTTCCCCCGCGACCTGGTTCCGGATAAGATGGATGATGGACGGCGATGAGTACTGCCTTGAAGATGACATCTTTCTCAAGGATGGCCATGCATTCTTCGACCAAGCATTTGAAAATCACATTAAACAGAATATCTTTACAGACTGTATTGAACAACAAATATAAAGAAAAATCTTCTGCAACATTACACCCTAGTTAAACTGCCCAGAGATTTCATACATAATGTAACCTGTGATAATGGTAGCTATAAAGAGTAATGGCACAAAAACAGCTGGAAATCAGTGGTACCAGGAATTGCTGCGTGATCTAGGAGACATTTAATACTTTCATAGAGGTATCCATCTGTGGTCCTCTCAGCCCTCACAGATGGCCATTTTTTCCATGCAGACAGATGTTAGATCCTCAGAAAAAAGAAAAGAAAAACGATATATAAACTCCAAAGATGACACTTAAAGTTAATCAAATGCTGATTGGATGAAAGTTAACTTGGCCTTGCTAAAGCTGGTAGAGAGCAACGGCAGCCAATATTTATAAAAGGAAAGGATTAAGTGCCAAAACAATAAACACCTAAAGAAATGAACTGAGGTGAAAAATAGCTGAAATGGATAATATTCATTATTTTAACTATTAAGTTACACTCCACCCGAAAAGTAGATCTTTGTCCACTTTGAGTTCACTGCTGTCCACAGCAGAAAGGACCAACAACAGTACAAACACAACAAAGAGAAACCAACAGTTCAGATATCGCTGAGGCTGCCACCAAGTAGAGGCAAAATGCTAAAGAATCATACGTTTGTAGGGCACCAACGGAGAGCAGAGAGAACTATGTTCAGCCCATAGAAAACGTTTTTTTTTTTTTTTATTGGGAATCAGAATACACAAAGCAGAGATAAATCTACTAAGAACTGAAGCCAGCACATGACCTCTGTTAGTACGAGACAACAGTGTACATGCTTAAACTGATGCGAATGTTCCCTGAGATAAGACAAATGCCTAAAGCACCCTGAAGTAGACCAGGAAAGCTTCTATATGCATATTATGCATATAAACTTCATTTAGTTTCCGTTACGTAATAATCTACTGAACAATCAGCCAACTAGTGCATATCACCAAGGAGAAACTCTTTGAGAAGGAGGAAAAGGTAAAAATAGATGAAAGTCAGGTTGTCCTGACTGATGATGTGATGCTGTAAACAGGGAAGATTTTTTTTCTAACAATTAAAGAGTGGAGGAATATTGATTTCCAATGGTGCTCTCAAGTGACTTGCTGGCTGTCACAATGAGGCCTGGGGTAAGGTGACCATGTCTCTGCTCAACGTGATAAACCTTGCATGTCATCAGGTATGGAGGACGCAGTGTCCCAAACCCCATCCTCACTGCATCACAGACTGCCTCTTCCACATTTATCCATGCTGAGATGTCACATTACGGGTTGCTTCATTTAGTAATGAAGTCACCAGGCAGTTGGTGAGTGCAGTCCGCACATATTAACACAGACCCAAGTCGAACTCGGGTGTTCATTTACACACAAAATCTCTCTGTGCAATATGATTATTGTCCACAAGGGCAGCGAAGTGTTGCTGCAAAACTCAGTGTCCTGTTTAACAGGCATCATGGGAAGAAGTGGTGGCAACCTAGATGAGAGGTCAACTCCAGTCTTGCTCTAGTAATAAACAACCATAAATCAGTGGACAAGCTGTCACTTGAGTAGATCCATCATGAGGCAGCCCACGTCATACACACAAATACATGTTTGCACCAAGTCAAGAGGGGAAAAAAAGGTCCATGCAGATTGATTAGCTCTTTTAAATGAGTGGCAGCGGAGTTATGTTGATCGATTCCATGGATAATTGACTAATTCTAGTGTTGTTAGAAGTGGAATAACGACTACATGTCAACGCTTTGATGTGACTTAGCCTACAGGCATCTTGAGTTATAGACAAGGCTTGGAAACTAAGAGGATGTTGACGACATGCAATGGAAGTTAACTGTCCTTAGTTTTGCTCTCTTAAGACAACCTTAAATTGTGCTAAAAGGGTTGAACTGGAAGACTGTAGCCAGATGCAATTGAATTGTGATTAAAATTAACGTTCTGTGTCTCTCGCGTAGTATCTGCTGGGACAGACTCCAGTTCGCTGCAACCCTGTATTGGAATAAGCGGGTATAGAAAATGGATGGATGTTCCGCATAGTGTCTTATTTCACTACAACTTGACCAAAAGTATTTGTGAAGTCTTATTTCTAATCGTAATAAACAATGCAGTTCAACACAACAACAAAACAAATCATGAAACTGTTGTGCTACACATAAACCTCATAACTATAAATAATATTCAATTCCCGTCCCCCTACTTTTTATGGTTGAGAGTTCAGCCAAATGGATGGGCCTCTCATCTGGTATTCCCACACACCTCAGTCAGCAAGTCGCCCTGCTCTTAAGTCTAGACCAATCAATGAATGAACTCGTTACTGAGGCATTAAAGGCAAAGCCATGGAGGAGTAGTAGTCCATATCTGGAAACCTTCCCACTATGTGACACAGCAATTCACAGCTGTTCAGAAGTGAATGTCGGCCTTGGAACAAAAATATATAAAACAAAAAAAAAAGATGAAAAATAAAAAGGCCGATATCTGCAAACAAAAAAATCATGATTTAATTTCTATTGCAGATTTATGAGGAAATACAGGACAGGAAAAGGTCCTGAAAATGTCAAATCACTCTTGAGTGAAGGACCCCTCCCCTGTGTAAGATTCAGCCAGCTTTATTATGCCAAGAGGTGGCCACTGAGTGGAGGAAAGGACACTGATGCATAGAATGCAAAGCGACTTTTAATTATTCTTGGGAAAAGAGCAGAAGCCCTTGGCTTGTTTACCACTTTACAGGAAACAGCTTATGATTGCTTTGTAATTATCTCCTTGATAATGTAAAATTTACCCCCCACCCCCTTTCAGTCCACTCCTTTCCCCAGAACACCACGCAAAAGTGATCAAGCATTCATCATTTAGCCCAAATGTTTTAAGTTTTATTTGGGGGAGGTGGAGGGAGGGCTAATAGATTATGGGTAATGAAGCAGCTCGAGCAGTAACACAAATAGGACTTGTTGTGAAAGACGCAGGCTAAGGCACGCCTGTGTCGTGATAATCAGTCTTTCTTTTGTTTCATGATAAGCCAAGAGCCTAACCTTCACCCAAAGAGCACATAATTTTCCCTCTGTGAGACTTAATGAGACATTAGCCATACTAACAAATGGTGGACGAGAAAGTGAAAGTGACTTTCCAGGTGAAGGCTGTTAGCCTGACCATAATCAGTCCCCAAGTGCGGCTAAAGGATGGAAACAAATCTGAGTCTCCGTCTCAACAGCTTGCTGTGGCTTTTATGACAGGCCTCCCAGGGCCTTTCGAAAAGGAATGTAACATCTTAATATCCCTCAAATAGAACAGGTAATCTACTTTTGTTGTTGGCTAGTCTGCTGTGATACAGCTAATGCATGTAGTGTAAGGTACAGCACTCAAAAACAATTGCCTGTCAAATTGAGCATGTACTGCATGTTTGCTACAAGCTACACTTTCACAAACACCAAAGTTCTGCTCTTTTATTTAACACAAGCCATGGAATTTGTAAGGAATTCAAACCACATTTTAATTCATATTTTATGGGAGGAAAAAAGCTTCTGGTAATTATGAACCATTGAGTCATGTATTAAAGCCATTGTTTTGGGCAGCACGGAGTGGTCTGGAGATATGGGACTAAAGACACAGCAGTGGACGGATAAAGAAGGAAGTGACGAGGCCGTGTGAGAAGGGGCTCTGTTCCCCTGCCGGGCCTCCCAACTCAATTAGCTCAGCTCATCCCAGCTTTCTGCTGATGGGAAAAAAATCAGCAACAACACACTCTACCATAGAGTCCTGGGAGTCTAGCCTGTTAGTAAGTGAATGAGTGCTGCACATTATGTGTCCGTTCATGCCTCATGTGCAGACTTCACATTTGTGCATCCGGGAGCATGTCTCAAGTATGTGTGGGCTGTCTCGTCTCCTCTTAGATTGGAGCCCCACAGTGCTTTCTATATCAAACACCTGAACCAATTAGGCTACACTCGAGAAAAGAAAAAAAAATCCCTCAAGCCACTTGCAGTATTATAAACATTCATGCTAAAAGTAAGTTCGAAAAAATGTGTGTGGACTCACTATGAGACAGAGACACTGGAGGAAGACTAATACCAAAAATAAATAAAAAATTCAAAAAAATGGATATAGAGACTGCAGAGATTATATTCCTAGCCTCGAGGTTAAAAAAAAGGAAACATACAACCCTAAATTCTGAACCATCATTTAGCCTATACAAGTCATAAGAATACTCAAACAAAACAAACTACTCAAAGGTCCTAAGGAAGTCAGTGTAGCAGGTCTGCATGTGAGCTGTAGTGCATAAATCACTGACATGGCTCCTGCACGTGCTTTTAGGATGTCCTAAAGGGAAAAAAAAGAACAGCCCAAGGTCTGAAGGAAGCAGTTCATTGCTAGATGATAGCGTTTGGAGGCAGGGGCTAGGACCCTTTGAGAGACGTGATGCACATGCATGTCTCAAAGGCAAAGTGAGATGGAGAAGAGCACTCAGTGTTGGTGACTGAAATTGCTTGGCCAGCACAACTCAAGGCCAAAATCTATTTAATCACGGAATAAGGACAGTTAAAAAAAAAAAAAAAAAGAGTAATATTCCTGCATAAGACTGTCCCCCTCTTTTCCCAGAGACACTTTATGACACAGAAGCTCATCTCTGCTGTAACACCCCCCCCCCCCAAAAAAAAAATTAACACACCTCTCACACAAGCTTGGCCTGCTTCAGAAATCTAGGCAAGAATGCTGCACTGCGCCAAGTTACGAGTTAAACAAACAAAGTAAATACACTGATAATGCCGATGATAACATCCGAGGCGAAATGAAAGGATGAAGGTCAGTAATTGGGAGAAGGTGGGGAGGTAGACGCATGGTGTGGTTTGTTTTTCTCCTGGCAGGGGTCCATGTGGGCGCATGCAGAAGGCTCCGGGGCGGTGTAGGAGCACGTCTGTGCAGAGGTTAAGAAAAGCAATTAATCGGCAGCAGAGATAATCAAAGGAACCTCCCCCTCCAGACACCTTGGTGGGGGAGCGGGAGAGGCAGAAAAAGAGCAGGGAGAGAAACGGAGAGACAGTCAGAGAGAAGAAGAAGATGGGAAAATACTTGTTTACAGGCGCTGCTGGTGCGATCAAAAGCGCCGGGGTTCAGCTCTGCCACCGGGGCCCTCCGTTTCAGGAGGAATTGATAACACTTCAGATGCACAATTCAATGTTTGCGAGAGTGCTTTTACCTCCCGGTGAGAAGGCAAGGATTTTTCACAGTCTAAGCTGCATTTCCTTTCATCTTAGATTTTGCAAGGTATCAACAGATTGTCAATGGCAAGGAAGACATTTTTCCCACACATAATCAAAGAATGTAGTTTGGTGTGCCTGCGCTACCCCTGCTTAGACGTTGATTCAGACAGCAAGGTGGAAGACGGCTAAAAACAAGATTATCATCTCTGGAAGCTTATATTGTGATTACATTAATTTAGCTGTGAAAAAAGCCCCTCACAGAGACTGGAAATTAAACTGGAGAGTATCATATCCTCAAGTTTTGGGGTTTTTCTTTTCTTTTTTCAAATAAAGAGTAAATAGTTGGTAAGTAAATAGTGGAAAAAAAGGCTATTCCTGATGCAAATCATTAGATATTCTGTATGACAGATTATACCATCCCATGAGGAATCAAAGCTTGTTGCTCCCTCTGGTGGCTCATATCTCTCTTTGGAATTGAAATCAAGTGAGCTTAAGGTAGATTGACACTTAAAAGCAGCCACTAAATGAAATGTAGTCTGTGCTGCAGCGCTAACACAGAGCAGCGACAAGTCATACTTGGACATTGATATGAATGTATGTAAGAAAATGCATCAGTACTGTATCTATTTAAAACTCCTTGTCCATAACTAAACACCATCTGACACTGCTGACATCAAAACCATCCAATTTGACTTAATCTTCTATACTTTTTACTTCATATTTGTTGACATCGTGCCAGTGTACAGAAATCAGATCCATATAATATCAAAACAATACCAACACTACAACAAAACCAAAATAATCCTTTAGGATCTCTCAATATCGCAGCAGAAACTCTGGCAGACGGTTAGCAGGTCAGCAGTGACTAAGTGGTGGTGCTTTCACAAAGTCTTGATTAGATAATCCCCCATCCATATCTTGGCAATATGTTGCAAAGGAACAGCACGTTTCTCATTACACTGCTGACAGGCCCCACATCTGTGGGTTGCTGTCAAAAACTAGGCATTCTGCAGACTGCAGACTTGTTGATTATATCAATAAAAGAAGAAAGAAAGAAAAGAAGACATGCCAAATTTCGGGTGTGATCGCTGTGTGTGGCATATGGGTGGAACTATGCCATGGACACAGAGAGCAGCTACAACATGCCATCATGTAAATCAGATACATAACATCCGATTGTTCAGTTGTTTAATCAAAAGACAAAAGTATAAACCTGTTCGGGGGGAAAGGGAAGCTTAAATTACCTCTGTTGTGATTTGGTGCTGAATAGAAAACAAGATCAAAATAAACCCAGGGGTCTTTTTCTTTAAACTGTGCTGGCTACTTGGTTATGGCGTTCCATGTATTCTTTTCCTGCCAGTATTTAATACCCTGCTCCTGGGTGCTGGATTGTTTTAGGGGCCTCTTTGTACAGCCTGCACCTGGGATCCTGCCTGGTGTGGTAGATCTGGGCCTCTATTGCTCTGGTGCTCAAGGCTTGCTTCTGTGCTGTATGATTAGTGCCTCTGTGTTGTCCTTCAGTTCAGCCCTCTCAAGCCATTGGTAGGACTTGTTCATATCAGACACTTGGGCCATCTGTAGGTGATACGGTTCATACAGGGGTTTTTCCTCCCATGATAGTTCCTCCAACTCCTTTTTCCTCCTGTTTCCACTACCTGAGATGTTCACTAAGTGCTTCATCCCTTGGGGCCATCTTCTTGATGTATTCATGGAGCTTATGTTTCATGTTGGAAAGTGGCTCTAATGTTCACTAGTACTCTCCCTCCTTCTGTGTGCTTGAAATTCAGTGTGTATAGCAAATTTACAACAACCCCAGTTGCCCATAGTGCTGAATAATAAAATAACTACCTCTGGAGCCTGGATTTGAGGTTGAACCCCCCCATGCATATGTACAGTTTTGGATTGGATGATCTTAAGATTGTAATGAACAATAACGTCCAGTGTTTTTCAACAGAGGAAGCAAGAGATGATAACAATTCTTCCATATTAGTACAACATATGTATAACATTGTTAGATACTACTAATACATACTTATATATATATACATTGTATAATTAATCCATAACCTGTTAACTTAGGTTATGGAACATAGTTACACCTCAACCACTCCTGCTTCACCCATCCAGCACTGTTAGTCTTGTTCTCTTAAACGTACATACCCTTCCCGCATCTATCCATTCTCAGTCTCTCTTATCCCTACCTTACCCTCATCCCATCATCCCAATTCATATTCATTCATCCATTCTTACCTCCTTTTACACCTCTTTTTTAAAGCCTTATTCGGGGGTCCACGGTTAACTTCATGGCTTCCAGAGACAGAACCCCAACTCTTAGTCTCCTTCTTTAAAGCCTCCAATTAGAAGACGTCACAGATGAGCCTTGCAGAAAAAGCAATCACATTTATCCATACCCTAGCTCCCACTTCTCTTTCATACTGCCTCACACTCTGACTCCTCATTAAACTAGTAAACTTACACTGTTGTGGCATGGTCCTTAACAGTGTAATTTTATGA
>JAOXYM010000005.1:7482271-7511393 GCA_028567055.1 Leptatherina wallacei | reverse complement strand
ATCGGACTATAGTCTCCTGGTGAGATGGTTATGTAGATCTGTGTGTCATCAGCATAGCTATGGTAACATATTTTGTTTTTATTTATAATTTGAGTGAGTGGGAGCATGTAGATGTTAAACAGCAGTGGCCCCAGGATGGAGCCTTGAGGAACTCCACAGGTGATTTTAGATACTGTTGGATCCATTTCAACATGATTCAGGTGTGTTTGAGCAGGACAGCACCTCAAACCTGCCGGACAGTGGCCCTCGAGGACTGGAGTTTGAAATTCCTGGTCTATAACGTTCTGTAAAGTTTTTAGAGTAGGTTCAGTAACATCGCTATCATTGGCTCAGTTGTAATGAGTCTGTTAGCTGTTCTCATTTTCATTAAAGTGCATGTCGATGACAGTGTAAATATGTCTAATAATGTTAAAGAAGATGTAAAACCTGAAGAAATATTACTGAATTATTTAAAGTCTTACAAAGTCTCCTCACGACACTGTGGGCCCGCACTCTGCTTGAATGACATCTCTCTCACCCTTTCTGTTAGCTTTGTTGTACTTTCTAGTGCGAGGCAACTTCCTCCCTTTATCATTTGTACTGTTCATTCACACAGACTGCTGACATCACATATTCCCAGCACAGCTCGGCCTGGCTTCAGCTGAGGCAGAGGTTTAATCAGTCAGTACAAGTGAAAACAGCGGCGCAGGTATGCTGTTTTTTTTTTTTGTTTTTTTTTTTTTAACAGAAAAAGATGATATAGTGAAATCAAAAGTAAAATCTTAGATTCATAAATCTTGCTTTATCACCACTTGAAACACACAGTTATAGCGTAGAATAATTTGTACCTCATTTTCACCTCAATTTGCTCTCTTGCAATATTCGATGGGTACAAAATATGCATAAGATATGACACAGCCAGCTGCACCCAGCAGACTTGTAGCCAGAAGCTAATTCAGTTATTCCCAAATCAAATGCAACAGATACAGAAGCAAAACTTTTCCCAGACAAAAGAAAAACTGTCAGTTGAGTTACATCCATTTTCATATCGTGAATAAATCGTGAATGATGACACTGTGCTCCAAATTATTATGTATATTTGTTCATTTCTCATTAATAATCAGTGTGAATGACAGTGAATCTGAGTTTTTTAATCCTTTGTTACAACACAGGAGCCCTTTTTTTAAATATGTTGTTTGGAGGCAAACCGCCACTCACCCTTACAGATCTTCCTTTTAAGGATGCTCCACAGGTTTTCAGTTGAGTTGAGTTCAGGGGATGATGGTGGCCAAACTGCAAATCTTCCTCCCTTTATACCCAAAGCAGCCAAAATTAAATGGTATTTTTTGCAGTGTGGGATGTTGTATTGTCTTGAATGAAAATGATTTTATTGCAGAAGGCATTTGACACCCTCAAGCACCCTTAAAGGGCCTACCATCTGACTGCCCATTATTCCACCACCACCTTGCTGATATTGCAGCCTCGCTGGGACATGGTGGCCATCCACCCAACATCCAGAACTCCATCCATCTGGACCATCCATCATATGTTAAGGGTGGCAGGCTTTATGCATTGCTGCAATCCTCTGGAGAATCCTGCATGGAGAGGTTCTTCGGACTCCATAGAATTCAGCAGCTTCAAATACCTGCTTGCTGCCCATCAGTGGCTTTTTAAAAGCTGTTCTCTGAACAAAGTGCCCAATGTAGACTTTTGTTGACATGCTTTTATCTGAACAATCGGTTTGCTCTCTGAATCACACACATTTTTTAACAGTACGATGATCTCACTTAAGTCTTTGTGAAATGTCCAAGAAGTTGGAAAACAGCATATACAAACTTTTGGAGCATCTACCTCTAAATGCACAGACATATAGGGTTCATCATTACTATCAAGTTACTTGATTATGTGCCTAATGTTTCAGAGAAATCCCCCAAAATGTTCACTACAAGTTCATCACACTACAGAACAGTTGAAATCTCCCTGGTTTAGATTACTGTTCTTCATTTCTTTATGGTTGGGGTCAGATCATCCCTTTTAAATGTGTCTCAGGCAGCCATGTAAGCATAAAAACATCAAGATTTTTCCAGATGTGTAACATATAACGAACAGATGCTTCAAATAAGGTGCAAGTTTGAATCATACCCGTTCGGATGGAGCCTAGAAAAGTCTAGATTTTACATTCCTCCCTCAGAACAAACCCCATACATTTAAAATTACATGTTATCCACGTGTAGTTGTGCTGAGCACAGAAAATCTTTCATTTCCTGCAAACTGTTCAAGGCAAGCACTGTTAACAGGCCTCATTTGGAGAGCTGTCTTTTAGCACACTATTTATCTTGATACGAGTCCCTTGCAGCTCGACAGGCCTTCTCTGTGCATCAGTCTTCTTTGCTGCCCTCCCTGTTTGATCAAATATGTTTGCCACGCATGATCTGCAGCAATTTGAAGTGCGGTCAATTGGCACACTGCTGTATATCCTCTTTCCCTGCAGTAAAGACTTCCCTGCTGCAGCACATGTAAGAAAGACAGGGAACGTTTCCTGTTGCGACCCTGCTAACACGTTTCATCTTGCTCATTCTCATGAGACATACAAGCAGTGTCAACGCCGTAAAGTATGATAAAAGACGCTACGTTCCTGTGCTTTGAATAGCCACAAAATAAAGGATTTAGCAAGATTTTGATCTTTCCATGACAGCCGCTGTGATTATTATGTGTCATAATGTAAAGAAAGGCTTTATGAGGGGGAAGAAGTGTGATAAAACAACTCTGGGGCTTCAAAGAAAGTAGGCTCAGATCTGAAGGTGGAGAAAAAGAATGATGCAAGCAAAATGAAGGGTGGTTTGTTCTTCAGCCTTATCTGTCACCATCAGCCATAACCTGTCCTGTGCTGGAGATTAATTTAAAGATTATAGAGTGCTATACATTTGCACAGAACAACTCGGCTTGCTCCTTTACTCTCACCTATATTTTCTGTGCTTCCTCTCCAACTTGTTTCTTCTTCTGCCCAGTGACACTTGAAAGTTTTTTCGCTGAATCAAATCAACAGCCTGAGGTAATTCTGTGCAACACTGTAACAGTTGCATTAGTGTTGATCGTTTCTGGGGACGCTTCCATTGTTCACACACATCTCACGACGAATGCGGCAGCAAAATTGGGTGAAAGTTCAGAGACAGAGTTATGGGGAAATAAATAGGGTCACGTCAAATATTGTTTTCCCCTCTGCCCACAGGTAGTGGCAGCACATTTCTGCACAGGTGCCTTCAGTAGTTCCGTGATTCATTTCAAACTGGCAGCCCATTTTAAACATGCAGTCTACATGCCACATCTCCCCTACATAACCAATCTATCAAGCCTAACCCAGCGGTACGTGCATATACTCCCATATCACAGAAAAGGCTGGAAAGCAACTGTCATAGATGGCATGATTGAATTGTTCCCTTGCACTGTCACCAGAGGGGCTATTACTTCAAATTAGCATACAAATTCAAACCAGGACAGATGGATTTGTCACATTCCAGTCACCATCTTCCTGGAAGATTGGCTGTGCTTGTGCTGCGCAATGGAGATAAGACACCTGTCTTGGTGATGTTGGGCGGGGGAAGGACCGGCGTTGGCTGGGAGGAGGACTGGGTGGGTGGAAGGTTTTTTTCCTGAAATGCTGAGGTGTTCTGCAATAAACGTCCCTACCCACGGTCTCAAATGATGATGAGGCACCATCCAAGACTCTGTGGGTGGGAGGAGATTGAGCTGTTGTGAGGTGGTGATTCACACTGTTTGGAAACACAGTGAACAATAGCTGTCTGTTTTTTTGTTGTCTTTGCTACTTTTTCGTGAGTAACTGTCAAAAAGCCACATAAAATGTCACCCATATATAGTAAAGAATGCAAGTGTAGATTGTGTAGCAGCTGTAGGGTAAAAATATACAGTGTAATCAGTACTTGACATCCTTGGCCTCAAATGACTTTGTAAAAATGACACAAATGTCATCCAAAGTTGTTAACTTACTAGTCTCGAGCCCAATACTTTTGTATGGACATCTATACAGACTGAGCACAGGAAATAAGAGTGCCTACTCACATTAGACACCAAGAAAATACAACCTGGAGACATAATGATTTTCATTTGTAATTATGGCAGCATGAATCAATGATAATATTGAGCATGAAAAACTGTTCTTACCTCAGGATCAATTCCATATAATTTCCAGATCAGCTCAAACTAATGGCTTTTCTATTGGCTTCACTTACGAGGCAAGTGAAGCCAAGCTCTCCGGCACCACTTTGTGGCTCTTTATGTGTGTTCTCAAGCAAAAGGCCATCCACTTAAAAACTTCTCTCCCAAAAGTCCAAAAATATTGAGGCACACATGCTCATTTCCTGACTTAGCATATTACACAATCTGCAGGCATAATTTAAAAGTCCCAAAGCAGGTTTGATATCTCTGCCTGCCTACATCCAGACACTACAGAGATTGTGAAAATGCTTACTGGTTCATTTCTGCCTCTATACTTAGTTCAGCGCTGCGTACATTTGCTTATAGTTGATGTTAAACTGTGATACAGAACACAGGAAACTAATGGTATGGCAATGGTGTAGTGTACACCTGAAGTAAAATTAAACTTGCTTCCAATAACAGTTAAGAGTCTTTTTAAAAGCTGCTTTGAAAGAAATATGAGAGAAAAAAACAAACTTTTGGCTCCACCTGCATGATGGATAATGCATTTTATCCAAATACAGCTTCTTTAGGGTTTCAATCTTAACTTTTCTTCTTCATAACAGAATAATCAGCCAAGTCACTTTTAAGATAGTTAGAGCCTCTGTGAAGCTTCAAGTGTATGCAGAACATTAAACGGCTTAAAGTCATAAGAGATACAGAATAACACAAATAAGAAACACGATTTGCTTAAGTTTCAGGTAAATTATGTGTATTCTAGTAGAATTGAAAGAATTTAAAAAAAAATTCCAAAGATGGGTCATAAATCGTATTCAGGAAAATTAGACACTTAAACACCAAGGTATTATGTTTTTATTTGTTTTGTTTGACAATTTGTCTGTATGTGTGCATTTTATAACATTTAAGTCTTGGCTAAAAAGCCAGGGTGAGACCTTCAGATTTAACCAAACTCATTCTGAGCCACAACAGACATTCAAAATTCAAATACATGATAAATACATGATAATGGTTTTTAATTGATATTCAGTGTAAGCGCAAGTATAAACAGTACCAATCGAAAGTTTGAACACATCGAATGGGTAGATGTGTCCAAAAGTTTTCATTGTACTTTTTCCCTCTGAATGTTCCACAAAAATCCCTCCTATAGTGGCATTAACGATTTCTCATGATTGTTCCTTCTAGGACGATGCAATATGCTCCCCAAGTGTTCACATTCACTGGGTAAAATGATAAAAGCCCCTTCAATTTACATGACAAATATTCCACATTTATTCAGATATTTTTTTATTTAAAAATACTTGTGGAGGAAACTTTCCCTGCAAAAATCAAGATCCCAACCAGAATAAATTTGACCCATTTCTGCCCAATTTTAAAATTTTTGGTCCGATTTTGATTAAATTTCAAATCCTTAATCGTTTCCTATATTCTTCCATTACAATCTGATTGAAGTGTTACATTTGCTTACCTTAATTAACTTGCTGACACACAAAGAGAGGGAGAAGCCTCCAAAAGAAGTTAGTCAAACTACATCCTTTAGTTTTTCACTAATTTTAACAAGTATGTTGAGACGATGTTTTCACTGTAAACCAGAACAAACATTGCAGTTTTGCTTTCTTTTTTTTTTTTTTAGATCACTGAAGAGCTTGTGCCTCGTCATGAAGAACGCTTTTACCTTCCACATTAGAGGCGCTGACACAAAGTTGTACAGCCAGTACAGGCTCTGGCACAGCAGGGATTTCACACTGATCTTGTTCCGAAACATTTGTAATTAACATCCCCCCCCCCCCAACTCCAACTGTTTCTGAAGCTATCAATATCCCAGTAAGAAGATTTAACTTCCCTGAAGAGCCAGGAAAATGAGCTGCATTTGGCAGGTTGGGATGTGAACGTTCAGTGCGTGTGCACATGTGAGGGTTGAGTGAGGAAGTTTATATACAGATTATCCTGTTATTTCAATGCTGAGAGAAGGAAAACGTTTTTACAAAGTAATTTTTATTAAGTTGAACAGTTCACAGGATTTGTCACCATCTTAGTATCTCCATGTCAAGAAGACATTACATTACGCTTGCACTGAAATACGGTATAAATTACATGTGATCAAAAGCATATTCCCATAAATTAGTGCCGCTTTGGCAGAAGCAAAACAAGGGAATGTTGAAATTTATATGAAGCATCATGCAACTCATGTATAGTCCTTTCACTTTGAAAAGTGAAGAAGAAGAAAAAAAAACCACAATGTTGACAAACAGTTATGAAAATGCATCTGATGCAGTGAGACAAAAATAGAAGTCCAAATTAGTTTTGGTGAAAATTATTTTTTTTTAAAAACAAAAAAAAAACATTCAAACAAGTTGAAGTTTTACTTTGTACAGATAACAGAGGATGCTGAAGCAGCTCATGCAGACCTTTTTAGTACTGAGTGTATTCCTTGGATGAGATTTTAGCAATAATACGCTCCAACTGTCTCTTCGCTTCACACTGGGGGAAGTTACTCATCTCGTAGTACTGCGGGGCAATTTTCACCAGCCTAGGAAAGAAAGAAAGTAAACATTAGTCACAAAAATTGTCTTCGGTGTTTACTTGTGGGAAAAAGCCGTTCTTCCATATTCACAAGGTGACTACTGGAGCACGCACGACAAATTTGATACATAATTGTAGGAGGTCACAGAGGGGGATGGAGAAACACGGGTAGAATTGTAGCTGTTTCACTGATTGCATGCGACGCTCATAAACCTATACTGGTGAGACTTGCATCTCTTTTTCCTTTTTTTTTTTAAATCAATCTTTGCCATAATTGTCTTTTTCAGCGGTTTTGTCAAAGAAAAACGAAAACGATGACGCTTCAGTGGAGCCAGATTCTCAGAGGGACAAAATTTGTTGGAAACTTTTTGGAAATGTCATTAAAGGGAAAGATACACACAGAAAACAATAAAAGAAAACTTCTAGTTGAGGGCACAAACACAGTTTAAAGAGAGATGAGGCAGACTTTATGGAAAGAAATACGGTGACATGTTGCTAATCTTAGAAACTTACCACTCCGGTTTGACGTCTGTACATGTGCGGATGTAATTCTTGGTGGTGAGAACAAATTCATTGTACAGCACCCACTCAGGTTTGTGGTCCAGCACGGTGGAGGGGTGCAGCTGCACGACTTGGTTATCCTTCACCGTCAGGTAATGGCCGGTGCGCTCCAGGTGAGCGACCTGTTCACAGAACAGTCCAAAAGGCCAGTCATGAATGAACCCAAGAAAACACTCTTCTGAGGCATTATTTCACTAAATTACACAAATAAGAGAATTGTTCATGCTCAGATAAAAAAGTAGCTCTCAAAACAAATTTGTAAGCAGCCAGTGAATGTTTTATAACCCCCACTTTGTAGACATTCGGTCAGGCTACGGTGGTGGTTGTGATTAAACAAGGCAATCAGTTTCAATAAAGGCCTTTCCAAACAAAGACATGATCTCAAACACTGAAACGCCTGAACATGAGCTGCAAATTTGTCTCCAAGATAAAGGTTAATGTTGACAAATATTTAAATATTAACACCATAATTCAACTTGTCAGGTTGCTTGTTTCAGGTGGCCCTGAAAATGGCTTCTTGCAGAATTACCATTTGTTTTCCTGAGCGAGAGATAAATTAATTTGATTTCTCGTTACGTCTCAAACAAAGTAGCACTCCGTGTGTGTGTGTGTGTGTGTGTGCCTGCGTATGCTTACTTAAAGGCAGCTCTCAACTACATTTTCAGTGGTTACAAACATTTTGCAAAAATGATCAAGTGAGTGTTTTATCTCAAATATGAGAAGTGGCTAAAAGAGAACATCCTCATGAAAGCAGCAGCTTTTGGGGTAACGCCTTTCAAGGAGAAGATTTTTGGATAATCCGGTTGTGCTGTTTATGTGTGGACAGGATAACCGGAATCAGGATAACCAGCACAAATGGCTCTCAGCATCAGATTGTTTGCCACCATGTGTGTGGCTCGCATCACAACATGTGTAATTAACTCCTTAGTTTACCTTTTTAATGGCATGCGCTAACCTTGCTAACAGGACTGTTTTTTACATGTTCACATATAAATATTCATTTACTATACTATATTGAAGATCTTTTTTTTTTTTTTGGTCAGCATGGCTACAGAGGAGAGAGCTACACTTGCCCCTTTTTGGTTTGGCTTCTGGCTGCAATCCAGTGCCATGAAGCACCGTTTACAACAAGCTATATATGCCTGGGGCTTGGAGCATTAAAAAAAAAGCCAGACTCCTTACCTGCATGAAAAAGCCAGTGACCAGCGCTCGGCGGATATTGATGTAGTAGTCTCTGCTGGTGAACTCGGTGCTCCTTCGCGGCAGGCTGAAGCGGTCCATGATCCTCGACAACTGCTGCCGTACGTTGTCTGCTGACATCAGCGAGCGGTAGTTGACAAAGTTATCGTAGCACCACTGAGTGGACTCGTGGTCTGTGTGGGAGCAGAGGTTAAGTTCAGGTTAAGAGAACATAAAAACAATATGAAACTATTAAGTTAAACATGCAAGCATAAACGGGCTACTTACTTTGTTTAAAGGCGTGATAGACGTTGAGCAGTGTCATGTGGTCTCCGTCGATGTGGGAAAAGCGCTGCTTGGACTCATCAGCTACCTTCTTGGCCTCGGTGGGTCGGACAAAGCACTGTGGGACTAAACAAGGTTGGTATAGGCCCCAACACAGCCGCCCATAGGGATAAGTTAAGCAAATCCCACAGAGAAGAACAAGGCCTCTGCTCAAGAGAGGCACAGAGCACTTCACAGGGCACACTGCATTGCCAGGTGTTTATGGAATAAAGGGAGGGGAGGGTCAAGGAGAAGGGAGGGATTATGGTTTCTCCAATCTGGCTTGAGACAAAACCTGCTAACATCTGACATCCAGTCATAACAAGCACTCTCTTTTACAGATTTGATACAGTCGTGTAAAATTCCCCTGATCTCTGGTCCTGCATTCTCCCCAGTTAACTCGCTCTGAAATGCTTAACATCACACATGCTTGATTGTGCCTTTAATGGATAAAAGCTGTGTTTATTGAGCCTCATGGTTGGTTGCTGTGACAGCACCATTCTCAGGTGAACCTCTACTGCTTACTTTAATGAACTCAGCAAAACCCTTCCATCCTGAAATGCCTGCTTTAAGTGCACACCACGTCCAAGAAGCTAGTTAAATCCATTTCCCCACTCTCAAAGACCCTCGCGCTCCCTTCAAAGGCGTCAAGATTCATCTCAATGAGCAGCATTCTGCTTTGGCAAGCCCAAAGTGCAATTATTGCTGTAGCATGCTGCTGCTGCTCCAGCTACACCTATACATTTTGTACAGATGTGTATTTCTTTTTTTTCTTTTACTCCCTTCACCAAAAACAGCTGACACTACTGACTTTATAATCCACTTGCCTTGTAGTTACGTTTACCAGGAACACATTACATGTATGCCAAGTAGACTTTAGCATCTAGTGCTAGAACGTGGAGTGTTTGCAAAGTGTTTGGTCTGCCTGGAACAGACCCTCTGAAATCTTCATGCTAGGATATCTAATATAAAAGTGATTGTCTTGTAAATAAACAATGTGCTCTAATATTGTGATTTGTAAAGATAAACAAGTTGAATTTGAGCTCTGTGGCCATTTGTGAGGAGTGGCCCGTGTGTCCATATTGGGCCAGTCCTGAGCATTACCTGACAACATGGCAGTGATGGAAAGGATCTCGTTGGAACAGTTGTATTCGCAGCTGGCGATCACCATCTTGGCCAACTGGGGGTCCAGGGGAAACTCGGCCATCATGCAGCCCAGCTCGGTCAGGTCGCCATTGTCGTTGAGTGCTGCTAGGTAGTTCAGCAGCTCAAGGGCTCGCATCAGGGTCTCTGGGGCTGAGGAGGACAGAATGAGGGCGAAGGGGTGTTACTAGCGCTCCAAATCAATAAGCAAAAACACACAAAGAAGAAGGTAGAGGCAGATAATCTGCAAACTATCACTATTTCACAGCAGCATCACTTGAGAGGAACAATTTGGAGGTCTTCGAACAAGAATGCCAAATCTTGTTATATCTTTAGTAGTACCGACAAGCTTCTGCTTTGTGTTACATTGTTTGCCTTTTTTTTTTTGTAGCAGATTTGTGAACTCTAGCAACGCACTTCGTGACCACAAATAAAAAAAAAATCAGTGACACTTTGTTGGACCACCTTTAGATTTGATTACAGCAGGCTTTCCCTGCTGCATCGGTTGGATAAGCTTATGCAATATCACATTTGCTTCTCCCCACAGTTACATTTATTATTTGCCAAGATCTTGTATTGATGATAGGAAAGTCAGAGATGCGTAAAAGCTCCTTTGACACATCCCAAAGATTCTCAGTGGGACTCTGGTGGCCAATCCATGTGTGAAAACTATGTCTCATGCGCTCTGAAAAACTGCTTCTCAATGTGAGCCAGGTTCTGTAATCTAGGAATAAGTTGGTGCCATCAAAGAAGAAAATAAATGTAGTGATGGAAAACCCTGGTTATTCAAAATATTCAGATTGTCAGGTGACCTCATTCTTTGGGCATATAACATTGCTTAACCAAGATGTGACCACCTGAAGCAACCATGTTGGCATTAGACACAATGGGTGCTGAACTTCATTAGCTGCTCATCTTTCCCTGTTGCTCCCCTACGTATGAAGCATGATCTTTTTCCATTGCTCAAGAGAACAGTCTTTATGCTACCTAAACCCCCCCCCTTTCCCCAAATTAGCCTCAACAGTAAGAATTTTTTCTTAAAGCCGCCAAAGTTGCTTTGTTTGTTTGATGCAGACCAATAATTTGAGCCTTCTGAAGCAAGGGAACATAACTCCTGCCTTGAGTCATGTTCCCCAGGAGTCCCTTGTAACTCCTGACAAAGCTACTCTTCGCATTGTTTCAGGATTTACAACTTGTTGCCAGCTGAAACAATACAAGGATCTAACCTTTCCTGATTTGTTCCTTTGGTCCGGCAGTGTACATTTGTCAAAACTTTATTTTTGAATTGTGGAAAAAAATATTAAGGCCAAAAGTCATAAAATGAATATAGCTCTTTAGCCAATAAATCTGCTCATGCCATAAGCACCAACAATCGTTTGCTAAAATTAAAACCTTCTCCTGGTGCCAGTAAAACATAATTAGCAACCCGACTGACCAATAGAGTATTAAAACAAAACCTCAGGAAGTTAAGCAGGGGAGAGACTCCCACTACCTGCTGTACTCTGAGCTTTAATAGAAGACAAATACTTGTTAAGAAAAGACACAAACACTCAAACAAAGGGAAGCTGTTAGAAGGTTTGGTGGCAGGAAGCATGAGGTGAATTAGAATGAGACGGCTCCCGGTGTGTGATGGCCTGAGTTACGCTAGACAGCAACGCAGCAGAGAAGTAATCATGGCAGAGCTCATTTTTCATCCTGCACTCAGGCAATCCTAAACAACTAATGCAATTACAGGGGAACTTTCTACTTAATGCCTCAACACAAAAGGCTTCCACCGTTTGGTTAAAAGATTTTTCCTCCAGATGCAATTATTGACCTTTGGCTCTGGAGAGCTAAAGCCTAATGACCAGTTGCATGTTAACTGAAAATTAGCTTCAAGCAGAAGCTGAGCTGCATGCTTGCTTTCATTTCTCTCAAGAGTTCCCACCAAAAAAAATTCAATTTCAAACAGCAGGGAGTTTTTTTTATTTTTTTATTTTATGATTAACAAATATTGATTTAGTGCATCAAAGCTACTTTTTACATTTTCCCTCCACAGACTTAATGAGAGGCGGCCACATTACTTACCACTCCAATGGCTTGTGTGGCGCTGAACAAAAGGTGAAAATCTGATTTCCAAGTACAGCTAGTATGATGAACTAGTGTGGAAATTCAATCTATACCCAACGTGTCTCATCAGAAAGTAAGTATTGACTGCCTCAACACACAAGAATCCGATATATTAACCCAGGGCCGAATCAATGAGGCAAAAGGCTAAAGGTACATTAAACCACATTGGCTTTGAAAGGTACTTTTTGGAAATGTCAAGAGGAAAATGAATACCACCCAGGCAAGTGCCTTAGTAAATCTCTACTGATTTCTTTTGGATTTTCCATTTGGTTGTTTGGCTCACACCATTGTCTCCTGTGTTTAGTGAGTAAGGGTGTAAACAGAAGAAGAATATCAGTAAAGGGAGAGGAAAAAACTGAAGGTTTCAATTAATGTTATGAGTTTAAACACACCAAGTAAAACCGTTCAGATGATTTCTCTGATGATCAAAGAGGGAAAATCAAATTAACATCCATGTTTAAGCTTAAATTAAAAATAGAAAACATACGTGCACGAAGTTGACACAATACAAACCTTTAAGCACAAAAAAAGCTAATCAGACAAAAACCAACAACTTCAAGAGCTGTATAACAGGATTGTTTGGTCATCGACTGCTTTACGCTTGTCCAAAGAATCCAAACACCGCTTTGACCTGTCCAGTTTTTATGAGGTCAGCCTCTGACACAGCTTATCACCGCTGATCCACTGAGAACAGATGTTAGAAAACCCGTCTCATAACTCTGACTTAAAGCAGACTTCATTTGTTGCACACAACTAACTCCAGTTTCCATCCTGTGCAAGAGCTACTTTCAAGAAACCATCTGCCACAAATGGATCAAATAAATAAAAAGGTAATCCTCCCCTTTTCCTTCACCCCACTATTCCCAGTTAGGGTTGCGCAGATAAGGCCAATCCCATAAGTTGACGTATACCCTCGTGTTTTGTGAGAAATGTGGGTAAGGTGGGGAGGTCAGTCACGTTTCACTGGAGGAATATAAAGGGAAGGCAATTGCTAAGGTGATAGTGTTGCTATTGATGTAACCAATTTCATTCTCAAAATGGCGTTTGCCACAGTGGACGGGGAGAGATGAGTTTAATCTCAGAGGTGAGATGAAAACTATATTATGGTGAGAAAAGGAAGGAGGAGAGAGAGAGAGAGAGGGGGAGGTTAAGGATAGTGGAAGGAGGGTGGTCTCTGGAAGATGTCAGAATATGCTCTCTTGGAGAATGCCGCAACCTGGCGCCTCAATTAGACGAGACCTACGTTTTAGGTAATGCATGACTTTGTCATTCAACAAACTTAGACAGCCAGCACATAGTCTGATGAGATCACCATTCTCCAAACGTCACACACTTCTAACTTTGAATAGTAACAATAGAAACATTTGATTAAATGCTAACAAAAACTGCAAAAATCCCACCATAAAGTAAATGTCCGATAAAGCAGAGAGCCTGAAATCTGAAACGATTCAGCCTTATTTGTTGCCTGATCAATTTTTTTGCTTTGTCACTTTAACCCGAGAAATGCATCCAACCGATATCTTTTATATCACACATCAAAACCACCATAGCTCAACTAAATGTGGTTAGATTTTAAAACAATTTATTACTGCATTTTTCTGGATTCTGCATCAGCATAAAAGGCAGGACAGACTGATGACAGCATTATTTGTAGGGCCTTATAAAGGAATAAACCTAATCAAGAAGGAGGAACTCAGTTCATCTGAGAACAAGGCTGTCACTAGTTTTTAGGAGATGAGGCTAAACAGAAACAGAAAAATATAAAATACAATCCTGCAAAACAGGTTATACATTTTGGAAAGATGAAGGATGTGGAGATGCTCAACTATCAAGTGAGTAGTGGAAACAGATTCAGCTGATAACGTATAGATATCAACTTAAAATGCACACAGGGTTGTTGGAGAAAAATCAAAGAGCACAAAGTTGTAGGATAACTTGCTGGAGACTCAGTTTCTACTGTTCGCTGTGCTCACTGTTACCAGGCTTTTCAATCATGTTAATTCATTTAGTCTTTTTCTTTCCTTTGAGGTTTAAAATAACATCATCCCATTACAGGCTGATAATTAGTGCAAACTATTTCTCATCTCTATTGATCATCATTTATAACCATTAGATTATACAAACTCCAACATACGTTATCTTGGGGGTCGTGGCTTAAAAGGTTTGAGAACCACTGCTCTATAGGAATATCAAAAGCTTCTTATAAAGTCAATTCAGAAAAAAACAAAACAGCTTATGTACAGAAAGCAAAGCATTTGGAAGTGTATCCATTGTATTGTTATGTGTATCTATGAACACATGATTGAGTTTGGACAGTTTTGAAATTAGGATCGGATTCTAAAATGGGTCAATTGTAGGAATTTAGCTGGCTTATGAGTGTGAAGACACCCTGACAGGACAGGCAGGAATATATTTCACACATTAGTAATCACAGAAAGTAAATCCACTGAATTTATGAAAGACAATAAACAAAACAAAACAAAAAAAACACATGTAGGGATCATAAATATATATAAAAATACCAAATTAACAAATGTCCTACTTGGCTAGGCTAGTGTTTTCAAACTAACCTGGTGGGTCCATGAAGTCAAAGTGCACCAGGTCATCAATACCCAGTTTCTTCAGCTGCAACACCACCGAGCCAAGATTAGACCTCAGGATCTCTGGATACGTGTTGTCCTGTGCCATTGAAGAGGTACAAAAGAAACCCAAGGTGCGGTTTAAAATGAATTAGTCAGGGTTCTTATTATCTACTCATGCATCAGTCGTATGTCAACTTGAACAGAAACGGGGAGTCTAGGGCATCTGAAGGGCTATTTAACTTGTTTAAAAAATTCCCTATGCCACTAAGAGTGATGTGAAAGAATTAGCTTGTTAAAGTGGAGAGCTAGGCCTCCCTAAGTTCATTTGTCACAAGATGGCTGTGTCGTTAACACATTTTAAGAGGATGACTAAAGGTTGAAAACGTGTGGTTTAGCATCAGGATCTAAAATGAAGGATTTCTAAGAGCAAATATAGCATAATAGAAAACTTCTCCAGCTAGAAGGATGCTCTAGGGGGGAACCAAACAGCTTGTGGCATTGCAGAATGTGAGAATCAATCATGTGTTTACACCTCCCACTATTTCAGTAACTGCCAAACTATCTTATTTCCTACCTGCATTTCCGTCTTGTAAGCTTTCTCAGTGTAAAGGCGGAAACACTTTCCGGGGCGTGTTCGTCCAGCACGACCTGCTCTCTGCTGTGCCGACGCTTTGCTGATGGCTGTGACCAAAAGGGATTCAACTCTGATACGTGGGTTATATACCTGTGGAGAACAGAGCAAGAAAGCTCAATACTATTCCAGGAGAATGAATAAGCTTAAACTAGGGAAGTGGTAAAAGTAAGCAGTTGAGCAAATACCAACACAGATAATCTATTATATGTACAAGCATCTAACAAAAAGCTGCGGAGTGACACATACACACGATCCGCCATAGTGCATATATAATCTCTTTCTGTGTCATGTGTATGACTTGGCTCCGGGCTGGTGAAATGTCAGCAGAATAAATAACAGGCTTTTCCATCTCTGCTGCTGTCAGTTGTGCACTGCCGTGTTTATCTGGGGATTCTCAGGCAACAGACGCAGATGATCGCAGCAGATAAAGAGTGGTGGCAGAAAAGGGGAAGCTAACCTTTTGCTTGGCAAATCCGGGATCAATTACAAACACCACTCCATCGATGGTCAGGGATGTCTCGGCGATGTTTGTTGACACGACGACCTGTGGAAATGAGGACGCATGACTTAAATGATCTGCCTAATGTGCCTAGAGAGACAAGACTTTGGATTCTGGTGTTGCATTAAAATACTTCATTTTGTATATGCTCATCAGTTCTTTAGCAAAGTTCTGCAGACACAAATGTTTGTAATCAAAGAGCTTTATACAAGACATACATAGTAAACCCATTGTGACGACCAAGTGTGTTCTGATGTCAGCCAGCCGACTCAAGAGGCTTGAATAAATGCTTCAGTAGCTCACTGTTCAATCAGACTAATACAAATAAGGAGCACATACGTTTCTATCATTTATTTCAAACTTGATCTCAGAGCCAGCATGGTGCTCAGTGTCCTAAAAGCTCTGTGCATGTGTATGTACAGAGTTTCCATCTGACATGTTGCTAAGATGTCAGCTTCTTTCACTTTTAGAGCTTTTCCTTTCTTGGGGGTTTTCAAAACCACAGACAATAGTTGATTTAATGGCTCCTCTTGGTTTTAAGACACCGAGATCGAAACAATGGGTACTGCTTTTATCATACATCTTTTTTTCTGTTTTAACCATAAATGAGGGCTCATGTGAGCCCTGTGAATGTCTCTTGGTATGTCAGCTGACTGACCAAGTGTGCATGGCTCACTGCTGCTGACTGGCTCTTGCTATCTGCAGTGCATTGCTGGCTTTTAAAGGTTTGTTTTAAATGCAAGTGGATGCAAACGACACATCTTTGCACTAAACTTGGTGTGAAAAATTTGGAAAATTGGTGAGGTAGCCAAAATATGGAGTCTGCAAAATAGAACAATTATTTTTGCCGCAGATTCAGCATTTACCTTGACTGTGCAAGCCGCTTACAATACACTTAGAATATCCGAAGATTTCAGATCAGTGATAGTGTGGATTCAATGTAAATAAATCTTGTCAATTTCAGTGCAAGACAACTCGGAAACACCAGAGAAATCTGTTGATGCCAGCCTACTTGTGTCTACTTCTGTCTAACTGGGCAATATTGTGTTCAATCAATATTACCCAACTGTCTTTGTAGAGAGGAATAGAGCAAAGGATGGAATTTAAAAAAAAAAGCGTGATGAAAAGCTACTTGGTTTCTAAGAACAAGACCAGTGGGACAACGGAGAACCAGCATCATGTCCCACTGGTCTCAGATCAACAACTACCCCTTATAGCACAGCTGTCCATGAGCGATGACAGATTAATCTAAGCACAATCATCCATTGAGTCATTGAGTTTTTAGCTGCCAGCATGTAAACAAACAGGGAGGAGAGGGGCAAGGGGAGGAGGATGAGAGATGTTCAGCTTTTCTCACATGAACTTTGACTGCAGTTTGGGCGATTTCGCCTTAAACAATATAGGACACTGCCCGATTAGAGTCCATTAAGAAATAATCAAGGTACTTGAAACTGTGGCAAACACATTGATGCCCAATCTACAGGCAAGTGCCCTGTGAGTGTCTAAAGGGAGAGAGGAAAAAAACAAAACCTCTCAATACTTTACTTTCTTCCCATGTACCAAGACAGGAACAAGCTGAAGGCTGATTTAGGCAGCCATCTGATGGCAGCCACCTGCTTACTTGGTAGTCTCCATGATGAAATGCCAAGCACAAAACCAAACAGTCGCCGTAGTCTTCAGTGATACAGGTCCACAGAACCAATTCTGCACACTTGACACACTTCCTTTGTAGCCGTGCCTTCGCAGCCGTCTTCAAGCTGTGAGCCTTGGAGACTTTTAAATCCCACCTTTTAAGTGAGGATTTCTCTCCAGCCTGAGAATGACTGGCTGTTTAGTTATTAATGCCAGAGAGGGCCTTTTCCCCTCCTCATTCTGCCTTTAACCTCAAATAACTCACCTGTCGAAAGGCACATTCCCTTTAGTATTCAAGTCGACAAATGAAGAGATGGAAATACATCCTGGTATGAAACTTAGCAGACAGCAATGTCAGGCAAATGGTTTGGTTTTTAAAAACGGAGTTCTTGGCTGTCAAGATGCGACTGCACTCCACGACAAAATACTAAATTCTGTAAACTGAATATAATATAGGCCATCTACTAAGTTACAAACAAGGTGGGTATTTTAAAAGGCAGACTGTGTACTCACAGCTCATTTCCACAGCAAGACTTTTACAAGTGATGTAATCATTTTATTGTTTTCCCCTTACTGTTCTGCACAGCCCTAAAACCTAATCAAAGTTAATGGTATTTTAAGATGTTGCCAGCTGTGCAGTTGAATATAACTGGACAAGAATATTTCACATCAAATCACCAGAACCACGACTATAACTTGAAACTTTTTACACTTTACTGTTTAATGCCATTTTCTGCTTTTTAGCCCTTTATCTTTTAAATGCGGTAATTATATAAACTAAAATGCCTTGACTATAGCAGACATCACACTGCATCTTATGAAAGATGCTAGATGCCAGCATCCGACATCGCAGAAGCAATCAGGTGCATGAAATGCTTCAAAGTCTGGTTTAAAACAAATGGACTATGGGGGAAGCAGCCTCTGCCTTGCGTGTTGGGTCACAGTCAGTGCTCCAGCAGATGCCACACATGACACCCTCTCACATTTCATGATCATATGGGTGGCCTCATTGACTGCATTGATTCTAAAGGATTATCCAAGCTAGGACCATTACACTGAATGCAGACTGGCTCCTTCCAGTCTGTTGCTGCACTGGATAATCCTGGCTTCTTCATCAGTAATATCATTAGAGCATCATCTCTGCATGTTATTTCTGGGTTATTACCTGCAGGAGAGCAAGCACTATAGCTAAAATGGGCCATCTTTCACATTCCCTGCTGGGAAACACGGTCTTGATGACAAATAAAGCCTTCCTCTGACTAGGGAGAAGAAGAACGTGCCCAGAGCAGCGTTGATACACCCACATTCAAAGCTCAGTGAAATGGATACATAGCGGGATCTCAAATGACATTTCGGGGAATATTCCAAACATGACAATACCGAAAATCCCTATCCTCGCTGCAGAGCATTTATTAGTGACCACTTTTCTGATTCTGGTAGGCTAAGCAAGATTATAGTCTTTGTTTTCAATTAGTCAATTCCTGCTTTGGTTTTAAATGATTAAACTGTTCAAAAATGGAGGATCAGTGGCTTTCCAAGAGAAACAGACCAATGACGAGCTAGTACTTTATGTTAATTGAGGGGTGCCTAATGCAGTCGTTAGCATGCATAGAGGCAGATGTGGCGAAGCTTAATTCTTTTTCACTACTTCCTCTTGGGCTGGCTTGGATGACATCTCTACATTTTTCACTTGATGAGTTGCTCAGTCAGTCACTGAGGAGAAGCACATTTACTTCAAGGACGGCAACTTTAGATGCCACCTCAACCGATTCAACAAGAACCTGACAAATTGATGCTGGGCAGAAAAACGACATAAACTGTGATGCTGTGAGGCTAAAAGTAGTTGCTGGGTATACAGTTTAAACTACTACACCTTATTCTTTGTATTTCACTTTTCTGTATGAACTGCACACATGGCAACTATGGAGATTTTACTGAAAAGATGCTCAAAGGATGCAGTAACATCACCACGGGTATCCAAGAGGCTCATTTAGGTGCACCTCCAGCCTACATATATAAACATGTGAGTCACAACAGCAAAACTGACAATTGGCATTGGATTATTTCTTTGTGGTACAATGCAATATTCTGTTTAGAAACCTACTGAAAGCTTGCTTTAGACAAACCGAGTCAAAAGAAGAGGGAACCTGGCAGGTCTAATACTACTAACCAGAGCTAAATGCATATTTAGTAGTAGTAGTTGTTACAAGGATGCTTATATTTACTAAATCCATGCTGAACCGAGTGTTTTTAAAGTCTCACAATATGTTTAACTTTGACAAATATTTTATTCACTGCTATTCACTGCTTTGTCAATTGGATCTGACTCCATTAGATGAGTTGTAGCAATGAGTCATTCATCAACACTGTCCTATATAAGCTGTGGGGAATGAATGTTTGCCAGTTCCCTGGCAAGGATGATATTCTGGTATTCTCTCAGATCTCAAGCCAACATAGTCATAATGCAGGTGCTACTCTGGTGATGAGCCCATCTGAACAGAAACTGCCACACAATAGAGAGGAATGTTTTTGTGACTGTCAATAAGAAGATAATCAACTCCTCTTGAGACTGATAGAATAATACACAACAGGGAAAGTTTTGTCTTTGGTCAGCCCAGATAGCATGCACCTTTAACGGGATTTAAGACTGCACAGTTTTTAAACAAATAAAAAAACAAACAAACAAGAATGTCACGCTTTCCTGAGGCTCATGGGCCAGGAGTAATACCCCAGTTATAATTTAGAGCAGAGAATTGCATGCTGACAAAAGCAACATATGTTGTGCGAGTCAGTTCTGTGCTAAAGCTGAGAAAGGGAAAAAAGTTTCAGTCTCTACCTTCCAGCTCTCTTACTCTACCCATCTAACTCTCCATCTGGCCTTCCCTTCCCCTCTCCTCTCCTCTCACGCCAACCTCCCCCTTCGAGTGTTTTTATAGCAACAGGGCCGCTATACCTTCCTTCCAATGGCGCCGTTTGGTTTATTGGGTGGGGGTTGCTCGAAGATCCGCTGCTGCTGCTGTGGAGGCAACGTTGAGTACAGAGGGATGATTTTGATATCACCGACTTCAGGCCCCAGGTCGTCGACCTCCCGCTTGATTCGCTTGCAGGCTTCATCAATTTCCTGAAAGATGAAAGCATGACAATTAATCCCTATGCCATGGCTGCATACAAACAAACACCTGGATAAACAATAGCCGTGGATTGGGGGGTGATAGAGAAAGGCAGGAGAAGGTGGTTTGGGGGGGGGGTACTCCCCGCTACAGTACATTTGTTCTAACTATCGTTCCATCTGATGGAGGAAATTAAACTTGGACTGCAGTATGCTTTGCTGAGCTCCCTGTGGCTCTGTTGTCAAATGCAGCAATCATGGAAAACATGGCCGTGCACACTCGGAAGGCACAAACATACAGAGCCAGACACACTCCAACAGGGTTCATTATTCCACAGTGCAGTATTGTAGAGAGGAATGTGATATGAGACTGCAGCATTGATGCATAACCAGCGGCAAATCATGGCAGATCAGTTTAGTGAAGCTGAACGTTATAGAGCCGGTGTGCTGGCAGACAGCGGCTGCGTGGAGCGCCAGGAAAAAGAAAACATGATAGTGAACACACCATTGAAGCCGATTCTCCAAAGTCCTATTACAATGTAACAACAGATAGTAAACATGCTGCATATTCTGTAGTCTTCTTCGCCTAACAATAAAATGTTTTGGGGTTTTTTTCCACTTCTATGAACAATTTTTTTAACATTCTTTGAAAGTTTCTAGTGCAGACTAAAACAGGGTAACACTTTCTGTTTTCTAAGCAACTCCCCCTGTTAAGAACCATTTTATTATTGTTCCAAACAATCATTTAATCTTCACGAAGCTGTAGATCCTTTACATGTTGCCTTACAGCTTATACTGTTGCACCACCTGCAGGCCCATGGGAGCAATGCAGCAACATTCCAAAGAGACTGAAGGCGCTTATGCATAACCCATTTCATCAGAACCGTATAGCTTCTTATATCCAAATCAGCTGATAAAATGGTATGTCTAACGTCCCAGTCTTTTTTCTTAGTTTTCCTTTAAGACATATTAAACTTAAACTGGCTTGAGGATGACTAAACCTGACCGCATGAAGCCCCGTTCACCTCGAGATGAGCGAGCACCACAGCAATGTTTCCAGTTTTCCGTCTGGACTGCAAATGTGTCATTAGCCCGGTTTGTCCTCTTGTTCATCACATTAAGTCAAGCCCCGCTGATGGCCATGTGCCTCTTAATCAACACACTGACAAGTGGAAAACGGTAAATCTGAATGGATTGGTAAAATTAGCCTCAGTATTAATAGCCTATCAAGCTTCTGGATGCAGCAGCTGCCATGAAGGGAGGGGAAAAAAAAAAAAAAAAAAGGACCTCTTTGCCAAAGCGCTGGAAGCAACCTGGTTGTCTGTCCCCTAGGGACATGAAAAGAGTGCGTCTGTGTGTGCGTGCGTGCTTGCATAAGGACATTTGTCCAGTGTTGGGAACCTGTCCACTGGCTAAACCAGCGACCCCAGAAGCAAGAATCTATAGCCAAGCCAATAGCAGACACATTAAGGCACCATTCTTGACTAGCAAACAACCCCCCCCCCCCCTCCCCCCGTCAATCCTCGTGTTTTGATGTTAGCTGCTGAGGGGGAAGCTTAAATATTAGGACTTATCTTTGCTCGACAGCTGTGATAAGTTTTGACTTTCTTGTCTGTAGCTGGTGCTCCATTCCTATTTGTTTATGGAAACAAAATATCTCTCAGAAAAAAACTGTGAAGGGGAGAGGAACATGGCGCTGTGCATTTGCTTTCCTCTGATATAAATTAAACAGTTAGATAAAAAGAATCTATGGCTTTGCTATGGATCTGCCTCCAAATCATTAGTCTACATCAAAGTTGCTGGGAGACTGAGGAGGTTAAGAAGCGCTCAAGGGGCATGCTGCTGCACCCTTTGAACAACCATCTCTGCCAGACCTACCGCACATTAACTTTTTTAACCCAATTAGGAGAGGGTGATAATGAACTCACCGTGGGAGTGCTCTCTGTAATGCCTTAACTTGACACAGCATGGGGGAGGGGGGGGGGGGGGGGGGGGGGGTAGAATATAAATCAACAATTCACATCTAGCAAAAAAATCTCTTGACACATTGCCTGCAAATATCCCAGACTTTTCTTTCCAGTCATGAGTGACTATCAATGTTTCTGGTCTTCCAAACAGTTGGGATACCGCTTAATCTAAAATCAATTACCAGCCCTCAAAGGAGACTACTTCAAACAAGACTACACCCCCCCCCCTCCCCCGCCCCAATGACTTTATCCTATTATCCTATTTGTAACAAACCGCATATTGATCCTGCTTTGACAAATGAAAACGGACATTGGTGGTCTACACCAGTCAAGCTGGCATCAAATGACAACTAATTACTGGTCATAAATAACCAGTCATAAACTGAGACGGGGGAAACCACAACTACATGTGATCAGTCTAGAAGTTAATACAGTTGAAAGTGTAAATACTAGAAGCAAAAAAATGTCTGTTCAATCTTCACTGGTGGCATTCTCCTTTACAACCACCAATGATCAAATAGTCTCCAATGCCATTTTGTCAGAGTGCTGAGAGACTAATCATGCCAACACAAGCACCGCTGGATCAGACAGGCTTATCCTGTCCAGTGATCAGGAGATAAAGACATTTGTTGGTGCTTTAGTGTGTGTGCGTGTGTCCACCCAGCTGTGACAAAATTCATCACATTGGGCATGGACCCTGCCCTCCATTACACATCAGTGGACAACATTTGCAGGAGGAGAAAAAATAACAAATGACTTAATTTTAGAGATTTGTGAGAAGGGCAGAATCTGGGTCACTTGTTTTTTTTGTTGCCCCCCCCCATTTTCCTCCACAAGCAGTACAAATCCTGATGGTTCCACAACAGCCAGTCACTGCACCCATCAATCTGAGGACTCTTTTTTTTTCCTCCGAAGAGTACGTGTGCTTGTGTATTAACATTAATATGCACCTGCCTGACATTGTGGATGTATTAGCCATGAAATTGGTAGAATTGTTTAGATTTTTTTTTTCCACGCACAAAAAAATTGCAAGGTAAAACTTTTCAAATATTAAAGATACACCACTTTTTAGTGTTTTTAATAGCAAATTTGGTTTTAATCTCATCTAGAGCTCTAGAAAAATGTAGAACTATAGATATCTAAAACCCTTTGCACCAACACAGACAATCCGTGAAAAACGATTGCCATAAACCTTTAGGGTTGTACCTCTTGTCCAGTGAGGAAGAGCAAAACGTCCCCCTCATCCTCCTCACACATGTGGATTTGCATCACGGTGCGGATGGATGCCTCCAGATAGTCTCGCTCTGGCTCCGGCGTGTAGAAAATCTCCACAGGATGTGTGCGTCCGGGGATGGTTAACAGTGGGCAGCTGTCAAAGTACACTTGGAACTTACCGGCATCAAGCGTTGCACTCATGACAATCACCTGAGCAGAAAATAAAAAAAATACTGGTGTTTAACCAGTTTGGAAGACACACAGTAACTATACGAAAAGATAAAAATATGGTTGGAATTGAATGTGTGATAAATGAAGAGACCACAACCCTATACAGCCTGGACATCTCTAAAGAGTTAGAATTTAGACTAAGGGTGTTAGCATAAACCAAAGATGGTTTCCATAATGTACAAGTTGGCATTACAACCCCAAGTCAGTGACCTACACAGATCTATGGCAGTCCTTGTTCATCATGTTGGGTACACAATGTTCTTTTACTGAGCCATTAGACAGTGTGCATTAGAATTCTGATGGGAAATGCGTCTCCCATTTTCAATCTCTAACATTTTCAGGGGCCAGCGTCTCTGCATTTCGCTTTACGCTCTGCGAGACATCATAATTGCTCTTAATCAAGGCAAATTAAACTTTCAAATTTGGTAGGCGATAGGGATGAAGGAGATAGGGGGGTGTGGGTGGATGATCATTTCCAATAACCTAGACCTCATTTAACAGTCTGCGAACAACAATCTAACCTTTGATTCCACACTGACAAACAACTAGTCGTTATCCATCTGCTTTATGAATATTATATCTGGCACATTCTAGCCTATAAAACATCCGCCTGCCTCGACACCAACAGTTTGCTGTTGTCCTCCTGGCTGACTGGCTTTAAATGGTGGAGGACTTTCTCTGCTGCTGCTGCAGTACACAATCAATGTGCATTTATGAGTCTACAGCAGCATTTCTCTTTCCACAATACATAAACAGCTGTCAGACATCGGGACAGTGTCAGAAAAAAAAAAAAAGGTTGACAAACAGAAAGAAATGATAGATGAGAAACACAAACACAGGCTGTCATCGTTTATCCAAGAATGGAAGAAATATTTAGGGCCTTAACTGAGTTTTACAGGCATTAACAGGAACATCTGGATGTACCCAAATGCAATAAAAAAATCTAACTACTGTCAAAAGAAAGAATTTAAAATCAAACCATAAAATGATGACCATATAAGACAGAGATATTGCATAGAGTTTTTAGAGATTTCAAAAAATCCCCTCTACCTTAAGGTCAGGCCTCTGGCGTACTACTTCCTTGAGGACCCCCATGAGGATATCTGTAGCTAATGTGCGTTCGTGGGCCTCATCTAGAATGATGACACCATAACGCTCCAGCAGGGGATCGTTCATAGCCTCCCGCAGCAACATTCCATCTGTCATGTACCTGGGAGAGCAGAGGAGATGCAGCAAACACTCATTATACAGTACAATAATGCTCAACTATAACGTACCAATGCATTATCTGATAAAAGAGCTGTAAAACTACATTAATAAAAAAATCTTCCCGCTCTTTCCCCCCTTTTTAAAGTCCTCAAAATTTACATTTTAACTACTTTCAAATCATTAGCATATTAATACTTATATTAAGATTGATATCAATCAGCTCAAACAGCAGTGAGCCAAGAACAGGACAGTACAGCAAAAATGGTAATCATCAAAGTTATTTCACATTAATAACTGACATGGAAGCACATTAGTTCACCCTGCAGACTAAGAAATGACAACAGCTTTGTTTGTTATAATTAATCTTTTTTTAAAAACAGCTGCAAACTTTTATTAAAAGGTGTAATTAATATTCACATGTCTTACTTGAGTAAAGTTTTGGCTGAGCTGCAGTCCTCAAACCGGATGGAATAACCGACTTCTTGCCCAAGCACGATATCCATCTCGTCTGCAACCCTCTGGGCGACACTCATGGCTGCTACCCTCCTGGGCTGGGTGCAGGCCACTGCTCTCTTTGGTCCCGGCACTGACCGCACCATGTCCACGCACCACTGAGGGATCTGGAAGACATAAGACAAGTCGGGTTTGCTTTTGCAAATGTAGTATGAGGCGTGGATTAATACAGGGCAGCTGACAAGTAAACAAGCTTCAACAACTAATTTAAGAAGTTAAAATTTAAGAAAATTTGGTTAAAACAACAGATGACAGGATAGTACTATTTAGGAATTCATCACCTCAATTTGATTTAAGTCACGCTGTTAACCGTTCTCACTAAAGATGGGTACTTTAAAACAGAATCCACTTACTAGGAGAAGCCAAAGATTTACTTTCAATCTATTATACTTATAGTTTGGATGATTTCCCTTAATAGTTGATTCAATTCTTACCAAACTTTAAAATATCAACCAGTTAAAAGATACAGAAATGGTAATTACCAGTTGGAAAAACCATGAATATACATAATGCATTCATTGTATCTTGTTTCATAATAACATTAAACCAATTTTAATCTCTGAATGTAAAGCAATTCTCAACTGAGGATTTCTGCATTTCAAAAATGTTAAATATTCTGCTCTTTCTACCTGTGTGGTCTTTCCAGAGCCCGTCTCTCCCACCAGCACGAAGGACTGGTTCCGCGTCAAGATGTCAGTAAATCTCTCCTTGTACTCCCAGACCGGCAGCTGCAGCCGTTTCTTCAGGATCTCGTAATAGCGCGGCGTGTGGGGCAGGTTGGTGAAGGGGTTCACCTGCTGCTGAATGAGAGGTTGCTTAAGGCTGGCTACAGCTGGACTGATGGACGCCCCAGATGACTTCACATCTCTGTCCTTGTCGCGTTCTCTAACCCGGTCACGGTCCCTGTCTCGATCCCGTTCTCTGTCACGCCTTTGAAGTGAAAAATACCTGAGGTTAACATTTGATGAGGCACTGTAAAATAAACTAACCATTTTAGTTTCCAATAAGGCCAACAATACACCATGAGATGCAGGCAAGCACATAACCAGATACGGAAGGCACAACATGGAACAAACATTGCCGAAATGTTAATGCTCTGCAAATTTTTCTTTTAAATAAGCACACACAAAAAGGTTACCCCATATAGTTCATGTTGGCAGAAAGCAGTCTAATCAAGTAGAGCATGCAAAGGTCATGACTAAACTAATTAACTCTTGCACAGAATGATTTAATGGTGTTGGATCATAAGGTAAACCATTATATTCTTACATAAGAGCTAAATGCTGTACATAGTGTCAACTTCACACCATTATAGAACTACAAGCCATTACTGGAGTGAAGCTGGCTGCTCAGAGCAGTGTAAGCTTACTGGAATTACATAATCATCTGGCTGAACATGTTTGAGACAACAATATTTTTACATAACTTTATCCCATAGCATATTGGGTGAAATTAACAGAAATGTCATATAACAACGGTGTTTTGTGTGTTAAAACTTGTTCTGTGAAGGTTTAAACAATTGGTTTTATGGTGCTAATAGTAGGGAAACAGCATTTCAATTAACAACTTTTAACACAATCTTCATGGATTTGGTTGCTTTGGTAAGCTTGTTTTGATTTTTGGCCAAACACACATGAAGAACTCAATTATTTTAAAGAGGCATATTCTGGATTTGGAATAAAAGTAACCACAATCAAAAAGCACAAATAGTGTCATTTAAACTGTAAAATATTCTAAATAAAAGGGAGAAAGGGGCAGGTTAATAATCATTGCTAATATTCCCGCTCGTTATTCCTCAGCTAAAATTTTAGTGCGTTTACACCGCAAGTTGTTAAAGGGTTTAACTTCAGAAGTACCACTGGGACAAAGGCTTACAGGGATATTTCTGGGGGGGGGGGTTCCAGTGAAGCTCGGTTAAGTACTTCTGAGAGGTCAGCATGTTACTTGTAGTAAACAACGGTCAAATCGCTGTTTGGAGAATCGATGGGTTCATTCTAACGGGATGAACTGTAATAAATGTCAAATAAAGGACAGCGACCCTTGAGCTCCGTGGTACAAGTCAGACAAGCTGAGGATGTCTCGTCTTATGCATGGACGTAACAGTGTCAGGAAAGCTTACATAAATACAAACATTAGGCTTCTTCGGTATGCAAATAGGAAAATTCAGAGTATTTCATGATGTCATATCAAGTCTATCTGACGACAAGACATCGGTTAGCATGTAACACTAGCCACGTGCATAGCACACCAGGCCGGTGTAAGGACGACTGAAATAACGTGCTTCCCCGCACAAGCGCTGCACCACGTTGTCGTCCCGCAGCAATCATAAGTAGCTTCATATTACATATATGTATTTCACCCATTTTCACCCGTTCTAACTAACTGGCGAAGCATTAGCACTGCTAGCTTAACAACAACAAACTGCGATCAACCACTCTTCCAAGAGTTGACCAGCTAAGGCTGGCGTAACATACCCATCGGTAGAACCCCTTTTATTCGAGAAATAGTCGTCTCCCAAGTCTAGACGATGTCTCTTGGACATACTGGAACCGTTTTTCGTCCTAAACAAGCACAAATGATCGCATACACATTCTGGTTCTGGCCGAAACCACCGGCAAAATGGCGACCGGAAGCTCTTACCTCATCATTGTTATCCTTGACAAAAAATGACTCGAAAGCCGCGATTGATTGAGTTTGATGAAGGCGTTGCACGTAAACGTCCCAGGATTGACCGATTCCCGCAAAAACTGTTGAGCATTAAAGTCTATAGCAGAGACGCGGATGAAGACGCATGCAGATGCAAGAGGTCTGCTGCGTCTCAGTGGAGTCGGGATGATTTGCCCGCCAAGCAATACACACACACACACACACGCACACACACGCGCACACACACACACACACACACACAGAGGCATTTCCACAGCCTCGCCCCCTTCAGTCCAAAACCCCTCATACTGCACGTCTGTTATGTATCAAGCAACCCATTTAAGTGACTGCCTGCATAAAAATGTTACTTTTTAAAAACGTTTCATTTTAATTAGTACTTCAATCGCCTACCTAAATCAAATCTGTATACATTAATAACCCTTATTTAAAAAAAACAATCACATTACACTTTATTCTTTCCTCTTTTTTTTAAAGGAACACATCCCTAAAAAAGGTACAAACTTGTTTTTTGTTTATTTGTTAACAACTCTAATGCTAATAAAATGCTTTTTGCAGTTATTCAACGGAAATTACCCTTTCATACCAGCAGGCATGGGTCTAGAAAATCTTTTGATGGAGGGGGTAGGCAGGGGCACAGACTGGGAAAAAGGTGGCACATGCATAAGACTGTTTAAGAAAAAAAAAGGGGTCTGGATTTTAGGAAAAAAAAGATTGGTTATTACAAGTGTCCGTCTTATACAAAAACGAAATATGTATTCTTTGTTGTTTGTTTTTAGCAACTGTTCACTTAGAATGATCCTACGGAGCCCGGCAAGTGTCAGCGGTGAAAAAAAAAAAAACCTGGTGGAAATCCGTGCGCACGGATTACGAAACTGT
>JAOXYM010000005.1:7462652-7482171 GCA_028567055.1 Leptatherina wallacei | reverse complement strand
ACAGTTTCGTAATCCGTGCGCACGGATTTCCACCAGGTTTTTTTTTTTTTCACCGCTGACACTTGCCGGGCTCCGTATGATCCTGCATTGTATGACCAATCACTGCTGCAGACACATTGATATTTCATTGATAATGAGAAAAACTTGTTTTGAGCAAAATTACAGGTTTTGCCAGTGTTTTTTCAGCGTTATTGTTTGTTAAACTTTGCACAGTTGTCACATTTGATGGTTTTATGACTTTTACATCTTCTTCATATAAAGTCAACAGTTTGGACTGACAAATATTATCACCCACGCAGGCAACTTGTGAAATGATGCTATATAAATTCTGCATTATGATCAAGAATGTGGCAGTATTGATGTAGAACTGTGGTCCTCCCCAAGGGGTCCCCCAAAGAGCACAAGGAGTCCCTGATGCTATGGACATTTAGAGCCAATGTGGCCATACATTGTAACTATTTTAAGAAAAAAAGTAAGGCTTCATGGAAGGACAGGACTCAGCCAGAATACAGTATTTATGGTAATAATCTCCCTTTTGAAAGCAAGCATGGTTTCAGCATAGGGTGGGGTAGTGGTCCATGGCTTTTTAGTAGTTGCATGAAGGGGGTCCTCAAGGAAAATAGGTTGGGAACCTCTGATATGGAACATAGAACAACATTTAGAAGTATATTACATGTTGCATTCACTTGCACTTGGGCAACTGAGATTTAGCAAGGTAAAGGTCAGTTTACTCTAAATATTTGTTAGAATTTGATTGTCTATTCTTGAGGTGGCATCTGATGGGCCACTCAGATTTTAGGCACCACCCTTGTTAAACAGTACTTTTGCAAATGTGTACGAGTATATCCTCCAGTAGGTTGGAAACTGCTTGTTTTTATTATCTTTACTTGCTTTGTTTGTTTTGGTTTGTTGCTACTCAGACTTATATGCATGTATGACGAAGTCCCCATATTAGAAAGCTGTTTTATGCTTGTCTTATGTCTTATGTCTGAACGGGTAAATGTCTGTGACAGGAGAACACTCTTATAGTTAAACAACACCCAGTAAAAAAAACATTAGGGTGGGTGAAAAAAAAACATTTTTGTATGTTAGTTAATCATAATTTAGTATTAAATCTTAATGCATGTTTTTTAAATGTTAGTTTTTGTCATTTTTGTCATGTCATTCATTACCATTTCATCAATGTATATTTGTACTAATTGCACCCTTTGGCATGGCAAGGCAGGCAAGTTTATTTGTGTAGCACATTTCATGCACAAGACAACTCAAAGTGTTTTATATAAAACATTAAGACCATTACAGCAGGGTGCAGAAGCGAAATCATAATAAAATCATCTAAAATAACAGTCTAGATCATTTCTACGACACCGTGCAGATTTCATGCATAGGCGCATGAAAAAGAAATGTTTTTAACCTAGATTTAAAAGTGTCTACATTTGATGAAACTTTAACGTGTTTGTACCAGATGTCCTGTGGGCTGGACGTGACAAATAAATATGTATTTTACTCAGTCTACGTTCCAAGTAACTACACACATTACACACCATTGTAAAGTTAAGGTTCTTGACATATTAATGATGTATACCATTCCAGGCTATTATTTTTTCCAGTCAATGCAGTTTATCTTTGAAGCCATACTGTACTCCAGTAGCAGATAATACTGTAACAAAATTGGTCCCGTTACATTTGCAAGGGTGCAGTAAAAGTAGTCCAGTATATACTCTGTCCAGAACAAGTGTTGCATCCATAAAAACCTGCTCTAGGCGGAAATTGAAAGTTTTTAAGGGGTTAATCTCCACTGGCAAGTTGTTTCACTTGTTTGCAGCATAACTCCTAAATCCTGCTTCTCCATGTTAAGTCTGGATGCTGAGGACCTGAGTCCTTGGATATAAGAGCTGCTTGGATCCTAGCTCTGCTAGGTTTATACTTTCTGAATTCAGTTTGTGAGTCTGTGCGATGTGATCATGCTGATTCCACGAGAAAGTTCGTTGCTCACCATTTCACAAAATTGGACAAAAGTGAATTAACTGTTCTTGGAACTGAGGAAGTTTGATAATTGTAGGAAGATATTATGAAGATGATAATTCATGACTTGCAAAGTTTTTAAATGTTTCATAATCCTCCACTTCGAGCTATATGAATTTTGGTAATTATAGCACAGGTGATCTTGTGAAATGGAAATAAATAGAAAATTATGTGTTATTTGCAAAGTCCTTATTCAATATAATAATATTTTTTTCGTTATTTTACCAATTATCCAGTAGCCATATCAACCCTACCATGCTTTTAAGTGTTGCAATCAGATGCCCGCTTCAATTAGGCTGTTGATATTATAAAGTACAATCTCAGTGAACAAGTAGTATTATATAATTTGAGACAAAGTTTAACTGCAATGATTTTTTAAACCCAGACTACCTGAGATCCCTTAATAATTCATTTAATTTGTACTGACTTTTATCCTAATTTCCCAAAAAATAAGGGTTTAAATGAAGAAACTTTGCAATTAATATTTCTTATACAGATAATGTTCCTAAATGTATTTATTCATTTATTGGTTTATTTACCAGGGACAATGTAAAGAGACATAAAAGACATATAGAACCACTGGTGTTTTACATAATGTAGAGCAATAAGTTAAATAGCAACTCTTGTCCCTGGTTGGGCTTATCTGGTAAAAAGACAGGAAGAAGTGAGGGAGAGAAAAAAAATACCGAATATAATATAGTAAAATGATAAACTACGCCAATATAATACAAATTATGCAAGATATAACAAACAATATAAACACAACACCTATCGTCTAAAATAGTCAGTAGTCTCACAATTGCCTAAGAAATGATTCAGTATCAAATACCTTCTTCTGTATTTTCATTAAGCATCACACAGTAAGGGTGAAAACATGTTCTCAGATTTTTAAGATGTTATTAATTTCCTAAAGCAAAAATGGATATGTCTCATTTATCAACTTTAATCTAATGCTGTATAACCTTTTTAGCATCTCTTTTTTTCCCTGAAAGTCTCTACTAAAGTCCACACTTGGACCTGAACACTTTATCCCTTACCTCCTGTCCAATTCTGTCAAGCTTTAACAGAACAGAAATGGTCTCTCCAAAGATGTTACACTACATAGGGCTTAAGAGTGAGCTTTAGGTTGGCCTCTCAAGGACAGGTCTAGACTTTGAGATTGGCTCTGAAGCCACTCCACCATTGTTTTTTACTGGATGCTTTGAGACACTGTCACACTGAAAGGTGAACCAAGGGCTTAGACTCAGGTAATTAGGCTTGATTTACATTACAACTCTTTAAGTAGATCACAACCACAACATGATGAATATATTTAGGAGAGAACAAGACACTGCTCATTATTTTATGTCTGTCATTCCCTCAATGAATGTTGATGCCAGAATCATAAAGTGTTTGGATGGCATTAGCCAGATGTAAAGAGTTCTACCCAACCAGTTTTTGTCTCTTTTTTTCTTCTTCATGGACACACAGTCCTCTAAAAGCTGTTTGATAACCTCGGAGCAGTTTGTTGTATTTCCTCTCATCCGGTATCCTCTTGTTCTGTCTAGTCCTTGAAAGTCCTGATTGATGGAGTGCTGCCAAGATAGACAGGTTAGTTTCTCAATTTGATTAGATGGCCAACTCTAGGAAGGGTTGGAGTTCTTCAAAATGACCTCGGTCTCACCATTATGGAGATCACCGTGCTCCTGAAAACACTCAAGCATTCAAAACATGTACATACTTTAAAATATCTTCCTGTGTGGCTTACTATTGTAGTTTTCTAGTGATTTTTTTTTTTTTTTTTTGATCACTTGTGTTTTCCTTCTGATATGCAGAAGAAATCATGGGGCCTGACATATCTGTGTCTTTATAAACTTTGCCTTAACAATTCAATTTAATTGGTCATTACAGATCATTTAACGTAGACTGATGGGAAAAATACCAGCTTTATGCATTTTCACTCTAAACGTGTAACACAATTAAATGTCAAATTGAAAGTCTGGCAGACTTCTCAGTAATTCACTAAACAAGACACTTAAAATATCACAGTACTTTAAGTTTCTTAAAAGTTAGATTTTTTTCTGCAGCTGGCAAAATATTGAGAAATTTTAATCAACACAGTTAATAAATATATACTGATGCTCAGAACAAGTGCAGTTCATCCCCGATTCTCCCGCTGATTATGGACTGTGGCATCTGCAGCTGGTGCCCCATCACTGATATCACATCGCTAGGTCCTGTCAGCTCTTATCACACTGGCCCACCATCACCTATCTTAATGGAGATCTGACTATATGGTGTGGCTATGTGCTGACCCCCAGCGTGGAATCTCTGCTTATCGGCTGTCCGCAAGCTCTTGCTCCACAGCATCTTGCAAGTTTGGCTGCCTCACTTTGCAGCAGGATGTTGCTGTTGCTGCAGTCCGGTTCAGTTTGAGCACCACGGAATACAGAAACCACTGAGGTAGGTCATGGGGAACAAGGAACCATGGGCACACCAAGACTGGCACTTCCAAATTATTTACTATTATTTTTTCTTATGCTATTTGCTGGGTGACTCAGAGATATGTCAGTTCTGAATATCTTGAAAGAAATTCTTCAGAACAAATGGCACAATTATTTGACTTATTGTCAAGATTTAATTAAATACTATCATCATATTTGTTTAGTAAATACAAGCTACAGCCAGTACCTTAACTTCATAGTATATGCACAAAATGACAACATCCCTTTGTGTCATGTATCATTCAGACAATCCAGCATTTATTATATTTAGTAGGAAGGCAGAGGTTGACACAGTTTAGCTATCTTACCCAAAGATGAGAAAATGCACACCTTACTTCAAACAATACCAAAGAAAGAAGGTGCAAATGGTGCATATTATATTGTTGTTCAGAACAATTAACTCTGTAAGGAATACGTAGGAAAAGCTGGCACACTTCTTCCTTCTATTATCTCAGATAATAACAGTCATGTCAGCAGCAGAGCAGAAAGTTGTTCTGCTCAAATTACAATGCCCAGGGAGAAAGCCAACACATCTCTGAGTGTCTCTGAAGTACTACATGATAAAAAATTCAGGTAAGCATAAAAAAAGCAAGTTGAGAGAATAGAGCATGGATTATAAGGGCATTGATTATTACTCGTAGGGAGAGCTTGGTTGGGAAGGTAATTACCTCTGCTAAATGTTTGGATTGGAAAGTGCTTGTTCCCGATGCTCACATCTCTCCCACCTCAGGGACATTGACTATTCAAGTCTCCTAGAATCAAGCAACCCTCTGGCTCTTATTCACTGTTATTAGGCTTGATGAGCATTACTGTGACCTGGCTGGTGACTCCTAATTTGCATCCTCCAAAGTGGGAACTGGCAACAATTTGATGTTCTCGTATATCTTTTAAATGGACCATGGGAAGCCTGTTCCACAACCAGTTTAACATTTATTCAGGTTCATTGTCATGTTGAGACATCCAGTTGTATCTAAGGTTCAGCTGCCCAGTTGATTTAAGATTATGCTTCATTAAGAGTTTAGTGTTAGTCTTTATTAATACAACCACATAGTGATCAATCTTCCAGTTCTGACAGCAGTAAAACAGTCCAAGATGATGATATTGCAAACGTCAGACTGGGCCATACGTTTGTCTTTATTTGCAAGTAATATAATAAATGAATCTTCCTTATTTTGAATAGTATCATTCTAACCTTCCCATCTGGGTGAAGGAGACCCGTTCATATGCTGCAACTCCAGCTAGGAGGTTGTGCCAGTCAGTGATTGATGGTGCATGAGCTGACCTCCGTTGTTGAATGAGCAGCCTTTCCCCAACATGATAGTAGTCTGAGCCAATTTGGCATAAATAGAGGGGAACTGTGTTTTTCAAGAAGGAAGGGTCTCCCAGCAGAAATAAACAAATGCAAAAGACAACAACTTTGCCAACTATTCTCTGAATGCAGTTGTGGGCTGAAGTCCAGAAGTTTTGTACTGTGGAGCAGTACCATCTTCAGGCACAACCTGGGTCACTTTTAAGCTTATAAGATATCCATTACATTCCGTTGATGATCTTTCATTGTGTTAACCTAGCATGAATGTCATGAGACATTCTTTGAACTGTTTACCTATTATTCATCTATAAATGTAATGGCAAAATCAGCTTCCCATGCAGCTTTCCATGGGCTGATTATGCAGACTTTTTGTAGTAAGAGAAACAAAAACAAGTTTTGTAGTCCTTGTCAACTTGAAATGTATTTGAGCAAGCTATTGAGTCGCATATAGTTAAGAATGTATATAGAGAGAGCAAGATCTGGCTCCATGTAGAGATCCCAGGTATTTAAAAAACGACCTTCCAACCAGATGTGCCGGAGTCAGCTGAAAACTTGAGAATTGCGTTAAGTTTGGGAAAGGGGGTATTTCTTTGAAAAAATAAAATTCTACTTGTTTGTCCATGTGGATGTAAGACTCATTAGACTTTAGACAGGTATACTGGAGTTCTAACAGTGTGAAATTCATACCAAGGCGTTGCCCTGGGTTGACCCTGAACATCAAAACTAACTCTCAGCTGAGAGGGACAGTTTGAGTTTTCTCCCAGACCTTAAATCTTCCTTCTTACATACACTAAAGGGCTCCTTGCACTATTCTTTTTTTTCTTGTTGTTGGGCAATCAAGCAAGTGCTGTCAAGCAACCAGCGGTACAAAATTATGATCACTTGCATTACTTTTAAATCATTTTGCAACGTTCAGAACCAATGGAATGTTAATGAGCGGACGTATAGATAATCTCTGCCGTGTGTTTATTTCAAGAAACCCCAAATACCTTGTGCAAGAAATTTTATTTCAACAAAAGTAATACAATCAAACCGCCCCACAAAGAAAAACCTGAAAGAAATGTAAAATCCTAATATCACAATGGAATTCATGTCCATGATGAGTGTATGCAAATAACTCATCAGAGCTGTAAGTACAAAGCTTAAGTCATCGCACTGACATCTTGCACAAACATACAAATGATTCCTCCCTTGATATCACTTTCAGAAACAAATAGCCGAAGCAAACACACAGCAGAGTGATTTCTGCACCAAGGGGCCAATCAACACTTTGCTTTGCTTATATTTTCTTCTTCTCCTCCAGTGGGGAGTGTCACTGTCACAGATATGGGGCTAACATTAGTTTTTGGCACAGGCTTTTTTTACTGGTTCTGTAGGCTCATTTTATCAGTAGTGGTGATGATTGGCTACAGCAGCTCTCTGCAATTTACTTTTGCTCTCTGGGGGGTTTCTGTGGAGGCAGCTTGTATCTATCAGCTGTGTGACAAAACCAAACACCAGACAATGAAATCCTGTGGGGAAATAGTGATAGAGCCAATGTCTCTGCTGAATCTTAAGCAAGTATAATATCTGGGGTTATGTGAGTTTAACTCCAATTTTAAGCAAGCAAGCAAAACACTTCCAGAAAATTTTCTCTGACACTTGCATGTCTTCCTTCCTGTGCAAGTTTGTGCTAGAAGATTTTTTGAGACAAACACTGATGTCAGTATTTGGACAATGAAATGGTGGCACAACTTCCAAATGACCTGATGCCATTAGTGCCTGCAATTTATTTTGGAATTGTTGAAAAAAAAAAAAAAAACATGTCATGCAGACATATTCTAGAGAAACATGAATTGTTACACGGGTTTGGCAATTCAATACTCTTGTGTTCAAATATTCTTAAACTGGCTGAAATTCATGGCAGTTACAGATAAAAAGAAGAAAATACTGTTAGCTTTAATCTATGTCATATGTTATCCAGAGCACCACATATGGCTCCCTTCAACAATAACATCTTCCCCGAATCATACAACGTAGGTAACTAATGCATTTTTTTAATCTTTTTTTCACATGCAAAGCCAACTAATTTCCTGAAGTCATTCATATGAGTGTATATAACCCAAAATATACTAATTACTTCAACTCAATGGCAAGCTGCTATCATCTTGAAAATGCATTAGTTCACTTTCCATCTGGTTCACAAACTTAAACTTGGAAAAATAAATAGATAAATAAAAGGCATGGAACAGTTTGCCAAATCAGCTGTCTGACACGGGGCCAACGCTGGGTACACACCAAGCTTGAATTATTTTTTCTATTTTATGTCAGAGATTAAAAATAGCAAGTAGCCTTCTGCAGAATAAGCAGTTCATGCATTCTGGCTTTGACGCTGTGTTTGCTTGGAGAGACCAGCTGTCACCTGCATGTAGGAAGAGTAGGCCTCGCTGCTGATTTTCAATACACACTGGGCTCTGGACATTGGCTGCAGGACAAGACGGGTGTGTTTGTGCATCCATATTCTTCCATCAGCGCTCAAAAACTTATGATGTCTGAAACTGAGTCGTAATGAGACAGTTTGCATGTGTGCACTTGCATATTGGGCTGGTGTACAAAAATACATACACATATGCAAACAAAACCTGCTGTCCAGATATTGCTGTCTTTACATCTTAATCTGCAATAACATTTTTGTTCTGTTTCTGCTGAGGCAGAACAGAAACAATTTGATAACCTAAATCTGTCAATCAATTTGGAAAAAATTGAAGTTTCCTAGAAGTGATCCTTCCACTATGTTTCTGCTTTTTATAGTTTTCAAGTGAGCAAACTGGATTTGCGCCAACATTTAATGGGTTCACACTTTGTCCATGCTCCTTTTACGTAAACATGCTACCAATACAGACAGAAAAACAGCAGACCTCTGCCTTAGCTCCCAGCGAATTAATAAGAAACCAAGCTTGTGAACACACAGAGTGAATTACATTTTCTGGTTGAGAACATTACTGTCAAACAAACCTAGTGTGTGTGTGTGTTGGTGTGTGTAAGCTCCAACTACTATTATACTGAGTTCACAGAGCCAAACTCTATCAACTGAAGCTTTGATCAGATAGAAATAGCTTGAGAGCTAATACAAATATCAAACTTTTATTTCTAGTGTACTAGATCACAACTTTTTCTCAGACACACGGTCAGCCTTGTCAGATGACCTTAAGTGCTCCATCACGGACACCAGCCATAATTTAATACTCTTAAATGGAAAGAGATGTATTTTCTTGCATTCATGTTACCATACAATAATGAAAAGTTTGTTTAGTTAAATTTGTATTTGTACTGCCACCGCTTTGGCTGGCAAGAGTCACATGTTTATGCATTACAGTGTGACAGGTTAAGTTTAATTTCTAATTATCAGGAATTTATGTTATAGTAGATATTTTTATTAAAAGCTTTGGGTTTGTTTTCCTGACTGACAGTAATAATTAGGGTTGGTGTGAAGAAAGGAGTGGCTGAGGTCCACTTGAGCAGAACAGAGAACTGTTGAAAATAGTTTGAGTGTGTCCCCATGACTTACAGAGGTGTTAAAGCAGAGGTCAAAGCCCTGTGTGTACATCTAAAGAACGAACTTGATCAGTTTTATATTCCAAGCATTCAATCATTTCAGTTAAAACTGTTTATTAATTTCTGACTGGTTATTATTACAAACAATGATGAATTGTTGAGCCATTAATATTGCTTATGAGAAACTATTAAAGCCTTTTAACTAAATATTTCTACTTCTTAGATTGACAGCTGAACTGTTATTCTTAGATAATTATTTGTATCTTTCCTCTTTAAGAAAAAAAAAAGTACTGTTGAGTTTAACATCAAAATTAAATAAATAAAAACTTCCCACAAAAAAAAAAAGGTAATTTGTGTTTGGTGGATCATTTCTATATTTTAACAATGCCTCTTGGCAATACATCTTATACCGTTGGAAAGCTGGTCAATCTGCCTTTTAAATGGTGCCACACTTGTAAGGAAAATGCTGTGATCGGATAAGCAGCAGATTTAAATATGTGGTTTGTGAATGCTGTTATGGCAATCAATTGCAGAATAGTCTGTGGAGCATTGGAAGAGGAGATGTGGCAGTTTTTCATTGGGTGCAATTCTCGTACTCAACTCTTCTTCTCCCTCAAATGCAGTTTCCTGACAAATGTGGCACCATGTAAAAAGGGAAATAACGTCTTCCAACAATGCAAGATTTATTTATATTGAACACATATTTCCTCACTTTTTGTGTTGAATTTATATTTTTTTTTCCTCAAATAAGTTGAACTACACCATTGTCTGAGTGTATCAAAATGATTAACCTTGGCAGGAAGAAAAATAACAACCAACAAAGTTGCTGTGGTATTTCTGACATATAAGGCACATATAGTCACATCAAATGGCCAAGTGTTGACAAGTAAATGTAAAATTGGAATGATTAGTTGGATGTACACCTCCAGATTAACAGATATAAAAAACAATCAGGAGTATTTTTAATACAAATATGTAGAACACATTCATTAAAAGTTCTGGAATACCAATCTGGAATCATTGGAGAATTCCCACTAAAATGCAGCATTGAGTTTAGCGGCACCCAGTAGTAATTTTAAAAAGCAAACAACTGGGATTATCTTTTCGCAGGGGAAAAGAAAAAAGGGAATATGGGACACACGAGTTGACACTACCATATTTGTTATTTTGCTAGTTAAGTTCTTCCTGTAGGGCATAAAGTGTGAAACTCCAATGATTTGAAAATTTTCTGCTAGCATGCAGCAACAACTTTGTCTAGATTGTGCACCTCTGGCTTTGTCAGGAGCAGTTGAAATTAGGAATGATTAATGCCATCATTAATGATAACGACAAGGATTTAAGCAAGCTTTTGAATCTTTCTATGATGTGAAATCATACCAAGCTGTCACTTTGACAGGTGTCACTCTGTGTGGATGGACAGTCAATGTGCCATTCGGCTGAATTCGACCCCTCCTTGGCATTGCTCTTTGGAATTGATAGTGCCGCTTCTTCATGTTCACATTCACCATTAGACCCACTGACCTTGCAGGGCAGATGACCCACCTCTGGATGACTGACAGAGGCTTGTTCAATTGAAAGCCACTGAAGGTCTGACTCAGTGGGAGGGGCATCAAGCGCCAGAGCCGCTTCTTCTCCTTCCTCCACCACAGAACCCAGCTCTTCATCCTCAACTCCTTCTACCTCGCGCCCTGCCTCTTCCACCGGACTACGCCCATCCTCCAGCTCTGGGTCGTCTGTCAGGGTTACAGTTTCTCTCCTGTCAATCCCATTCGTCTCTACCCCCTCAAGAGGATCCAGGCTGTTGAGCGGTGCAGGTGCGTCCTCTCTGCTGACGCCATCTGTACCAAGGTCATTGCCAGCGGTGTGGCAGTCCCAAGATGATTCATGCAAACTTCTGTCATCTGACAGAAATGAGAGAAGGAAAATGAGATGACTGGTCATTTTAATTGCTCACTTGATCTGAAGCCAACGGCACATTAGAAAACAAACATTTTTGCCTCATTCTGCACTGATTGCACCGTGCTATGAGACAGATGACAACCAGACAATAACAAAAGTGTTCTGCAATTTTTGTTTAGCAAAATGAACATTTCTTTAAGACTAATGAAAGCTATTTTGGGGGGGCTTTATTATCACACTGTCATAGCCAGTATTTACAATGCACCTGAAAACAAAATTATATAAAGTTAAAAAAAAAAAGAGCAAAAGTTGGATCACTGTACCGGTGTAGAAAGTTATTTCAATTACTTAAGTGCCTGAAGAGCTTCCATGGCAACAAGCACCCCAGACAAGGGGACCCAAGACTAGTGTTTACACTGTGCATCTCAGCAACAGCTTAGTTCTGCTGCTTTGCCAAAATATGCTTCCACTTTGGGACTTACTGACCCATATTTTTGGACGTGCAGGGAAAAAGGTTAAAGACTGCTCTCAGAGTCCCAGCCACCTTTTACCAACATACACATGCACAAAACACGCAACAAGAAAGCAACATTACTGGAAGTGGTATCCATATTTATGACTCCCCCCCACCACCGACTTTTAAAGAGAACACGGCAGAAGTTTCTGAATGTCAGTGGGCGAGAATTTGCCTCACATTTCCAAAATGCCATGGCATTTGGGCAGCTTGCACCAATGAGAAGCAGAGAGGAGTGGAGGCGGGAAGGGAAAGGATTTGGGTTAAACATGGAAGATAGAACGGGGTGTTACGAACACGGTGGCTAATTGGAGTGTTTATGCCGTAAGCTGTGGGGATTCTCATCAAGCACTGAAAAGGAACAAACCCAGCTGAACACATTTGCACACTCACCTTTGGGTGGCTGCTGTCTGGGATACGCATTTGACTGAGATGTGATGGGTGTTGGATGAAGCTCTGGCTGAAGGTTTTCATTCAGTGTTATACTGTCTCGTGTTCCTGTAAGTCCAACACCAAGAGAAAAAAAAACATACCCCATTCTTAATTTCACATGATGACAGAAAACAAAGAAGCTGGTGACAAGTGTGTCTTTTCTTAAGACATTTTGGAATGAATGGAGCACATGTACAGTGGTGCTTTCATACAGCATACAAATATACACTCACATATGCATTGCACTGCTCACAGGAAGAGGATTGAGCTCCCTGTCATCTGTCTTCATTAGTGATGGCTGCACGCCTCTCAGGCTGACACCATATGCTACTCATAGGAGACTGTGCACTACAAACCAGACATCGCAAATATACACACCATGGTATATGCACACAGACAAGCCTGCAAGTGTGCAGCCTTTGCTTTTCAGAGAAATTCTGAATAGGCAAAGCTCAACGAGTTTCTCTAACTATTCAAGTGTGCGGCGCAAAAAACAAACAGGAGAATGGGGAAGAAAAATGGATGACTGGGTGACATGATGCATGAGAATAATGGATGGTGAACAGGGGCCATATTGTTATGAATGTAGCCCATATTGTTATGGATGCTCAGTGAACTCTGATGTGGAAACAGGAAGATTCTGGGATGTCGGAACTGGATAAATCAAGACAGGCAAAAAGAAAAAACAAATTGACCAAAAAGTTCCTTTAAACAGTCCATTATGCTTATTTGCAGGTTAACAGTTTAATTTCAAGGATTTATAGAAAAGCTTTGCATGCTTTAGTAGTCAAATGGAGGTGGATAAATCTATTTCTCTCATGATACTGATACAGTATATTGCTTTCATGTCGGAGAATCATTCTACATCAATCTAGAAACACAAGTTTGATTTCCTTCATTAAGCATTTTTTGCTGAGGGACTTTAAAAGAGTTCTGCAAACTGCTTCTTAAAGTCATTAATAAGGTTGTGCATGGTATTACACATGCAGAGCAAGGCCTAGACACAGCACAGCAGTTGTGCCTCCAGGAGGCAGGCAGCACCCAGGAGGAGGCATCTTACCGACATTTGCCTGTCAAGCCAACTCGCATCAAACATTCTGCATATGCTTATACACTTATTCAACAATAATTAACTAATTTTACATGATGTAACATAACAATATAACAAATCATAAGCCATCTATCACAAATATAAAGACAAAAAGAAGAAAAATCCACATATCTGTCAATTCGTCCAACAGTCATAGACCTACACGGGGATGCAGTGCCGTCTAGGTGAAATGTCTTCCTTTTAACTGGAAAAAGACTGTCAATAGTCTAAAACAGAGTCATAATGATGCAGGCTGTCTTCACCTCTGTCTTTTCAATCACTGATGCACACTGACAGGCTTTCACTTGCAGTGTTACAATTCAGCTCGCACTCATACAGCATGGAGGTAGGGTGAACTGAGACATCTATCAATCTTAACTTTATCTGACTCACTGCATCGATGTCATTGTTAGTGTTTTTGGCTCTCTCTCATCCGTAGACAATGTAGTCACCTTTAGTGCTCTCCAGCCTTCAGGTATGCTGCCAAGGCCCTCCATCCTATCCTGTTTGCCTTTAATATCCATCAGCCCAACTTCCTATCACATCAAGGCCACAGACATTCCCATCTCTCTCTATATCTCTGTCTTCCTAACTGTGGTGGACAGCGTGGTCGTCAAGCACTCTGGTCCCTTGCCTACAAATTCCCTAATAACGGCACATTCCCCTAAATGTGTTTGTAATGTGGGCAATCATTTTCAGTAATGGATGCTTGTCAGTTTTATGGCGGAGAGAATGACGGTCTCATGACAGGGCACCTCCATCCAGCCGCAACCCCTCCACCATCAGTGCGCTTCGTAGACGGCACAACATCTCCCTCCGGTGGGGAAAAGGGAGAACTTATTTCTATGTGAACTGCTTTGTCTCCTGGTTTCAGACTGCCAATTTAATTTGGTATGGTGCTTTGATTCCATTTGGTAGATTGTTAGTGTTTTACAATTGAACTTGGGTTTGTTTACCGGAGAGGAACAGCTTGCAGCTGTGTCTCTTCACAAAGTGTGACGGCTGTTATTGAAGTCTTTTTTTATGAGCATAAGTGGACTTTACGGATATAAGTATGCAAATAAAAGCCCAAAACTAAAAAAAAACTTTGCAACGGAATTTCAAAGAACACAAAAAAAGCTTTGAGAGCAAACTGAACTATTCATTTTGGCCGGATTAATAAAATGTGGGTTTAGTTTGACTCTACCTGTCAGAAAATGAGTAATTTTCATTTAAATGTAAAAAAAATGCACATTGAAATATACAATTCTTTTAAGAGAGAATATGAACCCAATTTTAAACACCAATATCTTAAAGTACTCTTCTGTCCTTAAAACACTCAATGTAAATATCAAGATATCTTTTTTCCCTTTTCTTAAAATTTGAGACACGTCCACATCCCGGAAAAAAAACAAAACGGTGTGTGAAACAGCCTCATTCAGTCAATGGTATCATGAACAGACATGTGAGCTGGTGGTCAATGGTGTTGACACAATATAAAAGGTGGGCATGAGGTGGTGAGTTTCTGGGCATCTGCCCAGATTCATCCTGGCATGACATAGTGGAGGGCATGGATTGGCTAAGTGGGGCAGAAGGAATACATACTCCCAATTCCCACCGATACGTGGTAGGTCAAGCCTGAGGTGCAGCCAGAGAGGGGAGAGAAAGAGAGACACACACTGTTATGAACATAAAGCCTCATTAATGTGTTGTGATTAATAAAAAGGGCAAAGAGGAGAAACATTTTTAAAGAGGTGAAGTAAAAAAAAAAAATCACAGAAAAGGATTTACCATTTGGATTTTTTTTTTCTTTTTTTGAAAACAGCTCACCTTTAAAATCCTATTATCAGTATCGGGGAACTAATTTGACACTTTCATTCATCTACCTGTTGAACATTATTTACCGTTTGCACACAAACACACACCCTTTGAGAGGTTTTTATTGACATACTGTAATTCTGTAGAGTAGTGCTGACTTTAAAGGAGACAAAGTATGAAGAAAAAAAAATATTTGGATGTCTGAAGTCTTAAAATCTCCAAAAACACAACCTGACACTTTGTTTGAAGCCCCCTCAGTATTTTGAACATCTCATTCAGTGAACCATTCTGATCTGTAGGGAATTATCATATCAGGTTGTAAATACCTTGGCTCCTTACCTTTTCCTCTGTCCAACTTCAAATAATACTGCATTCACTTTACCTTTTTGTCAATATTAACAGCAAATTCTCACCATTGTTAACGTAGTTCTCTCACCCCAACGGTATGAGGTATTAATGCCTTACTAGGTAGTATTTTATGTTTTAAATCATAATTAGGGAATTCAGCTTCTAATTTGCATACTTTATTTTTCCCGAAGAGGAAGCTGGAAAATCCAACTTTGCATTTGTCTTGGAATGTACCATCAGAAGTGCAACCATGTTTTCCACAACAGCAGCAATCACTGATACATTTTACTCAGCATTAACCTCTAAAATCTTAAAACACAAGAGAGAGTAATGATTAGGGATTCATCAAACTGATATGTGACAGAATAATTGAAACATAATTTTTCACTGCACTTCACCACAACCTGGTCCAGTTCAATGTATGTTTGGTGACAAGATTGTGCCTAAAAGAGGGTTCAGTACCAGCTGTACTTAATTACAGATACTGGAAATTTAAGTATGAATATAAAATATCAGTTAAGATTTTTTATCAGTTTGGTGTATGGGAGCTCTCAAGCTATTTACTGTATATTCTTTCACACAGTAGGAAAGGATTATTGAATGCCATTTGTTTCCAAATTTACACTTGCATGATTGGCTCGATACTGCAGGACAGATCTCAAACGAGGCCCAGCCCATGGAAGAGAAAGGTGGAGTGGAGTCACATGGCCCACTGTGCTTTTAAACTGTTTGCAATGAAAAAAGCTTTACTTTAGTGGAAAAGGGCTGAATGTGATTTAAAACTGTTTATTTTTATGATGGGAAACATACAGAAGTTGAAACTGATGTGTTTCTTTATAAAAAGAAAAGAAAAATCGCAAAAATATTTTCTGGTTGACAAAAAAATAAATCATTTATGTGGGCTTATAATAAATTAATGTAAATTGCTGTTATAAATCCTCCCTTTTGTAGCAATTCTACTGTCACAATTCAAAATTAGCAACTGAAGAAATGATCCAATCTTTGTATACATCCGAAATTGCCAGTAATTTGATGCATCATGGGGAATTCATTTCAGACTTTGGTATGGAGAGGAATGTGGTACACTATATATAACTTTTTAGACCAACCTGGTAGGCTCCATAATCCTGAGACCTCCAAAGTCTTGAGCTTCCTTTCCAAATCTGCAACTCTGTTTCCCAGGATCCTACAGAACAGATAAGACAGGGCAGGTTTCTTCACACTGATGTGTTTGTGTGACACAGTTCAGTTGTTTACCTTTGAGGAGGAGGATTCTTATGACAACTAGTCAAACATCATAAATGTGTCAGGTGGTTGGAGTTAAAAGGTAAGAAACAGTCAGTGGAGGGAGTAGCTGAGGTTGCTCCACCACCATCACTGCACCCTCTTATTACCTGTTGGTATGCCTCTGGTGCTGGATGACAAGATTTTTCTCGTGGATCGTCTCTAGCAGGGCTGTGGCCAGGGACTTGAGGTCAGAGATGGACTGAGGAGTGGCTGGCAAGCTGCAGCCCTGCTCCTCTAGGAGCATCTCCTGGACTGGAACAAGGAGGAAGAGGAGTGTGGAGAGAAAGAAAAACAGATGAAACTGATGAAAGAAGGGTGAACGCTTTGGGCCTGCTAATAATGCAACAACAAAACTTTGAAAAAAGGTTAAAAACAGAGAGAACAAGGTGATAGAAGAAAAAGGGAAAACAGCATGAGTGAGACAGAGATGGAGTATTTGCAACAGCTGTCTACTTGGTGACACTCTCCTAACTTTAACTCCAGAACCCACTGTGCTGCTTCAGCCAGCAACTGTCAGTCATCATGACAGGCTCATTTCCCTGCCAGTGGTACTCTCCACCACTCTGAATACAATTAAAAACTCAGCTGGTGGTGACTTGGATTGGCAAAAAAAGAAGTCACGAAAAGAAAAAAAAATTAGCAAGACACGGTTTGAGGCAAAGAAACTGGTCAGCTATAGTTTCTATGATCAAAAATGACTGTCTGTCTTTCTACTGTTGCCCGGTACAGTGTGAGGACACCTATGTCTGGGTTTAGAGGAGGATTCAAAGTGAACTCAATGGTTTGTTTTCACCTTGTTTGGCTGAGAGCACTCCGGTAAGGGGACTGTTGTTTGATTTCCCATATGTGCTGGAGTTTTTCCTCCTCTCAAGGGCTGTCTGTCAGAAAGAAAGAACAAAAGAAAGCTCGAAAGGCTGGGTTTGATGAATGCACTGAATAAAAGCAGTTTATTTTACAAAAAACCCTAATCATTAAAACTGAGAAATAACTTGGACTTTGTCAGGATGCACTGAGTCTCCTAATCATTTTTCCAGCTCTCATTTTAACTAAAACATTCAATATCTACCTTGTACTTCATAATGTTTGATTTCAGCAGGTTCACCTCCTCCTGCAGTTGTGTGAGACGGTCATGCAAATACCTACAGTAAAAATGGAAGATGGAAAAATAAAATAATATAGATGGTAGAATCAAAGCAGAGAGACACTGAATTGTTGCTAAAGTTTAGACATGTGCAATATCTGCTGATTTTGTCGCAGGTATAAATTCAATAATCAATGATAACTGTATAGAAAACTATTCAAAATCCAAAACACAGAGTTCAAATGAACTATGAGCTTTACATCTGAACAAATATTCCCAAAATTCTAAACATGTTACTTTCTTAATGTGTGTTCACACTTGACAAGTTTGGTTAGAGTAACAGTGTGGATCAAATGCTCTGTTAGTGCAGATGTGTGAACGCAGACTTCACAACTTGATGCACAACAAATGTGCACCAGGGTGTGGACTCAGACCGCCTGGAGCAGTTTGACAGAAATAAGAAAACAACATAGATCAAAAAAATTGTAAAAATCCAGAACCTGGTTCTGGATTTTCAAGCTTACCAAGTTCTTCTAAATGTAGGGATTGTGTTTCCCCTTACACAATTGGTCCAATGTTGGTCCAGTATAGATGTTAGACCTACCATTTTATTCCAGCTTCTTTGTAGATGCAACACAAGAACTCCTTTATAGCCTACATTTTCAAAAGCTACACCGAATTGCCTTTTGGAGTGCTCTCCAAGAGCCTAATCCATTATTAGGCCTAATTCAGTATGCTGACAATCCATAAAGGTACTACAGTTGCATTTAGTATCATGTTACATCAAAATCAGTGTTTATATGCAGGTATTTCTTTTAACCAATTAAAAGAAAGTTAAGGTCCTTTGTTTGCACTTAGTGGGATTTTCTGTAGCCAGAATTAGCATGTTCATGTGGTTGTACTAGTACCTGCATTCCAAGTGCTGCTAAACAATCTGCTGCACAATCTTGCAAAAGCTATGAGAATAAAGAGTGATGGCAGACTATCCTACATGCTGTGGTGAACCATGACCTGTGACTCTTTGTATCCATCAGTTGATGTTCTGGTCAGTTTATCATCTTTAAGATGAAAAGCTATGTGATTGCACTGGGTTATTGCACCTAATAGTACTACTCTATCACAACACAGTCAAAAACTACTTAATTAAGTAAAGAGAAATGACAACTCATCATTAGCTTTACTAATTAAAGTCAGTCAGTCTGGGAAATTACAAGAAACAGAAAAGTCTCGCAGTGACCCCTTAAAAGCTAAACAGTTTTCTCATTCTTGCAAAGAAGTTCATTTAGGTTTCAAACCTCTGTAATGGCCAATTAATGTCTGCTCATATTAGAGGCAACATCAAAGAATCAGCAGGAGTGATTTCTGTGTAAGTCAGGCTCTTGTGCTGCAAAGAGACCACTGCAGCAGGACACCGGGAAGATGAAGAGAATTTACAGAGCAAAGAATCCAAAGCAATTAATGTTAGACCAGAACAAAACTGGACTTTAGTAGTACGACTTTGGTGGTGAAATTAGCAGAGACGTATCAGGAATACAGAACAAAACTTGACCAGCATGGAGCCAAAGCATTAGTGATCATAAAATTTAGATTCGGTGGGATAATTGTTTGATTTGCTTCAATTTACTTTTTTTAATTTTTGAAAGCAATACCATCTTGTTCTACACTGTATAATATAGTAAAAATGATACAAAACTTTGAACATGCCAGAGAGGTAAAAGTG
>JAOXYM010000005.1:7429848-7443637 GCA_028567055.1 Leptatherina wallacei | reverse complement strand
ACGAAGTATCGATCCGATACCAATACTCACCTTGGTATCGATACTATCGATATTTAGATCGATACGCCCACCCCTACTCATTATACGCAGAACTGGCAACATACACTAGTGCATTTTTTCAGTTGCTCTCACCCTCCCCAAGTCAGCTGTTTGCCCTCAGTTTTGGCTTTAGGGTCATACAACTGTTTTAAAGTAGCAATGCACATGTAATTCTGTAAGTACAGAAAGGGTGCATACTTCCCCACGAGTGTAAAATTATTTTTTGCAGATTAAGTTTGCAGATGCTTTTCATAGGAAGACAAAATATTTTGTAAGTAATCACAACAACTTTCTCCCACAAAGCTCCACTTCAGTATGCAGAGATGAAAGCTCCTTCTTTACAGAGCATACACACAGTTCATGAGCATGTTAATAAACATTCCCATGAGTGTATAATTATTAATCTATATGTAATCTGTGGACACAGATAAGAAATTGGTGTCACAGCCTTGTAGGTCATACCCATAAAATTGGAAAATGTACAAATTCCTCAAACCCAGAGATGTTTTACTCCTGAAAAATTATCAGTTACTTAGGATTCCCTAACTGTGTCAAAAGGGGGTATGTAAAATATGTAAAAATTGATTAACATCTGGTCAGAAGTGTATCAGCCAATCATAAAGAGGTGGGAAGCTGCTAATTAGCTTTGCCATCACCTTAGAGATAAAGTAATGACCAAAAAGTTCCATTAACCAAGTCTTGGATATTATATATTCCTATGCAAATTACATTGCAAATTATATATCCAACTATATTTGAGTTATCTTTGATAATGGCACAAACCTGTAATAATTTCTGTTAACTGATAACACAGATAAAGCAACACAGTAATATCCTCAAAGATTTATTTCAATAATTGGGATCAAGTTCAGTGTGCTGTGTAGAATAAACGCATTTTCATCTATGTTTTGAAGCTTTATTCAATTGAATAAAATAGTAGCTACAAAATCATTGAAAACATCACAACACAAAGAACGTACGAAAGTAGTGGTCATTACCACATTAACAAAAATGTCTGCATAATTTTATGTAAGACAGATAATAGCCTAATGCCCAAGTGCTAAAAACCCAATTCAAATACTTAGATGTGGTTCTTGAATTCAGCATTTGGTACTAAACAAAATATATGTTGCCTATATCTTCACAGGTTTAAAACACAAGAATTTTGATTCAGTACAAAATCTGCAAGTGCAAAATTCATTTAGCTGTTTTAGTTTTAGGGTCCTGCCATAGCTATCACAAGGAAAAATATATATCTTTTACATTATTTAGAACTCTCTATGTACTATGTAGCTGAAAAACATTACTGTAATACTTACAGTATTTTACTGTAATTCAATTTTCTACCACAAGACAGAATATTTCACTATTGACCAGTTTGCCTTGAAGATGAAAAGGCTGCAAAAACAAAATACTAGCAGCAAATAGAAATGGAAGAATAGAATACAGTAAAAAAAAAAATTCAGAACTGGCAATGTTTCTTTTATACAGGTCAATAAAAAGGCACCATTGACAGTGGATGCAGCCCTTTTTAAACGAGTCATAGAACCAGCCAGCACTGCTTACATCTGGATTTCCAGAGCAATATTCAATAGGCATTCAGTTTCATACCAAATGACTCAGGAGTTGCATATTTTCATATTGATATAAATATATTTAAATATAATATATATAAAGTCATATATATGCAAATATATCACTTTATCTATAACAGTATTGATGGGGACACCTATGTTCAGATGCTTATATCAACTAAAGATGCTGTGGCGGGGGCTATAATCATTCTTATACTCTGACTCTCAGTGTAGGACTTGTGTCGGTATTTCCATCAAAAAAAGTTAACTAGGCTAAATATCTCAGAACTATAGACTTGTAAAACACAGTGCAATGCCATTCTTTCATGGTTTTAAGGCAACAAGCCTGTGCCCTAGGAAGTCGAGGTATATTGGACAGGTAAGGTATAGAACATTGATAAACACACATTGATGATAAAAGTGCTTTGGTTTTTTTGAGAAGGATTCTCCAAGGTTGAACTTAATTTTCATAATTATTTTGTGAGAATACTTTTTTTGTGTGTTTAAACAATTGCATAAGGAAATGACAAATGAGACTTTAAATTTAAAAAAATAATCTTACCTGCTAAAATTTTTGACAAACAAAACTGTAAGATCCTTCAAGTAACAACTGAATTTTGGCAGATTTTCACACATCTTAATGGCAGTTAATTCAGCATCCAGCTTGCATCCTGTTTCTTCTCAGAGCTCTCTCAAGACAGTAAAAGTGGATCCAACGTTGACTCTCTTGCTCTGTCACTTTCTTTCTTTCTTTGCTGAATTAGGCATGTTCAAAATAGTCAGTGTGTTGATAGCCAGTTGCTGGTGTGTGACGCAGTGCTGTAAAGCAAAACACAGATATCATGTATTGTGGTTTCTCAGCCTCAGGATGCTGCAGGGCAACAATGGCATCAGCAATGTACATAATAAATGTCAGTGTACCGTCAAAACAAGTCAGAGACACAATTTTAAGGTTGGAAACTTGTGCAGTGTTGCTTTAAACATCATGGTCCTTTGCAACTATTGCTTCCACGAGTGATCTTTCCACATGTGTTCCTTCCTTTAAAGGTCCTTAGATGTTTGGAAATATTTAAGATTAATGTTTCCAAAATTAGAATAGATTCTTCTCCAAGGCAAGTTTATTTGTATAGCACATTTCATGTAGCTTCAAGACAATTCAAGGTGCTTTAAATAAAATATTAAAAGCATTACAGCGGTGTGCAGAAAAAACAACATTAAGAAGAAGTTAAACTAGAAAAAACAACCCATGGAAAGAAATTTATTTTAATATTACAACATGCTTCCTCTGTTAACGTGGACATAATGTCAGATGTATGTGCATGTTATGGGATTTGATGCTGAGAAGGACAGATGCAAACCAGAAACATCTAAAGAAACTGAGCAAAACGGCTTTGCTTAAACTAACCAAATGAAATTAAAAGAGACAAGAGACTTCCCCACTTCCTTAAATGAGCAAAATCAGTGGAGAAAAAGTGGCGAAACAATATTCGCTCTGACCAAAGTTTAAAAAAAAAAAAGTGTTTGTAACACTTTGAATAAAACAACAGGTGACTGACAGGAATGGTAGATTGATGAGGAGGGAAAGAGGACAGCCAAGGAAATGAAGAAAGCCGGCCTTTTGAACGCTGGGGGATTGGAAGCCATCAGCTTCCTAAAATGCGTGTACAAGCTCCCTCAGCTAGCAAGCAGTGCACACAGCACATCCACAACATAATAATCAGCTGAAATTTGTTCCAAATGAAGGATAAGTCACGAACTTTGTTTGACCAAAATAGACAAACCAACAAACTCCTTAATATGATGAAGAATATCCGATCAGATACTTTTGGTACAAAAATAGATCATGTACAAATGTTGAATTATTAAGTTTAATGGGGGACTCTAAAGGCTTTCCTCTCCATGCATCATCTTTTTGGAGGATTATATATTTTTTTCTTCTTCACAGCCTCCTTCTTCTTCATCCTCTGCGTGTCTTTCCATTATAAAAGGTCTGCCTTATCACATCCAAGTCTTTCTTTTCATTGTGGAAGGACTTCCGTCTCCTCCTCCAGGTTACCTTTCTTTCTTGAAGGCTTTTCTCTCCTTTTGCACCTTGTTTCCTCATGTGGGAAGCGATCCTTGCATATTGTCTGAGAATACTCTTTGGAAGGTTTCTCTTTCTCTGGTACTTCTCTGATTTTCCAGATCCTCTTTCTTCTTTCTAATGCACTTCATACAGAAATTCCTTTCCCGCTGTCTCTTCCGAGGTCCCACTGGAAGATGGGACTTGAAGTGAGTAAGTTGATGTTCTGGCCATGGCTGTTAAAGATATTTGATGACAACATGCAGGAATGGCTTTGACAAACAAGCAAAATTGTAAATACTTTTCCTAACAAAGATAGCACAAATAAGAAAAACTTTTATATTTTAACACAATCCTACATCAATGAATGATAAAAACACGTCTTACAATCATATTTTTTACACATTTATTTTGTTAGTCAACTGATTAAACTTACAGTAGATTTTTTTGAGTAACATTCAATAAGCTCAAACTAAATCATACAAAAGAACTGTAAAGCCTGCCTTTTTTTTTGTTTACAATGGTATTCACCTCATTAATAAAAGCACTTTAAGTCTTTGTTAGGCTTCTCTAAAAAATAAGTTGGCAACCACCCTTTTTTTTTTAAGTCATGCTCTTGCAAGCAGCAGTAACATTTGATTTGTGTAAGTGCAAAGATCTGTTCAGAACAGGTAGTGGCATAGCAATCCTGATTTTATGTACATCTTGAACATTATCAACATTCAGAATTTTAAAACAACATAACGTACAAAGAAGCCTCAAATTTTCACTGGATACGTTTACCTTCGTTTTCTTTATGAGGCCTCAGAATTGTCTGTATGGAGCCTATTTATAAAAAAAGAAGTAAAATAATGTTGTAAGTCAAAGAAATGGTTATTTTTCAAACTCAATAGTAAGTTTAGATTCCCTGATCAACAAGAGCCTCTATCTACTTTGCCATTTATAAGTCCTCTGATCTAAAAGTTGTATCAAAATGGGGATTTTCTATTCATGTGAGTTTGTTTGAGGCGGGTTCAGCTACATCCCTTCCTGAATATTTCACTTCCTAAAACAACAAACCATTTTTTTAACTACTGTATGCATTACAGTCTGCAGCACCTACAGTTACATTTGCCACAAAACAACTATGCTCTCTGAGATCTCAGCTATGATAATTAAAGGTTTGTGCTTTCAATACATTCCCTGTTTGGAAATAGGGGTGTAATACATTATCACGGCCAGAGGGAGGCACTGTGGGCCCATCAGAACATTAAACCCCTGCTCTGCTGGGGCAAAGTACCGTACAATTACCACAGGCTATGAGGAAAGTAAAACTAAATATTCTCACAAGTTCTGATGTATTACATTGAGGATGAATATTTAACAGAAACGTTTTACATCCAAATTGATTCATTACTATTTTCTGAGTTTTTTTTTTTTTTTCCCCCACCATCCATGTCAGCTGGAACTTTTTGGAAAACAATTACAGTCTTTGAGAAATGTTTAAACCTCTTAAAGTCAGAAAACCCATGAGATCCAAGAATAGGACAAGGCCATCAAGAAATAGTAAAGACACAACTTGACCAAGCTCTAATTTTGTGTCAGAACTATGCAGGTATTTTAATATTCAACATTTTAGTAAGTCTTATCCTTTTTGTCCCCTTACAAATATATCTTTTTTTTTCTTTTAAATGGAAGACATTTGAGTGCAGGAGGGACAATAAGGCACAGCCCCTCACAAGCTCAGGTCAATGATGATGTGTTCAAAGATCTGTGTGTTTCCCTTGAAGCTGGAGGAAAATATGAAGTCCCTGCGGTCAGTAGAAACCACAGTGAAAGAGCGCGGCGCCTGGATGTACACCTCCTTAAAGCGTTCAAAGAGTTTCTTTTCATCATCCCACTGGTAAATTTGTGAGAAAGTGTAGTCACTTCCCAGGGCCAGGTAGTAACGTTCCTTGAAAGAGAAGGGCTGAAGAATCATGGAGCCTCGTGAGGGCAAAGCCTGGATCTCTACAAACTGTTTGGGACCCCACTGTAGAACTTTGGAGTCACCAATATACCGCGTCATAGACAGGTAGAGTTCCTCCTTGATCCGGAAGTGTTTCACGGCAACAACATCCTCCATGTAGGGGATCTCACCCTGCAAGACAAACTTCTGGTTGCTCCGGCTCCACTGGTAAATCACAGGAACCTGGGAGCGGCTTGCCAAAATGAGATGGGCCTTTCCATCCAAGTTCAAGAACTCCGCATCTGTGTCACGATACCATTCATGCAGGGACTGATATGAGTAAAAGCCATTATCGTTCCACTTGTAGAGAGTAGACAAGCCAGCTTTTGAGCTGTCAGCGACTACAAAGAACCAGTCAGAGCCAATCTGGAACGCTTCGATGTCATTGGGCTTGGAGATCTTGGAAACTTCAATGTCTTGGAACTTATTGAACTTGCTTTGATCCTCATCAAATTTGTAAATGCGGGAACCACCAAAAAGCTGTGCCACTATGACAAACACCTCATCTTGGATGACAACTGACTTGCATCCCACAATGGACTGACCTAAAGAGAAGGGAAAGAAAAAAGTCATATTAAAGTAAAACTCAAAGCAGAGCATCCTGAGGCAGCTTATTAAAACGTTTCCTTACCTGTGATATTATCATAAGTCCTGAAGTTCATTTCAATGTGGTCCCACTGGAAAACCATACAGCTCTCGATGCTGGGAGCAGCAATAGTCACGTAGACATCATTCTTATAGCTGAATGTGTCCACAGACAAAGACTCAGATGCCAGAGACTGATGAAGGACAAAATCTGTGGAAAGGTTCAGTCCATCATAAGTTAATTTATCTATAAACTGATACAGCAAAGTCACATCTAAAGAACAACCTTTACACTTCTTAATATGGCCCAGCTGAGTTGCCCGACACTGATGCCATGTTAGACTTGAGATAAGTCAAGCTGGCTCAGGTGTTTCTCACCCGTTGAGATGCACTCATTGTGCAGGCTGTTCATGTCATTGAGGCGCTTGTCCTTCATGTCCTCCGGTCCGGCACACACGACATCCGACACTGTGGCATTGGTGTTCTTCAGCCACGTCATGAGCCATTTGGCTCTGCAGTCACACTCAAAGGCATTACCTCGCAGATCCCTGCAGAAGAGGAATACTATATGTCATTGCAGAAAAGTCAAGACAAACTACTTTGCAAAACAAGAAAAGTAGAACAATAAAATATTTCCTTACAAACATTTTTATCTGTGTGACAAACTTACAGCTCTATCAGTGAGTCCAGGTCTATAAAGAGGTCCCTGGGCAAGGCTTTAATGTTGTTGTTAGCCAAAGACCTAGGAAAAACCAGGGTGAAGAAATGCATATGTAATCAGAAAATGTAACAACATCATTAAAGCACAGTATGCATGATGTGTTTTCATCAACAATCTTGGCACATACAAGTGAGTCAAGTCCCTGAGTCCTCTGAAAGTATATTTAGATGTAGTTTCTAGCTTATTACTCTCAACGAACCTGCGGACAGAAAAAAAGAAAAACAAATTTAAGATTAATTGAAATAGAATTTACAATAAAGTTGTTATAATGATTAATTACACCTTCAATATGACAATTTTCTTGTTTAGATAAATGTGCAGTTGTCCTACATTGCCTCTTTAGAAAAAAGGAAAGAAGCATCAGCTAAAATTATCTGTATATTATCAGATTCAAATTGAGATTCTGGTGAGCTTTGTATGGAAACAAAATTATGATTTTTCTAAAAATAGCCTTAGTTAGGCTATTTGAGCCAATCTGTTGTCATCAGTAAGTATTCATACAAGCCAATTCATAACAAACGGATTATCTGTGAAGTGCCTTGAGATGACATTGTCATGAATTGGAGCTATACAAATAAAGCTGATTTGAAATTAATTGAATTGAATTTAAAATATATATGCAAACACGATGCCACTTTCAAGTAAATGGTGAAAATGTAGCTGCTGTATAATCATTCTTGAAAAGAAAATACTGCTTCGTAAACACCACCTGGATTTTTCCCCCTTTTATAAACACAAAAACAAAAAAAACAACAACATCTTTTCAATGAGCCTATGCAATGTCATAACATTCATTTCCACTCAGGGTTGCAAAATCTTGCATTGATGATGGTAGACTCAGGTCAGATCATTGCGTGAAGTCTTCTTCAACACATCCCAAAGATTCACAGTGGGCTGGCCAACCAATCCATGTATGAAAATGATGTCTCATGCTCGCTAAAGCAGTTCTTGACAATTTGAGCCAAAGAATCCTGGCACTGCCATTTTAGAATATACCTGATAAACAAACAAACAACCCCGAACAAAAAAATGAACAAACAAGAAAACCTATTGATGGAAAAAACACGGTGATTCAGAATATTCCACTTTATGCTTTTTCTACCCTGATGCTCCGATAACTGATAAATCCTGATTTGTCAGATCACATTTCTTCATTGTTCCAGAGTCCAAAGTTTAAGTTCTATAGCAAACTGAGGTCTTAAAATAACCGATGTTTAGTCCTAATACCTTGGGGATGAAATGTTATCTTCACTATTAAAAACTGATGTTCCTTTAAATTTCAACCACATAATTTCAGATTTTGAAGATGATGGTTCACCACCATCCCTTCAGGTTTTAATAATAATATGTTGGACAGTTCTAAAGCTGTCAGCTGCTTAGTTTGCTTGATTCAGACCAATAAACCCTCTGAAATGGAGTAGCATCCTTTCCATGACCTCAGGATGGGTCCTCTGTTTCCAGCTGAAACATGTTCATCACTGCAGAACTCATCTTATGGGAGTTCAGACCTATTAGCTCTGTTAAATCCAGGTGGTATTTTTTCCCCAACCAGTGTATATCAATAGGTTTTAGCTCAATTGTTTGGGGTTTAAGTTATATTGGATGTTTTAGATTGTATATAGTCATTGGGCTTTGGTCAGAATGTGTACACATAGTGAAGAAAGAAGAAATAAAGAGATGAGCAAAGAACCTCTTAGCTGGCTCTGGATCCACCAGACTATATGGGCTACACATCCATGAAAACCCATTTTCTGAAGTAATCAAGCAAGTTTTTTAGGTTTAATTACGCATTTCTCTTTTTTTCATATAAATGCATAAAAATGCAGCATAGCCAACATTGTTCAATTTGTTTTAAGAATCTACTTACAGGTACTCCAGATGTGGAAGTCCTGAAAATGCATCATCTCTTACAGTCGTGAGAGAATTTGAATTCAAAAGCCTGAAAGAAATAAAACATTTTTTTAATTACTTTGGCTGGCAACCATAACAAAGCACCGCATTATGCTTCTGTCTGAAAAACTGAACAGATGAGATTTCTCAGACTGTGGTTAAGCTTGCTCAAATCAAATAAGTGAACAAAACAGAGCCAAATACTCTAAGCCCAAGATATCAAGAACAGAATTCTTCTATATCGCCTGTGCCTTCTGTGCACACTTTAATTCATTTTTACTGTTGGAAGAAGCTAAATAACAACCAAAACTTTACACAAAATCAAGTGAGGAAAAAAGTTCTCTTTCAAGAAGTAAACTCCATGTTATTAAGATAAAGCCCTTTTAAAAAAATCTGCTTATGACACAAAACAATTATCCGGTGAAAATAGCTGATTTCGAAGCGGACCCAAATATGTATCTAACCAGAAATAACTTTGTATTAATTCTCTCCATCTGCCACGCCTTGTTTATGCTGACATGCAGGCCATCACTAATGCAGTAACAACATAGATTAATGGCCTCTGGTAAGTACAGTACAGTACAGCATCGACTAGATTTCCATTATTCATATCCAGGTGTCCAGCCCTTTTAAAAAGCCTGCTTTTCTAAATAACTTTTATGATGCACTTACATTCCTACTGTGCATGGACAGAGCCTAAAGCAGAACAGAAAGTTAAACGCTGAACATGCCTGTGCTACAGTGGCATAAAGCCTGCTATTACTATGTTTATGTATGACACAATCAGTGTTAAAGCTGTGTTTAGGTATATACAAAAGACACCTTTTACAGTTTTGAAGGCTTTTTAACAACAAGGTAAGGTGTGTCAATCAAATAGTGTACACATTTGGCAATATAAAGGCAGTTAAAATATTCTTACAGTAGCTGGAGGGATGGCATGTGAGCAAACATTGCTTCTCTGACCTCAGTGAAAGTCCCATTGACCATACTCCTAAAAAAGGAAAACAGAAAAGATCATCCAAAGAAAAATACTGAGAAGTGGTCAATCTGGGAACAGAGCAAAGAATAAAGACTGCATTGCCACAAACTCTAATTTGCAGGTATTATCAAATGCAGACTCTTAATAGACTCCCATATGGCTGCATTGGTTATTACATTCATACATAATTAAATAACAACAATAAATAGAGTTACAAAATAATTTAAAGGATAGTTACTCACAAAGAACTGATATCGGAGGGGGCAAGCCTTGGGATATAAGAGGACCCGACGCAAATGATTGACTCCTTGGAGCAGCTGCATGTTGAAGGACATCTGAAAGCCTTTTTCAAATGACCCGGTTGTGACAGGAGGCACAGCGACAAAGACAGTAATGCCCAAATCTTGAGAGCTGGCAGCATGTTTCTTGCCGGGCTTGCATGTGTGAGGTTTTTGCCGAGAGCACCGACCGAGGCTGATGGCACACCGCGCGTTTCCACCCTGCACCATGAAATGCTGCACTGGCTTCCTGACATCAGCAAATCAGCTGCAGCTCCCCTCCGCACGCTTTCATTATTTATTAAGTCAGGGCTCCAGCCGGATAACTGTTGGTTAAATAACCACACACCATACATAAAAAAGGGGGGAAAAAGAGAGAGAGAGAGAGAGACTTTATTACGCAGCTTGTGTCTGCCATAGGAGTTTTATTTATAAAATAGGCTGCGTTTATGGGAGACCTTTAAATGGAGCTCACATCTATGTACGATCACAAGCCGGCATTTATGTAAATTCATCACACACTATTAGCGCTTGGTACGTAGATAAAACGCATTTATTGATTTAAAAAAAAAAGATCAAATAAAATAAATACGCATATTTTGACACCATCTTTTTAACAATATGATGCCACCACAGATTGCAGGGAAGTTTTTTTCATGCAGTTAATGCGTTTGACTGAAACCTGGTCACTTATAAAAGGCTAAAAGGGGATTTCTTTTTCTCCCACAGTGAGTAAGCTTTTCCCTCCGTATAGGCGCATTACTGCAGCACCACGGACAGCGCCTTCATGGCGACGCACGCAGAGCTGCTCACATGGCTGCAAATGCTGTCACACTGTACACTACATTCAGTCGTGTGAAAAAGTAAATACATTCTCACTTTAACTTTTCAGTATATGGAGACATTTGAACATCCAAACTTCTAAATTTCTTTGAGACAAATTCATTTTTTCATTTTCTGTATCGCTTAGTCCAATAACACAGTTTCCAGTTGGCTGATTTATTAATATTTGAAAACAAGCATGCAAGAAATAACCAAACATCTTGCATCTGAAAGTTTGTTTTTTTTTGGTTTGGAGAATCAGCAAACTGATATCTGGCAGTGCTGAACAAAAATACTGCATGTGACACTGCCACTCCATCACACACGCCAAGATTCAAAGGGTATTTGTCATGTGGCAACATCCCCATGGGTGCTTACATTTCAGGCCTGAGTGTGTGGAGTGCAGGCTGAAGATACTCTACAGAGTCGGTGCATTATTGGTGAAAATGATTCAATGTAAACAAACATTTTTGTTCAAGGGAATGCAAGACAGCAAATGAATTTGGTCTTGCCTGATTTACTCATTGTAAAAACTTTACCAACATAGGGGGCCCTTTAAATTTTCTTGCACAAAAAAATGGTAGCCTCAAACCCTGCAGCAGCTCCAAAGTCTGCAGCAGATGTGACGCTAACTGGTGCCAACAATTGAAGATGCAAAACAGCATTTTCAGTGTCACGCCGGGTTGTCTTTCCAATCATTTTATGTATTACAAGGCAGACATCTTTGTTTATTATCAAGTGCATTTAAACCACATTCATCAAGTCATTACAATCATATACAGCTCAAAAGTCCTAAACTCAAGCTGATGAGATGCAACATTTTCTGCTCTAAAGAAAAAACATTTTCATGAAAGCAACATCCCCTTTTAAGAATGCTGCGTTGTGCCAGTGCCATCAGAGCACACAGTGTTTTTCCACTATGTTTTGTTAATGGTTCAGTACAGCCTGGGAACAGTAAAAATGTGCTGATACAACAGCATAACTATCCGAGTCTAGCCCTCTTTCAAATGCAGCTGTGTGGATTGGTTCTGCTGTTGCTACACATTTTCTGACTTGCAATAACAAGAGCAGAAAAACTGATGTCTGCACCTCACAGATGCGGAAACTATGACAACCAGAGCATCCCCCACACTTATAGAGTAATCAATACTGAGAAGGTGCAGAAGATGACGTGGAAGGCAATTGAGGAACCTCGGACCGTAAAATATATAGAAATCTAGCCAATCAGTCTGTCTAGCTTTTACAGAAACCCAGGAGAGGCACATGGTTCAGACTTGTTTGACTAAAGATCCCATCAGTTCTGAAGGGTAATTGATTTTCATCCTATCACAACACACCTTTATCCAAGGATGTTTAATGCAGTATGGTTTAATACAGAGACAAACAATGAACATTTCTCTCACTAAACCCATAGTATTCTATGTTTAGTGTTCTTCATTGATTGTGTTCCTTGTGTTCAGTTACAGAGACTGAAAATATAGAGCCAATCCAATATATGGGGTTCAGATGGAGTTAATGGCTCAGGGGATTTTGTATCCCATTACAACTCTATGGTACAACCTTCTGCGATATGAAGCTATTTTGTTTCATGTATCGGGTGGGAAGTCCTAATGCATTCCAAAAACAGAACAAATATTCATTATGAACCATCTGAGCCAAATGCTTTTAAAATATTTAATCTAGAATCTGTGCTGTGAAAATATTAGATGGCTTTAATTAACAATTACAAACATGAAATCATTTGCAAATGACAGACCTATAATCTGTGTTGCTTCTTTAACGTGTACACTGAATGTGTCAACAGTCTGTTTGGACGTTTTGGTCCAATTACAGATGAAGGGGTTGACGACCATATGCTTAAGCAGATTTTTCCCTCACAATAAAGACTTATTAGCACACCTTCATGAAGGAGAAAAAGAAACAGAAGCATCAGCTTGGGGGATTTTTGCTTGTAAAGAAAACTTGTACAAAATTTAATTAGCAGCTGTCACCATTCATTCACATTATCAATATATCCTGATTGGAAATCCATCAAAACTTACCATTTAAACAGTCTAAATCACGTTTAAAAAAAAAAAAAGTAGCAAAGGGTTAAACTTTGACTTGAAATGTTCTTATTTCAGCCCAGTCTTTCTTCATCAGCAACCTCCTGGTTCGCCAGAGGCACTGGAGAGCCAGTTGCTGCAGTTCCTTCTTTCTTCAGCGTCTTCAAGCATTTGTCAAGTCTTTTGATGCACAGTGTCACATCTTCCCGAGTGATGCCTATAGCTGAGGCGGCATTGAGGTAAGGACAGGGGTACGACTCTGAGTGCGACATAAACCCAAGGAACGTGTGTCCGCTTATGGTCTGCTCCTTGCCTAGTGGAATTACCCTGGAAACATGGGTGAAAATAAGAATAATGTGTTACAAATCAGGATTTTAAACATGCAGAAATGATCTGGTATAAAAACAACTATTAAGGTTCGCCAATTAGAAATTTACCATTTACGTCTCCCTTGATTTTTTTGCCAGTCAGAGCAGCTCAGTGTACAACAATTTATCATGTATTATCTTTTCTCTGTTGCACATATCTCTAACTCAAATATTTATTTATAGTTGATTCATTTCAAAACACTGACACAATCTGCAGGCAAACAATCATTTACATATTTTAGGCATCTGAATAGAGAAGGTTATTACACTTACAGGTTGGCAAAAATAAAACAATCTAAGAGTGAAAAAAAGAAAAGAATATATAAATACATTAATATTCACAATTAAAAGAACCTTTAAAATCACACACACACACAAACACACACACATATACGTATAGTTGCTGCAGCAATGTCTTTCCAAAGGTTGTCAATCTCAA
>JAOXYM010000005.1:7402790-7413272 GCA_028567055.1 Leptatherina wallacei | reverse complement strand
ACACACACACACACACACACACACACACACACACACACACACACACACACACACACACACACACACACACACAACTTATATTAGCAAAAGGGAAAAAGAAGTTAGGTAAATTTAATAGAGCTTAATGGCATGTACGGAAAAAGAAAACATTTTCTTGATATCCCATAAAAGATATTAGTTGCATTTACACATTTGGGAAAATAATTTTTAGAAAAAAATTATGTTGTGAAATGACAAAATGACACGTTATTTAGTAAAAACAACAACAGGAAAAACTCAGTGGGGGACTGCTCATATACAGTTTTTCAATATCTCTGTCATCTATCTAAATTGATGGCTGCCACATTATCATTCAGGTATGATAAATATGCTTCAAGCTATTTAAACAGGCTGCATTCACAATAAACATAAAGGGTTGCAACATAGCCAGTTCAGACAAAATGAAACAACAAACGGAATACATAGAAGTGCAGTAGACCAAAATGAACGATAGCAATGCATTCAGCTTGTGAAGACGAAAAGTAAAACCTTCAGGGATTAGTTGCAGCGGGGACAGAAAGATGGCAAGTTTATGGCATAGCAGGGCTTTCAGTTCAACAGCTATGCCAACATCTTGCCTTCTTTCGGAACCCATGTTAAAGCCCAGTTTTAGAGGTTTCACAGTCCATTCTTGCACCCCAGTTTCCTCTCGATCAGGGTGTGAGGTGGTTGCCTAAGTGAAAAAGTTTGGTGAGCATATACTGGCGAATTTCCGAGCTGTAACATCTCCATCTGACGTGATAAAAATAAAGTTTTCTCCGTTTTAAATAACGTATTCAACTATGGGACTATATGTAAACTAGATATTAAACGTAAAACAGTTTTTATTTTTTTTATTTTTATTTTTTAAAGCAAAAACTAGTAAAAATGTTTAGTCAACTGAGAATTAAATAAGCAATTGGATAATGAAAAGAAAGCTTCTTGTCGTGCTGATGTTTAACTTGCATACCTGTAGTAGGCCTACTCTGTATGTAGACTACACGGCTTGTTGCGTAGCCTACCTGTTGCTGCATGTTGAGGAGCAACAATCCCAATGTCCAGCTGTCCCCACGGTGGTTATCCTGGATCCTCGTGGCATCAGTACAGGAAAGATAGTCTTCCGCCGCTTACCTGAGAGATAGTTGCGGTATTGCACTGTGTAATACAGGTGTGTGAGTATGTAAGGCATGGCGTGGTTTCCGGCACCTTCGGGCGCTGACGAGGAGCCTGTGGCCTTTTAAAGGAGGAGGGCCATCCTTCAAGAAGATCCGTAAAAAAATAAATAAAAAAAATAAGAAAAAAATCCGCCCAAACCCGCCAGGACAGAAGAGATTCTCAAAAACTCTCCCTGTATAGACAATTACCAAGTTTGTGAGCAATACATTGCTGACGACTAAGTTGTCCAGACACAAAAGTCTCAGTTCATCAGAAATCTGACTTGCTGATCTACACAGAATAAAACAAGACTTTTTTTCCTAATGAATCATTGAATGATTCAGACTGTCTAGACTTAAAATTGGGGACCATCCACGACAGGAAAGCGTGACCACTCACTATTAGTTGCCCACCTCGATGTTGTTACAACTGTTATCGCACTCTTTTCTGTTTTTGTTTCTGAATAGTTTTCTTAGTCTATTTCATCATGTATTTATGCAGTTTAATGGTTTTACTTTCCCAGTAAAACGTTGTCGTTTTAATTGTCTATTAGAATCATAAAAAAATGACTTTTTTTTAACTCTAATTTATGAGAAAAAAACACTGCCCTATCATCCAAGAGCAATGTTTATCTCAGATTCTTATAATATAGCCTAGATTGATAGACAGAGCAGAACGAGCCGTAACATCTCAACAGGAATCACCAGCATGAGTGCAATGCAACAACTGAAAATATGGTCATGAAACACAGATTTCTATCCACATGGATGCTTTTGCTGCTGATGCTCCATAACTGAACACACTTCTTTCAATGCAGAACTTTCCCTTAGTTGTGATGATGTGATGTTAAATCACAATGCTTCTAAATGAATGTTGTGTTGTACAGCTCATGAAAAGTAATTTAGCTGTTTTTTGTTTTGGGCAAGAATAGCTACATCAATGATAAGACAGCCTTGAGGCAAATTGGCAAATTAACCAGATGATTGTGTAAGTCTGTGCAGAAGCTATTCGTATCATACAATTTTGCACGTAACTCTATTTTCACTGCTGATTCACCGTGTATCATTGCCTACAAAACCTAAAAATGTAACCATGCTGTTAGACTAATTATTTGTTTGTCATAGCAATCTGATCAGAAATAGAACCATTTGGTTACAATCAATATTATAAAATGAAATTCATACAAATAGGTTTATTAAAACATTCCTTTCAACAGGTAGCAAAAAAAAAGGCAGTTTTGACTGATGAGGAAATGGTTAAGGAACGTTTAAACTGTTAGAGCAAGAAGAACAGGAACAACCAAATGAACTGCTGAAATTAAGTAGATGCCATATAACTGGAAAAAAAAAGCATGTCATGACAGATCCAGCTGTATCCCATGTAGCCTAAACACAAAGTAGGCTAAGTCAGGGGCAAGACGATTTTATTAATATAGCAGATTTCAAATGTACGGCTACTCAATGTACCAAAACTTTCATTACAAACTTTGCCAAATGTTTTCAAAGGTTGTGAAGACATTGCTGACATGTAGACAATATGAGGGGATTTTTGCATTACAGCTGGTTTTGTACATAATCTAAAATGAAAACAGATTATACTTCATGAAATCCTTTTATACAGTGTGGATAAAGTCAACATCAAATTCCAAGTGAATTTTGTAACATGAAAAAAAACCAAAGTTTTTGAAGCATCTTACTTCCCTGGAAAGCAGGTGTGAACCCTGTTGTCCATGTGTTCGTGTGACTGAAAACTTGTCTTCCTTGGAACATAATGCAGAAGCATTTGATGTCATGAAGTAACTTATTGATATGTGGTTATAATGTCTGATATTCTCATATTGTGTGGTGTAGCAGCTCGTTGGAAATCACTTTATCAACTCAGCTCAACTTTATTTGTAAAAGCCCTTTAAAACAACCTCAGCTCAAACAAAGTGCTGTACAATAATAAACACAGCAACACAAGGAAATAAAACAACGAACAGTGAAATAAACAATAAAATAATTGCTTCTTGTTTTTACACAATTTAAAAAGAATAAAACAATTTAAAAACAAATAAAACCAATAATCTATCTTTAACTACAGCGTTGTGCTGAGGCCCTGGAGTGAAAATGGAAGCAAAATGGAGCAACCAGTCTGGCCAACAGCTGTATGATAGAATAACTGCGTGCTTAAATAAAGCCTGCAGATACCAGGCAACTGTGTGTGTGGGTGTGTGTATGTCCACACATATCCTCCGAGATGTTGGTGTATTTTGTCTTTGGAACAAGAGAAAGTGACTTTTCAGGAATGTTTCACAAAGTAATGTACATAAAAGTGGTAAATAAAAGGAAGATTGAAAATAAGACTGTCTTATTCTTAATTTCAGGCAGAATCTTTTCTTTTAATTATTTAATTTGAAGAAATTCTCATTTCAAGGTCTTCTTTTCTTTCTAATTTTAATCGTTGCGGTGTCTATTCTTAAACCTTTGAACCTATACCCTATTTTTTAGACCTCTGCTCAAATGCATAATTAAATTAATGTATATCCCTGAAACCACAAGGCCAATTTTGAATACTTTTGGAACCATAGTTTTTGTTACACCTGATCTGTTTTATATGTTTAAATATCAGTATATGCGTAATCAGTGAAGAATAAATAAAGATGAAACATAGCACAAACTAAATAAAGATCTCAGACTTGCTTTAAAAGCACGTTCTGGATGAATATTTGGAATTATGCAGTTGAAACTCCAAACTTCTATCAAATCATAGTACACTATGTGAATATTATAGCTGCAAAGGCAAACTCTGATAGAGTGAAGCAGAGCAAAGTTAGAGAGGGTTTAGTAGGTGTTATAAATGGCTATTTTGGCAGTGGCACAGACTGGCAGTTTGGCACCATCTGATCTTAAAGTCCCCCATTTGTTGACCAAAAGTTTTTTAAAAAGTTAAAAACAACTTGATCACCTAACCAAAATTCTTCTTTTAAGTAAAGCTATCTTAAATGGGTGGTATTTTCATTGCTTGCACTATGATATAATTTATTGCTAATTTAAAGAATTTGTATCAAGCAAACTTTCTTTCTTTTCTTTCTTTTTTTTTGCATACAAAAAGACTATTTAATTGAATTTAAGGAACATTAAACTACTTTTCGGTTAGGGAGTTTTTGCATTGTGAATATTCAAATTTGAGCAACCTAAAACTACATCATAATAACAAAAACAGCTCATTGGATCAAGCAGGGATGTAATTTTTTTAGATTTCAAGTTTTTATTTTTAAAGAGGCTGTATTACAAGTTTCATACAGCAGTCATACTCTCATTTTGACTTGTGATTTAGTTTTTTACAGTTGATTTATTTGAAGAGTGGTCACCCTTTTGCCCCTTACAGGGGAAAAATCCATTCAAAGGTTATTTACTGCATTACTTTATCCTTATTTGGTGTTTCTGACCATTTCTGAGTCAGTTACAAATGTTACAATGACATTTCAATGCATGTCCACTTGTATTGCTATCATTATACATCAGACATTTCTCAAGCTGAATCACACGGCCACATGTGCAGTCAAAAGAACACAAGCTCTGTCATGAGTCAACATATGGTCTCAGGTCCCCCAAAGCCTAAAAAATAGCTACAAATCAGCTAAACAGAACAGTTTTAGTGATGACTCGTATCCGTTGGCGATATTTTCAGACAGTTCTCTCACACTGCAGCCAAAGTCTGACTTTGTCTGAACTCATTGCTGCCACGCTTGTAAAAGGCTTGCAGTTTCCCTGGAGAATCATTTTTCTGAGTCAAATGCAACAGTCAGCAAAGAAAATCAAACCTCATAACTTTGTCCTCAGAACCACATGGAGTTTGTTAACAAATGAACCCGAAAATAAACTGTTCATAACGGGGAAGTGGGATAATCCCCAAAACTTCCACACTGCCCATGACTCACCAATTTAAGAGGAATGAGTGACTAGATTCTGCTTAAAGATTTAGCAACACAAAATATATCAGTTTACAGCTTATATTTACTTTCTCATTGTTGGTCTGTAATGAAACGAGTTACCATTACTTACATCGTTAACAAGCTATTATCTGTGAAATTACAAAAGTCTTGGTTGGTGTAATCTAATCTGCAAAACTCTGGGCTCACACTCACACAAATTTTACATAAATTAAAAAAAAAGAGAAAATAGATAAATGAATGAATGAATAAATAAATAAATAGATTTTTTTTTAAAAACAGGACAGTTTGCAAACGGACCAAATAGTAATAACTCAAAATATATTCATCCCAATGATACATTTTGTAGCCTACTAAGTTTGTATGGGATTCAAAACTATTGTGCAGCCTCAGTTAAGGACATAAACTTCCTTTTCCCAGTTCTGTATTGACTGCCTTTTAATGCCACATGTAATGTGGCATATCTTTAATGATCTGTAATCACTATAAAATATTCTATTTTCCATTCAAGGGAAGGAAAGACAGGCTGTTTGTCACAACATTTAGACCATAAATCTTATCATTTATGACTCTGAGTATTTCAGAGATAAATTGTAGCAGTGAATGCAGAATAATGCCATCAGGCTTTTCTGAAAACACAACTCTCATCGCAATGGAAAAACAAAGAAATAAAAAACAAACAAATTCTATTTAGCAGACACTTCTGTCCAGAGCAACTTACATCTGAATACACAAGTGATGCTAACACTGGTGGCAAGGAGGATAAAGTGTCTTGCCCAAGGACATAATGTCTGTTGACTGGGGGAGCAAGATTCAAACTGTCAACCTAACTGGAAGACCTGCTCTACCACCTGAACCACGATAAACAATGAAAAAATAAATCGGAAGAAAATCCAAATTATGGGGAAAAATTATCTTGCAGACAAGCCAGATTATATTATATTATATTATATTATATTATATTATATTATAAGTTGATTTACATTCTATCACTTAAAACTAAACAAATTAAATTCATTTTGGTATTAGAATTTTAAATGAAATAGAAATAATACAGTATAACCATGATTATTGATCGTACTATAAACATTCCATGCTTTCATGAAATGTAGTTATTTTCTGTTATTTTATCATGTTTATTGTTGTCCTTGCTATTCATGAATACAATTGTGTATGGCTGTATGCTTATGAAACAGTTAAAACTAGTTGAATTGCAACTCTCATAAACTGTTGCATGATCATGAATAGAGTACAATCTTGCTTCACTGTCACTACATAGAAAGACAGCAGTTTCCCAAAAACATTTACATCTCAACAGAATGAAAAGAAGCGAAAGAACAACTGAACTCATCAAACCCACTCTGGAGACTAAACTACTTCAATAATAATAATAATAAGAAATCCTCATCAAAGAAAAAGCGCAATTATGACATTCCAGTGGTGAATCTTTAAACGGAGAAGAGTGATGGCAATTAACATTTATTACTGAAAATAGCTCCTGGTATATTCTTTATTCTTGTTCACTATAATGACTTCTTGGGAAAGTTGAGTGGATTGGACCCACTGGCAATGTTTGCAAAAAATGATAAATCAACATGCCAGGAAAGATTTCATTGGATAAACCTGATTTTTCAAAAGAACATTTCAAGCTCAAACCATTCAAAAAGCAGCTTAGATGTATTATCTGAAGGGTAAACAACTATTTAAGTGAATTGGTTTTGTTTTTTTGCACGTAAGTCATTAATATTAAATCACATTCACTTTGAGCTGTGAATGGAGTTACTAATATTTGTAGAATGGCAGGTTTCATTACCAAATACCTGCACTACTGTACATTAGTATCTGTAACATTTCCCCTTCTTTAGCATACATGTCTTTTAACAGGCCACAACCTTCCTGTCATTGTTATTTTTGTGCTGTCTTTGTTGTGTAAATGGTTGCCTGGCTGCATCATAGCCCAACAATGATTTGGTTTTAGTTCTATGTGATACAACCAAATTATGTATAATGATATCACTCCTTCTAGAAATACTCCACTTGCAATGATAGTATCCAGGAATCAAATTGCTCATGCAACATTCATCAACACATTTTACTAAGACTTTAAGCAAAGCAGCACCTTGAAAACTATTTTACACAACTTTAGCAGACTTACCATAGCACAGTCTTTCTCCGACCACAGTCTTAAGAATATTCAGAAAGAAAAAAAAGGCCCATTTAAAGTTGTGGACCAAAGTCTCATTATTATAGTCATGACTGCTTTGAAAAGAGTCCAAACAGCATATAAAACCCCTTTCCAAAGGGAATCCCCATCCTTTCACACACTGGAGTAGGAAGTATAAGGATGATTTACTGTACATGTGCAAACAGTTTCATTGATGACTCACTGCAGCTGCTGCAGTGGATGGAGACCAGCAGAAGGAGTTTCCAGTGAAAAGTAAAGTGACTCTGTCTTGGAGATTACTGGGAAACCTCTGGGGCTGCCTGAGAGAGAGAAGCATGCTTCTAAAGAAAGATCAAAGATGGTATTATGAATAATTTCAAAGAGCCTTGAAAGTTCACCAGGTGTTCTGGTGGTGTGGAAATCTTAAGCTGTATGGGGGAAAGTGTTAGTCTCCCGAACTGCATTCTCAGGAACATACCTTGATGTGAGGGTGCAGAGAACTGTCAAAAATCAAGTTGCGAGGGAGTGGTTAGTCATGTTAGGTGGAAACAACAATGATTGAATAACTTGTATAAATCCATACATGTCTTGTCAGGTTTAAACCCATGAACTTAGCCAAATACACATACTCTTACCCATATACGAAAACAGTGAAACCAGTACCTCAATATGATACGTCTAAATACCTTGATGAGATGCTCCATTTTTCACGTCTCAGCTCAGAGAATATCACTTTTCTTTATAGATCTACTTATGCGGGTCTATATATTTGTGGATGCTTATTAATTTTTTCCAATTTGTCCCAAGAGGCCTCTAGTAAGTCAGTGACTTTAAACTGGGAATGACACACTTTGTACAAATAGGCAGAGTTGCTCTGTAAACATGTTATGGTTGTACCCAATATGCCACTGAAATGTGCCTTTTTGTGCTTAATACTTCTGAGAAGTGATTATTTTGTAAAGACAAATTATTTGAAGTATACCAACTTGATGGTGAAATAAAACAAAAAGAAAAAATGCAAACAACTCAGACACACACACATAATTTCCAGTTATGAGTGAGTCAGATGGAAATTAGACCAACTAAATTTGGAAAATCCCAAGACATGATTCCACGGAAAGACAAAAACAAAGGGATTCAGTAGAAACCTTAAATCCTGGAAGACGATGTTTAGTGTGAAAGATTGCGTCATTATTGCTCTTCTGTGTTGAGGGGTTTTAACACAAGAGGGCGCCCTACTCCACAACTTATCCTGACACAAACTGGAAGGTGAAGTTAAAAAAACACATCATTCTTGTAAAAAGTAATAAACTGAAAAGATCAAATCTTTACAGAAAGTCACATCTACATCTTCCTAATGAAGTATTACAGGGTAGAGACAGTAATGTAGCATTACAAATCCATCAAAACCTTTTTTTTAAAAGTGAGCCAAATAAGCCAACACTGTTGCATATTTGAATTAGCATCTTTATTTGTGTTTATTATATACTTTGTGTTTTTACATAAAGAGACATATTTCTTTTACACATATAGATTATATGGTTAATTTGTATCTGTATACATTATATGTACACCCTTAAATAAATCTTACATTAACACCAAGAAAGAAAAAAAAACATTTACAGTGCAAGAATGTTCGTTAGTGGTTAAGTTTCAGGCTGCTTACCCTGCTAAACCACAATCATTGCCAAGCTCATGTGCTGAACCCATTTGATATTTTTTCTTCTTGTGTTTTTCTCTCTATTTGTGATCTCACGCAAAATATACCACGTGATAATTGGAAACTTATTGTCTTGACATGAAGGGCTTTAAGAATACCAGCCAACAGGAACGGTATGAGATAAAGTAAATTAACAAAAACTTTTAAAAGGATCATTTCTTACCTGCATTCTTTCCTGTTGTTAGATGAGAAGACAGACTTAATTCAAGAGTGGGAATGAGGAATTGACGCCATATTACCCATAACTTGTTGTTTTCACACTTTGGATTTTATACAGATAAGATGCAACATGTTCATTTGGCAAACCTGCCTCAGCAAATATTCACACAAAGCTAACTATGCTGCTTAACTACGGGGATGGTGTCCGCCTTCTCATCCTAACTTCAGCAAGAACACAAAGTACCCTGCATTTCCTAAATTGTCCAACTATTCATTTAAAGAAAGAGTGAGAAGAAAGTGGAGGTGAAGTGTGATCACATTTACCAGAGTGTGTGGGTGCTATGAGGAAAGAGTTTACTGGCAAATGTGCACTGGAGGATTTTCACAATGTACGTGAGTCATCACAGAGGCCATGAATTGACTCTTTCAATCTGGGTGGTGATAATGTAATACAGGAGAACAGACCACTGATAACAGTTATGGGTATGGCCGATGCAGACGTTTTCTTTCCAGTGCACTTTTGACATGACAGAAACCACAATGGCAGTAACACGTAGTTGTATATTTGTTAAAGTAGAAGACGTAGTATTGGATTTAAAGCCCTCATTTACTAAGAAGAGACTGAGCAGACATGTTTGAAGTTGAATTTTCCTAATCAGGTGCAGAGTAGTCTGAAATTATGTATTTTTGCTTGGTTATACGATGATGCTAAAGGGCCACCTGCATACAATATTGACATCCTTTTCCATCCAATATGTAAAAAAAGGAAAGGAAAGGAATAATAGTGAGTAAAATATATGTAAAACATTTGGTTGTTGCAAAAAAAGAAAAAAAAAAGTTCATATTTACAAAAACTAAATCAATTACTTCTTGGTGTTTTTCTCTGAATGGATGCATAAAAGTCAACATACAGTATACAGTTGTTCTAAGCTCTGCTGTACAGTCCGTGGGTAACCAGCCCAAGTTCCTCACATGCATTTTTCCTCACATATTCAGAGAATCTATATACTTATATTTTACAGTTAACTTCTACGATGCTGCTGTACAGAGGCTGTGTTGAGGTAAAGCAGGTGTTTCTGACCAGCTCCAAGAGGAAGGGATTCATTTTTAGGAGAACTGGTCGCCCACTTTACATCATTAACAGACAAGAAGGACAGAGGGAGACAGACGCATGAGGGATGTTATTCTCAACGACGACACATGGTATATTGCTGTAGTCTGCTGTGATTTCCACATTCTAGTAGCTTAAAGATAAATTGTGATTATGATTTCTTTCTCCAGTATAAAACACAGGCTGTGTATACACATATATATATATATATATATATATAT
>JAOXYM010000005.1:7380778-7402690 GCA_028567055.1 Leptatherina wallacei | reverse complement strand
ATATATATATATATATATATATATACTTTTTTGCAGTTAGTTGCAAAGTACTGGTATAACTTGTATAGTATAATTTCTAATTATGGATTAATTCAAGGAATGGTCATTGTGTGATGACTCCAAATGCAGCTTGCACACATGCACACAAAAGCACCTTTGATTAAAAAAAATGCACAAGTTTGATAGATATTATTGACCATACGTGTTCTGACAATTTCTACATAGAGATTGAGCACTGGCTTGCATTAAGAAGTTATGAAACATGTTTGAAAAAGTTTACACTGTGGTATATGACTTCTTAAATGTTGATTGGAAGGCTAATACTCACCCTCGGGGTTCTTTTTCTTTTGTCATGCATTTAATGTCTACCTCAACAGCTTGACTAGTTTGTGATTTCAGCCATGTTCTACTGTGAACAAAGCACTACACGTTGACTGATCTAAGTCAGCCATGAAAACACATTAAAGTTCTTTTTCAAATGGATTATTTTAACATTGACTGATTATGAAACTTTTATGAGCCTAAGTACTCACGCATTTCCCCCCAACCAATACAATACATTGAAGGCTAGCATATATTTCGAGAGGCTAAACTTCAGTTAAGGTTTTTTTTTCTTGCCTTTTTTAGTTGGTGCATGTGACCTGTGAAACATGTTCAGTGGCAAAAGAAAAGAAAAACAGAGCAGATTGTTAAAATGGCTCTACATGAACTTATACTGCTACAGTATATCTAATGCTACTTCTAATATCTCATGAAAATGAATCCAAAAAATTAAAAATCCTCTGAAGAAACATTCAGTGGTGTAAAATACATCTGGCAGGAAAGAGGGAAAGCCTTAAATTTGTCATCCAGACTGAGCACAGACAGATAGGTGGGGGAAAAAAAGGAACAAGGAGACCACAGTTTGTTCGTACAGGGAGAGTATTCCTTGCTGTTCAGGTGCAAAGCCCATGAGAGTCTTTCTGCTCAACACCACCAAGACAGGAAACAAAATATTCATCCGCGCAGTCTGCAATTTTCTCATCCGTAAATTCATCCATATCCAATTTTCACTCCTGGTCGATGGCGTCTCAGTCAGCTGAACAAGTGCGTGTGTTCAAATATGCTCACGGTTTTAACTCAGTCACTGCATTTGTTGAGTTTTACACAGAGCAACTCTTGTTTGCTTATTTTCTATTTTCACAGGTCAATCTCCCCAACCTACCAGGCCCAGTTTTGATTCCAGCTTATCTAGTAAAACTAAAGACATGCATAATACTTCTATATTTGGCATACACCCATCACCCTTCCACCTCCATCCCTCCTCACCTGCCAGTGAAATAATCCCAAATAAAAACCAGCTCAGGTTAGGCCTATGTGAAACTAGCCAAAGTCTTGTTTTCATGTTTGTTTTAACTCCTCCCACCGCCACCAACTGCTTTGTGGAAATAAATGGAGGTTCCTTTTTTTTTTTCTTCACATTTTTACGCTATTGTCATGTACAATTCTTCTTTTTCTTCCTGTTGTAAAGGATCACAAGGGTCAGGTGAGAGCGACAGCAGACAAGACGGATGGTTCTTGGGTGGTGGTTTCGGCTGTGATGATGAAGAGGAGGCAGCTCCTTGGCAGCTCCTCAGACAGACACCGGACAGGTGATCACCCTGTCCTCCAGCATGACGCTGACCACCAGGAAGACGAAGTACAACATGAACATGATGAAGCCAAGAAGCTTGCTCATGCGCCACTTGCACGCAGCAATGGAGATGATGACGAAGAGGAGCATGAGGAAGAGGAGCACAATGGCACAGAAGAGGCCATTGGAGCTGACCTGCACTGGACTCAGGCCGCTGAAGATGGACCACATGAGCCAGGGGAACGGTAGTCTGCAAACACACAAACATGCAGACAGTTAATTCTGTGCTACTTCTGAATGTTAAAGGATCAAATTAAGAATCAACAAAGGATCTGGAGAAAATCTAGTTTTTGCTGAACCTCACTGGGTTCATTTCCACCGTGTTGCAGTAATTTAAAGGTATTTACAGACATGCATTACTTTTAAGAATGCAACTATGTTAGTTACATGGGGCAGAAAAATAAACTTTGAAGGTGTCAACTAAGAACTGCGACACTGCATCTCAAGTATAACTGTGTGAAGTCTATACTATGTCACTAGTATGACTACAGACTAAAGTTGCATCCCAGGAGAGAATCAGATGGTACAATCTAACGGTGACAGGAGATCTTGTCTTACTCTTGTGACTGTTTTCATTATATAAAACACCAAATGAACTGCCAGCAAATGCCTTAAATTCACTCGACTGCTATATGACACTGAAAGTACTACTTTTTCACTTTGTATCATATTCATTTTAAAGAACAGATTATATAAAATATAAAGATTCATCCATCAAACCAAACACTGTATCATAGAAACCACGAAGATGGGGCAGAAAATGCAAGAGCCAGTTAAGTTGAGGTTGTGGTTTATTATTTATGACTCTTTTTCCTTTTTTTGGGGGTTTTACATCTTACATCTTTAAAAATGTAAAGGTGCATCATGCCAGGCTGGATGTTGGGATGGTAGCACCATGTTAAGAGGACTACTCTACTGTCATTTGCACCTGTCATCATTGTTCCCTTGGTAGCTTTAGTTTAGTTCGACTATAAAGTAGTAAAAAAAATAACACAGATGCTGGACCGGAGTCCTGATTCTGATGAAATACCTCTGCTCAGATTATTGCACAGTGTTAACTATTATTTTTGAACATTTTTCATTCAATTGCTATAGTTCATGTACAAATACACAAGATAAATAGTCCTCTTGAAACTGAAGGCCTTCTGTCATGGTCATGCAGTAAAAATGCCTCTAACGATGCTCACCTATAACTTTTTGGACAAGTTGAATCTGGTATAAACACATTTATTCACAGCCTGAAATCTCCCCTTAATTCAGTCCTCCTCTCAACAAATTCGTATTCTTTAGCCAAGTATGTGCTTGAGATATAACAACATCTTCATAACATTTTCAACGGCTTTTCAAGTCTTCATTCAACATTAAGCACAAGGAAAATGTTTCTGTATCACAAAATGAAATAATAATAACAATAATAAGAATTGAATGTTTGATTTGAAAGGGAAATTACTTCTTTTTTTTCAAGGTCAGCTTTTACTTCAAGTAAAAAAAATGCCAGAGGACAAATCAAAGCAAAACTGTCATGACCACCTCCAGTTATGTGTGATGGCAGTGAAAGCTCAGCTGTTTCTCAAACTGAAGTCAGTACTCTGTATTGCTTCATTCCTCATATAATTATAAGCTGAATAGCCAAGCTACACACGCTGTTTGACTTTACTAGTCAATTTAGTTAGTCATTTACTACTTTTTAATGCTTTCTTTGCACCATCTGCTTTTAATGTTTTATATAAAGAACTTTGAATTGTCTTGTACACGAAATGTGCTATACAAATAAACTTGCCCTGCCTTTACTGTTTAAGCTAGGTAATGGGGAACTTAACATCTGTAGCATAGCTTTCCTTCTCTGCTGTTTGGCAACTTTCATCTGAACTTACCTGAACTCTTCTGCACATGCTGACGACTTTTTTGAAGACAGAAAAAAACGGCCAACTTTCTAAAGAACTGGACTATTAGCACCTCGCACAACTAAAAAGAGTTTTGTACAACAGGATCTCAAATAATGTAAATATTACAATAAAATGAACGTTTTAAAAATTAGCCTTAATGTCAGACTCAGAAGTCCTGTTTCCTTAGTGTTTCTGTGATGTATTACCTTAAATCAAGATGAAAACATGCAATTAATTATGATTCAAATCTTTGCCAGATTGCATACCCAACAGTAATGTCAAAGATGTTAGAGCCGACGGAGCTGGACACGGCCATGTCACCCAACCCCTTGCGTGCCACAATGACACTGGTGATGAGGTCAGGGATGGAGGTTCCAGCTGCTAATATAGTCAGGCCCATAATCTCCTCTGTAATCCCGATGGTCTCTCCAACCTGAAAAAAAGAAAAAGAAATAGGAAAACTAAGCTTTAGGGTAAATAAAACCTAACCCTTTGTTCCAGCTATTTTTAATTTCCTCATGGCGCTCAGGAACTGATGGAGGTGACAAAACTGACAGTCTCCTTGTTTTGAATAAGAAAGCTGTAATCAAACCTGAAAAGGTGGATTATGGGATGCATTTTCATCAAATGTAAAGGATGTGAAATGGAGAAAAAAGACACAGCATCTTGTCTTTGTTTTTTGACAAGGATTAAGCTTATTGAGGGTATCATTATGTTGTTGAAATGCTTTCATGATCACATCATGCGCTACAGAGAAACCATGTTTTTCAGGTCTGTTTACCTGGTGAGCCCACCACACCATTAAGTAGGAGAATATTGCAATCCAGCAGATGGCACCCACGAATGTGACGGGGAAGAACTTCTTTGACGACTGAGAGACAAAAACAAAACAAAGAGCAAAATATGAAATAAAAGATATACATTTGTATATTAAAATGGAGGCGATTCTTGTTCCAAATGTTTTGAGGACTCAGTCTCACACACCGTTTTCCTGACATCAGGCAGCGTTAGCCACAGGGGAAGGACAACGGGTATGATAAAGAGGTAGGTGAAGCGTTTGCGGTTGGATTCGGGCCAGGACAAGCTTAGAGGCTGGTCCTCTTCTTCTTCATCTTCAGCCTGAGAGTAAATGTTAAATTCCCCCACCCCAAAAAGAAGAAAGAAGAAAGGAAGGAAAAGGAGATAGAGGTCATCAAATATTCATGAGAATGACCATTACACCTTAAAACATGTTCTTTTGTTTAATTTAGGTATGGGACTGTCACATAATATTGATCACATGATTTAACCCACCATTTGTAAGTAATTAGCAAGTTAATTCTGAAGCAAATAAGCCACTGAGATGCTTCGTGTTTTTTGCATGTGCCACAAATGGACGACTGAAAAATTCATTACACCCCTTTCGCTAGATAAATGGTCTCATCAGGATTCACCTTTCTATAGCCACTATCGGGCTGGACTCCTGCAACACAACCACCAGGAGGGAAACGACATCACAGAGGTCTGCAGAAATTGATGGCAGGACATGGAAGCGTGCATGCCTTTGCTCTATGGTGACCTTAAGGCGGACGAATATGATGACTGATTTAGGTGATTGCACAGAGCTTGAAGGGCTCAGTCTCACCAGTGGAGCTCAGGGGCTCATCACTGCTGATGCAGGTTACACAGGCAAACCCCTGGGGTCTGATTAGACTTGCTACAGGAATGCAGAAAGAGCCAGAGAGCGTTAGTGCTTACCGCCATATGAACCAAAAACGACAGCTAAATTATTTTTCTTTAGTTCGCCATCTCTGAATAAAACAGTAGAACTTATGAGCTGTTATAGTACAACAACAGTCCAGAAATGCATCTCGCTCCCTTCAAGTCAATTCATGCTTGATAACAAGGGGCCCCGGGGACAGGCCAAGAGCAAGTTCCCCGATACACCCCTGGACACATGGACAATAATTTGTCTTGTACTCTTGTTTAGATGATGTTAGTGAAATGCAAATGTAATAAAGTATGCAGTCAACAGATGCAGAAGACTTAAACAGGGAAGAAAGACATATACAGGAAAACAGATGCTGATGACAGATGTTGTATAGTATAAAGTAATTTTCTCAAGAAAATCGCATAAGGTTTGACAAATTCAGTCAGATCAAATAAGCATGCTCAGACAGTGAAGCAGAATCTTTGAAGATGGCTTCTGCACGAATCATGAATCATATGGAGCTTATCCTGCGGTGACAGCTACTGCTGCTGAGTATTGCCTGGTAACCTTGGTAATCAGAGCTGCCAAACAAAAGACAGCGCCTGCATCACTTATGCTTAGCATTCTGCTTTCTCCTCCTTTCCATATCCAGATGGCTGCATTGTTGTCTGTTAAAAGGTCCATGGGAAAAACCCAAGGCCTTGTGAAGATCAGCTCTGGACCAGATCCACCACAATTTTTGAACATGTAAGGAAATTAGTTTTTTTTTTCATGGATCTTGTGCAGAATCCGCAGAATATTAGCATCAAAGACTTGTTCTCCAATTTTAGCACATTATTGACAGTCCACACAGTTTTGTAATTTTTCCTGCAGCTGTTTCATGGACATGTCATCTAAATTCCACCTATGGTTTCTGCCTCAAAATGAATTTGTCATTTGTGTCTTTACGATTTGCTTTACTTGTTTTCTGCTCTTAAGTACCCCATGTAGCTGGTGGTCCCTATTCTAACTTAGTTCCCAAATGCCAGCCCCTTGGGGGCCTTTCCTGCCCTGTGGTGCCTCAGTTGGTAACACTGCCAACTCTGTGCTTAAAGGCAATGACTTTTATCAGACACCACAGAGCTACGAGGGGTGGTGTGACATTTGGCTAATTCTTTTTTTTTTTTCCCTTCCTGGAGGGAAGTGTTTGCTCTCGTACCCCATGAGGACACAAATCTACAAGAGTTGAAATGGTTATAAAAAGATTTAAAAAAAACTTCAGCTGCAAACCTGATGGATTTGTGTTACTTTGTTGACCTTACTTAGCAGGCTTTTTTCTACAAATACTTTATTTTTCGGATACCCCGAAAGCTGTAATTAATGTCTTTCAACAATTTGAATAATTTTCTTACCGCAGTGATCTATTTTTTACATGAAACATTATCTTTATACCTAGTTGCAAACTGCAGCATTTGCCACATGCCATGGGACTGTCTTTAACTCATAAGCTCCAACTGGATATAAAATAGTATCTAAATAGAGCATTAAATCCTGTAACAGATAGATACATGACACACTATTTATGTTTTTCCAAATCGCTTTAGTTACGATGGAATTGGTAAGATGAATCACAAGATGATGATACTTCTTTGGGTTTCTGGTTTGTTATTTAAACAATTTTTTTTAGCAAAGCTTATGCCCTGAATAATTTTAAGGAAAGACAGTTTACTGTGAATCACATTGTAGCTAGTATAATTCACTATTCATTATACAGAAAATGTACAGTTAATAGAACTAGATTAAAATACTCCATGCAGTATACTTAATTACGATAAGGGAAAATTCACCTTTTGATTTCTGTTCTTTTGTGAAATATGACCATTTATGGTCATTTTTATCAGCGTGATTCTCCAGGGTTTCATTTGGAAACTGTACAAGAAAACTGCTTCAGATTTTTAATTTGACCTTAACTATGTCCTTATTCCCCAGTCTTGGTTGCCAAGGCATCCAGAAGGAATAGAACAATTAGTATGAAGGGGCCTTTAGCGACATATGAAGGCTTGAGCTGTTTCCAGCAACTTCCTGGCTGACATAGACAGGTGCTCAGTGGGACAGATATCTAAAAATAGCAACGTGCAGGAATTAGGCATGCCAATAAGCATACAGGATTCTCAAAGTTAGTCAATTACCACTTCGGAAAAAAAAGTGCTGATTAATCATTGACACAAGGATCCTTGCCTTCGTCTCACACAGTCACATCATTTTTAGAATCACATCAAAAGCTTTGATTTGACTCAAAAATTGCCTTTGTTTTTACAGACACAGATATTTCCAGTGTCAGGTTGTTTTTTTGCAAGACTATTTTAACACATGAATAAAGAACCTAAAAACGCCTCGCAGCAGAGTAGATCAATAGAAATGTGGTCAAATTTTATATTTTAAGCTGCTTTAATGCACTCACTCCCTATCAGTTTGTATATAGTCCAATGTATCATAGACCGGGCTTTAATTCAAAGGAGGATCATTGAAGATTAAAATCTGTCCTGTATTGTGAGATCAATGTATACAAAGCTACTGATCATATTAAAGTTTATATGCAGCTTTTAAAAATCCCTGTGGTATAAGATTATCTGAATGAAATAAAAACGAATAATAGAGTCGGTTCATAGTTCGAATCAAGGTAAAATGAAACATTAACCTAGAAGATAACCCTGACAATAGTTTTCTATAAATTGTATAAGACAGCAATCATTGTTTTGTAAATACTCATGAAGTTTAAAGCAGATCCGAATAATTCAGCTGCACCAACGGCTAAGTTAGAGGGACCATCCTTTGGATAAAACTTTATTTCAAAATCATGGCTTTCATGATTGACATTAACTATTTAATCTACTATCATATTAAAATATTCTACATATATCCAATTTGGTTTTGTTTCCCATTAAGCCACTTTTTTTCTTCGTTATTTTCTAAGTTTCATCTTGCTGCTTTGTTACATGACGATGACACTATTTGTTTGGGGTTTGGCATAAGGTAATGAACTATTCTGGAAAAAACAAACGGCTGTTTTGCAAAGAGAACACATTCTGTTCTTGTCTGGCATGCTTTCACCCCGACATGCTCAATAAGCATATAATAATCAAGAAAATACTGGCACATTTTTTTCTTTCTTTTTTTTCTTCTAAAAAACACCAAAACAAAACAAATATATTCATAAAGTTATAATCAAAATTATTACATATATATTTATTTATAATTTTTACATTTGTGTATCTATTTTTTTGCTGTATGGTAATGAGATGGGCATTTCTAACCTAGTTCTGAATCAGGAGTAATCATATGAGAACTAGGAAAAACACATAATTATGGAAATAAATGAATACTTAAATAAATAAATACATACATGTAGAAACATATAATTCAATCTAGAAATAAACAAAAAAATACTGAAATACATGAATAAATGTAGAGATAAGAAATAACAGATAATTAATATTTAGATAAATAAAAAAATTGAATAATAAACAAATGCATAATTAAACAAATACATTATCATTAAGATAATGTACGATAAAATTGCTTAAAGCAACTCTTTGTAAATAATTTGCTTATTTTCACACAATAACTACAAATGATTCAGTCCAACTGGTAAAAATGACAGTTGAAATAGTTAAAAAATGTAGCATGGTTCACTTTGTCTTGGAGTTACTTTTGGTCAGGGCCATGTGAAGGGTGAAGTTTCAGCAGGATGACAAACACACACCCGACACATCCGCTGTCTATTCTCTTCTCAGCACACGACTGTGAATCGCTGCCCGATTGCTCCACGACCGTCTGCTGGCCTGGCGGGTTTCTGCATCCCGGCGTCCTCATTATCGCCAGCACAACTGCTGCAGGTGCTGTTCTGAAGCTCTCAGAGCCTGGCCCTTCGTCAAAGACAGTGCATGTGTGTGTGTGTGTTCGCATTAAGGTCTGTGTGTGATAGTGTTCATTTCGAGCGCCCAGCGGTGGGGAGCAGCAGGTGAGTGAGGAGTGTGATTACAAAACTCAGTGGGAGTAGGCGGTCTTTGGCAGTTCTGGCTGAAGATGGAGGAACTTGCCCAAGTGCATGCTGGGAAATTATAAACAGAGGTGGCCTATACTATAGTCTATGCAACCTTTGCTTCAGTCACAGTCAAAGAGGAACACAGAGGCAGATGAGAGGCTTAAAATATTCATGAAAGCTTCAGTAACTTTGATAGCAGCCTCCTACTTTTGTTGCCTTTTCATAGCATGACCCAGTTATTTGGTCAGGGGATGTGTTGGTACAAAATACAGCCTTTTCCCCTTCAAGTTGAGATTTAAATGTATCAAATGATTTCTTACCGTCTCCCCCTCTTGCCCTGCTGTTCCATTCATGGGTGGCGTCACCTCTACTTCCACGCTGGAGCTGTTTGGAAGGTTCTTATCTGTGGGCAGTGTGAAGAGTATATAACAAGAGACATATTTAGAAGAGGGGAAAACTGTTGCTGCTTTTGAAATACATGAGAGAGAATTTGCTTCTGTAGGTGGAGACCTCAGCGATGCTAGTGGGTCAATCTTTTTCAATCCTATGGACACAAACTGGGGTAAAAGGCTTTTTAAATATACTTCTATTCAACAACATACCATGATTTTTATGCATCATTATATCTGCCAAAATGGAAATACTGCATGCTTTGATTGCTTCATTCTCCATCCAACACCTAGTTTTGTTTGGCTTTGGATCACTTTCCTTAAAATTGCAACATTGGGCCTTGGCTTTGGCAAAGAACTTTGCTCTCCTTGCACCCTTATATTGAACAACCCAACAACAAATGAGGTAGCTAAAATGGGGTTGTAATGATAATGTTTCTCTGTAGGAGCATGTGCTTTGGATGGGCATCTGAACTGCTTGATTCCCATTGTTCTGGCTGCAGGGTCTCCTTGTTTGAGTAGTTTTTCTTTGACGGAGTTGTTTCATTCCAAGTGAGGTCAGAATGGCCCCATCCCTCTGTCTTATGTGTATAAATGATTGTTCTGCAGAAGAATACTGTAGACACCATATGGCTCTCTGCATAGATTGAGCTCCTTGCAAGGAAAACTTATAAAATGCACTTGATGGTTCAGATTTCTAATTTGCAGAATTCTCACCATATGGTATATCTCCACAAAATATAACATTCAAGTGTAGCTTATACAGTGAACTTCTTCTACAGTATTTATACAATAATTTCCCTATAAGAGGGATAAATAAAGTATTTTTCATTTCATTTCATTTATAGACAAAAACATGATTTTGAAGCTCCATATCAGGATCCCAACATTGACAGTCTCTGCATTTCGGATATTTACAATATTCTCAAAATTCAATGTGGCCCAACTTTCACTTCTCACTTCACTTATAATTTAATCTCTAACTCTTTGTCTGGTTTCACTGGATGTTTGCGGGATATGGGTAATATGAGGTTGCAGATAAAGCCTGCCTACTTATATCTTTTTATATTATTAAGATGAAAAACAACATAATGCCAAAGGTGGAAATCTAAATAAGAAAATCATGTTTGTGTGGAGAGTTGCACTAATCGGGAACATGGTGATCAAATGGTTTCGGTTCATCAAAGCAGCTCTGAGTGCAAACATGCATGTGCACATCTGACAATGATACTATCTTTCCTCATCATTTCCTGGTGGCTGATATGATTCCATTTCATCTGAAGCCATACTTACTTAATACATAAAGCCTGAAGCCATGTAATCAGATGATAAAACTATAATTGCTGTGGAAATTGGTTTAAACCAAGTGTGGTTGTGACACAATTAGAATTAAACTCACACAGATAATATGACTTGATATGACAATATCCCAACATATGACCTCACTCTGGCAGCTTGGATGCTGTGATATGCAGATAAAGACGGGATACAAATCTAATCACATTCATCGTACTACACTCAACTACAGTGACAGTGAATCTTCTCGAGATATAAACCCAAAATAACATGCGTGAGGCCTAAAATGCAAAGATGGCTACCAGTCATGCATTTTGATTAAGAGGGTAATATGTTAATGTGGCACTGTTAGCATAATTTTGCCTTTATGATCAACATCTATGTCTTGCTTTGATTCTCCTGCTATGACAACATTGCAGCCATGAAAGCGCTTCCTTTGGCCTGTTTATTCTTTATTCTTTGGTCCAGTGCGCTTTGAAGTGAAAAAGCACACATAAATTACTCTTGGCAATGACTGTGATTGATTTATACACTGCTTGAAGACAACACTTGCAATCAATTTCGCTTCTCTTGGTAATGTCATGCTTGCTTAACGTGGGATGTGACACCCTTTAATCATTTCAGTGGGGGTATTTCTGGTACTTAATATAGGTTATATGAAGTTGGTTAACAAATACTGGCAAATGTTTAGGAACATAAAACAATTTTTTGCTAATAACATCTATCAGTGATACCCCTTTAGCCATCGGCTGACATCGGGGGGGATATGTTTGAGTCCAGGGGGCCACATTCAGCACAATTTGATCAGAAGTGGGCAAGACCAGTGAAATAGCAGCATAATAACCTAAACATAATTAAAACTACACATTATTCTCTTTATTTTAGTGCAAAGAAGTACATGTATATTATCAAGATGTGACATTGATAATATTCTTCAGCAGCTGTGAACAGAATAAGAGGTGTCTGGGTGGAGCATAGAAGAAGTATGACATGGAAACATCTAAACTTTCTCTCCATGTGGAGAATGGTAGATGTTTTTGCATTAACGCCTATGCAGCATGCCTTTTAACATATCCAAAATATTGGTGAGTACAGCAAAGTAAGATAAGAGAAGTGTACAGAACTGAAAATTATCTTGAAAATTTAGGACACAATTTTTTCAAATAGTTCTTATAACAATTATAAGAAGCTTCCCTTCTTTTTATGCTTGAGAGGAGATGTCTGTGATGGAGCTGTTCAGTGACTGCTTGTAAAGATGAAAGCATAGAATGAATATATTAAATATATCACCAACCAAGAACCTGCCATCACCACAAAACCTTGACTCAAAGTCGGCCATACAAACAACAGTCCTTAGCATTAGTTTCTTACAGCTTAAATGCAGGATTGTAGCTACAGTGAAGCCAGGGGGTTAATTATGCCTGTATGCAACAGAGGAAGCAATTTTACTTATCTACCAATTTCAGCTTGCCATTACATTACGTCAATGATCCTGTCTGCAGTGCATATGCAACCAGAGGAAAAAATCTGGGAAGATATGTTGTCCTTTGGGGAGCCCACCAATCCCCATAACCCTCAGAAATCCCTCAGACCTGTTTGTTCCAACTGTGCCAAGTAACGCAACTGCTGATCTTCCAGAGGTCTTACTCAGATGCTTACCAGATAATCTGCAAGATTGATACAAAACGTTGGAAGTAAAAGTTGCCGATATGTGTTTGTTCACATGCAGCCTCAGAACATCAGAAAAATTCAAGAGCTGCAGTGTGAAAGTGAAAACAGGAAGAAGGTAGTTAGTCGAGCAAAGGGGCTCGATACTACTAGCTCCAGCTTCAAGACACAATTAAACCTTTTAATTTTGTTTTCAACAGTAAAGTAAATAAATGTGTACCCTAAAGTATCAAACGATTAGTTTCACAACTGAAAGGTATTGCTGAGCTTTTTACCTGAGCGGCTTGCAACTCCATTTGCCTTCTCACTGTCCTCCACTTGGCATTTCTTTTTAGCAATCTTGTGAAGGATGGATGCCTTCTCTCGAAATTTACCTACAAGCGGGGGAAAAAAAGAGATAAACAGAAAAAGTGACAGCAGTTAAACATGTTGAGAAGAATCTCCAAAGCCAGAACTCCTTTGCTGTCACCTTTGACCTCTGAATGGTCACATTTCAAAAGCACAGTGCAAACAGGCCGGCGGCTTCAAACAAACGAATCATTCAAACAACACTGAGTCAGTACGACATAGCATATCATATACTGATGATCCTGCAATGTCCTGGTCCTTGGCGAAGGCAATAGCCAGCCAAGAGAGAATCTCTTGTGAAAAGATCTGCTTTTCGGAGGTCAGATTCACTCGTGATCTTGTTCGGTTTCACATCACAAACTCACAAGAGATGTTTGACACCATCAGGACACTAAAAGCAAACAAAAACATTTCACAAATAACATATTAACAAGCTTGAGATAATATTCAGCTGGAAAAAATCTAATTCAATGATTTTATAGACCTCCCTTTTAGCTTGAGTGCTAAAGAATACAATATTGTAGCATGTGTGATGAGATAATGGAGAGGTGATCTAGTGATGCGGAAGACTGTATTGAAATCATGAGCTTGTGGCTTACATAAGAAGCATGAACAGTGGTTCACACGTGGCCATTCTGCTCATGTTATAATGACAAATAATGATTGGCCTCTTACTTGTAGGAAAGTATTTTTCATTAAATCCCAGTGGACCTAAGTCATCAGTAAACAGCACAGCGTTGAGAAGAAATCTCACTCCAGTTAATCTGTCATGTATCAATGTTCTAACCCAAAGACTTCCTCTGCATGTTGGTTTTTGCATGTCTGTCGTGTTTACTCCTGATCATACTTTTGAGAGAAATGCATTGATTTTTTTTTTTTTTTCAATTTCGGAGGGCATGACTGATTTGTCAGTGCTTGACACAGTAATACGTCAATACGGACTCCACCCAGCCATGTCGACACTGTCTGTGACCTTCTGGCAAAATCATTAGCAACCCCAAGTCACTTGCTGCTTCCCTCCTGTCTCCTCTATCCAACTCTGTTCTACATCCCTTCTGTTTTTCCTCACTTATCCTTCATCTTTCTCTCACTTTGTCTTCCCGTTGTTCAACATCACGCTACCCCTCCCTGCTTATCCCTCTGTTTCTAATTTTAAACACATGCAAACGACAACACACACACAAAAACGTTTCCACTGCACATTTTCACAAGACAGCATCACACATTCCACTCCCTCGACATCACTCACCTTTGGCAATCATTGGGAGTTGGTCTTAAAGTGAATGTGTATTTGTGCAAATGTGGGTGTGAAATTATCATCAAGTTTCTGCTCGGACAGATCCGATCATGACAAGAAGCGGTTCTGCTGTGTTCTGCTGCTGCATTCCGATGAATTTCTTAATGCGGAGGAAGTCCGCTCTGGAATAATGAGTCAGTACAAAGTAGACTATTGAAATAATGTGACAAATACCCAACCCTGGATGGATTTGAAATAAAAAAGGAGAAGACATATAAAAGCCTTTTCACCCCTACAAAGGTTCAAGACTGCAAACCATGCAGTAGTGTCTGAAGTCATTTTGGGTCTGCAACTGTGTATCTTAAAGAATCCTGATCTTTTTCAATCTAAAATTATCTTAGTGATTCTCTGCAGCTTTATTTTGTTCTCATCTGTATCACTTTATTGTCATTTTCTATCAATGTGTGGTTGTTTTGCATCTAATTTAAGCTGTCTTGTCTTTTTGGGGGTTATTTTATTTGTAAAGACCAGCAGCCTTTCGATCCCTCAGGTGTTCCTGTTTAGTAATCCATCCAAATAGTGTTTAAAACAAGGAAGAGTTATAATGGGTAAAGGGGAAATAAGGTTAAAGCTTTACTAACCACGCTGATTCACAGGAAATCCAGCAGAATTGAAAGCTGGTACCACACAAACTGGTAGGTTTTTGCTTCTTTAGCTACAGTTGTGGGTGTGTTTGGCAATAAACTCATTTAGCTTTATATTAACCTTTATGATAATCAAAATCTTAGAAGCTGCTTCTGGAAAAAAACCCAAACAAAACTATTTTTGTGGCCTTATAATGATCTACTCCAAAAGTTGCACCCAATCAAAATTATATGAAAAAGACCACAGAGATGCAAAAAGGTTTGTCAAGTTGAGTGTTAGCCATTAATCAAATTATTTTACATTCAATTATCAAACAATCTTGATGAAATGGTCCTAAATCTTACAGCATGGGGAAAAAATGTTGCTATTTATGGCAGATCATTCACTTAATAATGAAGCTACTGCAGAGTCTTGAAGAAAAAGCGAGTTCAGTCCTTCCCTAGCTGCCTCACACAGCCACTCTGTTTCCCTATCAGCTCTGTCAGTTACGTAAGCAGCGGGTGGATGAGTCACCCCAGTTTGCCGAATTCAGCAGCGTATGTCTCAGGTGTGTGCACCCGCTGCTGGTGTAAGTGGAACCTCCAAGTGAGCACTGAGGCATGGATGATGTATTTTTCTCAGTAGCGCAGATGGGTAACGAGAACAAAGAAACAAAGATAGGACAATGGAGGGAAACATTTTTTGCGTCTTGTGTTTTCTTAGTGCTGTATATGAGTGTATGTTTGTGGTTTCATCGGCCTCCATTATTGTAGTACACTCACAGAATTAAATATAAGCAACTTATGACTGCTTTTTTTTTCTGAATATGTATTCAGTACACATATATATATATATATATATATATATATATGAAGTACTACACATAATAACACACAACAAGTATGTACATATACTCAGGGCAGAAATAAAAACATGAGCCAAAAACTAAAAATGAGAATCAAAATCAACATTTTAAAATGGCATGGTTACCATGATTTGCACTTATGTCAGTGAAATCTCAGAGAGGTCGTCAAACTAAAAAGCAAAAATGTGCAGACAATGTGTCACAAGCAAACGAAACTTCAGGGCAAGAGGAGCTGTTTCGTAATGAAGATGGAGAAAAAACCAAGAGGGATGGCAGAAGTTGAACCAAATAATCAAGTAGTGAAAACTTTCGGGCTTACCTTCCTCAGTCATTGAGTGATAATATTTTAGTTTCCCATAAGTTCCAAGCTCTACAACATCACAGCAAAAGACAAGGGTAAGGCAACGGACACACAGAGAAAAGGAAAAGAGTGAACAAGACAGAACAAGGCAGGTCCGCTGGATCTACGTACATCACATACGGTTCAAACACTCACACAGGCACAAGAGGTGACACACAGAAAGACCGAGTCTCTCTGATCCATCACAAGATAAGTGCAAAACAAAGTAAGGATTGAATTGCAAATAAAATACATCAGAGTCTCAGAGTAGCTCCCGGCCGATGGCACAGGTTAGGTAGGGGGTTTGTAAGAAAAGGGAAAGGGGAGGGCAGTCATTATACCACCATAAAAAAATAGGAATAACACGAGGTTCATATCAAGATATATCAACATAAAACAAACTGAACAGGAAAGTCAGAAGAGAATTTACTGGATCAACATGCAACAAAAAGATGAGTCCTCCTCTCCTCTGAGCACAAGCTTTTTCAAAAAATTTGTGGTTCAGCATTCTATTTCCACAATGAAACCCCAACAATTAACTTGATTCCCTTACTGAAGCAGTTCTTCGTGCCACAGTAAACAGACAGTCAGCACATCTGCATGATGAATTAGCTGGGAATTCAGACCTGCAGCAACAGCTGAACATGAGGCAGCAGAACACAGACTTGTGCCTCCCACGCTGCACTTTGCTTCGGAAAAGCAGCTAACAGCTTGGTGCCGTTCTGTCCGTTTCAACAATGAAAACTAATGGAGAAAAAGATTTTTTTTATTTGTAGTGCTGCAACAAATATGATTCAACTACAGGCCGAATACGTACATTTGGGCTCGAATTCATCCAGCAGACAACAACCCCCATATTGGCAGATAAAATGGCAAAAAGTTCAGCAGAACAAGAGATCCTGCAACATCAACATCATGGAGTGAGTCTAGGATAATACTGTATGAAAAGACAACTAAAAAGTGTGGAATATGATTGTGAAATATCTGATACCTTGAACTAACATTCTGCCAGAGAGAGAGTATCACAATTTATAGTAGTATGTTCTGATTATAATAGTCAGCATAACTCTAGACTTGTAGAGCGGGTCCTTACAAAAGTGCGGGTAAGTGGATGGATTTTACCGACAACGTGGATGTGGAATAACATGTCCCTTATTAAAAACCAGTATGTAAATGGGCTGTAATTGTATAGTGCTTTCCTAGTCAAGTGACCACTCAAAGTGCTTTGACACTACATGTTCATTCACACAACACCTATATTGATACATACTTGGTGCTATTCTAAGCATTCATACACCCAATAGGCACATCGGGAGGCAACGTAGGGTTCAGTGTCTTGCCCAGGGGAGTCAGGGGAATCGAACCGCCAACCTCCTGTTTAGTAGACGACAGCTATATCTATCCACCTGAGCTACAGCCACCCTTGATGTGGACCAGATCGTTAGACCACATCATCAAAGTTGACAATCTATTGCCGAAGTACCAAAAGTGAGTCAGCAAAAGTGTGTTTTAATTGAAAAATAATCTTCAAATGTCCTGACATTAAAGATTGGAACATTTTACACTGGTTATTTTGTTTGATGTTATGTGAAAGTGGAGAGGAAGAAAACAACTATAAAAAAAATACTTTAGGCACCCCGAGAGGTTTGAGGTTTCAGACCGTAGCCTGTTAGCATAGCAGCTTGTTCACACCATTGTTAGGGAAAATTTAGAAACTAATTTTACTCATCAAACCTTATTCCAACAATACGCAACTATGGGCTCCTCTGCAGCTGCCTAGTACTCTGCAAATAAAAAGAATAATAAGAATAAAACAATTGATGCCCAGAACGCAGGAGAGGACTATTAGAATATAGCAAGTTTTTTGTTTGTAGCTAATCATCAGTTTTTGATATGTTTAAGAAAAAATCAAAGTGATGGGGGTGACATTGATGACAGGAAGGCCAAAAATAAACTTTTATAGGATTAAAAGAAAAAAATCTAAATGGTCTTTGACTACAAAAGAAGATTTGGTCGACTTTGTAGTGTTATACACTGTTCTACTACATGTGATATTTATAGAAAAGTATAAAAAAAGAAAAGATTTTCCGATCCCACAACAACAGGCAGCACAACAGGTTTGCAAAATAAACATCTAAATGAGTCTTGTGCATTTTGGAAACATGTTCTGTGTAGTGATGAAGCTTAAATAGAACTTTAAAGCTACAATTAACAATGGAAAAGAAAGCAGATTTTCATGGCAAGCCACTGTATCAACTGTTTCAACTACTGTATGACTGTTTTGAGCTTTTAGTGCAGTCAAGGGCTCAGGGAGCATTTCACTGCTAGAGTGAACAATAGATTCAATAAATTACCAGAAAATTATGGAACAATCATCAATCACCTGAAAAAATAAAACAATTGAAAAGAGAATAGCCTTTACAGCTTAATAGAGTTGCTAAACAGACCTTTAAATCCACAATAGACTACTTCAAAAGGGTGAAGGTATTGCCTGAGGATGAGATGAAATGGATTAAATGAAATCAAATGATACTTTATGAATTCTAGATGGAAAATATAAATGATAAACAGATATCTTAAAAATCACTCAATTACTTTAGTCTCCTAGGCTCTTAAAGACTCTACTGGTGGATTAGATTAGGCAAGAAGCCTACAAGAAATTTGAGGGGGAGGGATTGGTCGCTCATATAATCATCAATAATCTGTGAATCTCTAAATAGTGCATACAAGACTTTACAAGAATTATACAGAACGGTTTTTAAAAGTAGTACTACAGAACTTTGGCAGATTTTTGTACTTACGCACACCCTAGCAAAGGCTAATCTAGCACCACCTTGCATCCTGTCTCTTCTCTGAGCTCTGTGCAGCAAGTAAAAGCCAGTCTGATGTTGTCTCGTCTTATCTTTTGCTCTGTCACTTTTTTTTCTCTCTCTTGCTTGCTTTAATAGTTTCCTCTTCTTTACCATGGTGCACATTCAGAATGGACAGTATGTTGATATCCAGTTGCTGGCATATGACGCATTGCTGTGAAGCAAAACACAGCTGTCACGCAATGCTCTGGGCTGGAAAAAAGTTTCTCAGCCTCAGTACGCTGCAGAGCAATGACGGCTCTAGGAATGTGCAAAATGAATGCCATCAAAACAAGCTTTTAGTTTGGAAACTTAACTTGGAACTGGATATTGCTGATGTAAACAAACATTCATTGACACAGAAATTTTTGTTTTCTCCTGAAGAGGCAACTATGCCAGTATAGATTGCTGTAGGATGGCATTGAAGATAGTTGCTATCTAGCCGACATCAGAAACTATTCCAATCTTTTGTTCTTAAAAACAGCTCTGCTCATAATATTGAAGTGATTTGGGAAATTAGGTAATGTTTTACTCACAATGGGAATTTTAAGTCCTCAAATTATTGCACACCACTGTTTGGACAATCAACAAAAGACCTGGAATAGCTGAAACACACATTTAACTTTGACTGTCATAATACATTAAAAATAAGCAAACAAAGAATTCTACAGATTTGGAAACTCTAGGAAACTTATCTCTTTTAACACTGTGCCATGGTGGCCATATGCATACCTCTCAGATTTGAATTTTGAGGTAAAATCTGAGCTACCATTTTAGCCAGGTCTTTATAATAAAATAACTTTTTGTACATTTGAGCAAGCTGATCCATTAACTGTCTTCACTAAAGCAAAGTTTTCATTTTGCACATGTAATGGGCACACAGTAAATAACTACTATTCAAAAGCCAACATCCATCGTACGAATATCAAGCTCTGCCCACCAGTTGGCGACCACTCTGCTCTCGTGTGAGGGGATTATGGTGCAAATCTCATACTGAATGTGAGACTTGGCAGCTATGAAAAGTCACTCTAATGAGATGAAAACACATCTCATTGCAGAACGCCTTGCTCTTCTGCAGCACTCCCAGACAAGTGCCTCAATCCCATACGATTAGATGATTTTGATTTCAAGTGCGCCACCACTGCAAGGCTCGGAAACTTAACATCCCTCTAACCTCTAACTGAGGCTTCTCTGAGGGCAATTATCCAAAGACACAATCACTGCCTGCATGCAGTCGTGTGTTTGCCCTCTGGATCTGGAGATAGAGAGAGGCTTGTTGTTGTTTACCAAGGAACCTCTTGTCCTTGCGGCGTGACTTCTAAACTTCTGGTGAGCCATGTGTGAGAGTGTGCGTCCATCTGCGTGCGTGTCTGCTGGGGGTAGGAGTGTGGGGCTAAATTCACAGCCTGTGCAAAAAGCAAAAAGGCTTTTAACATTGATTATTTCACTCAAGCGGTGTGGGGTGGCTCAGAGGGCAAGTGCGGCAGTCTGGCATGTGTGTCCGTGTGTGTATGAGTGTGCGATCCTGGCGTGGTTGGGGGAGATGATGGATTGACAGGCACTTGTTGCCTGATCACAGTTACATAACATACTGGAAAGGTGATTATCCATCATAACAAAATTAAGGGGGCAAAGCTTTAAGACCGTATTTGGATGGTAAGAGTTCAGAATTCCCGTCAAAGCACAGCAGAAAAGATTACATTTTTAAGTTATACACTCATCTGCTTTTGTTCTGGGACTTATATTAACATAAAAACAACTACTGAAACTTGTTTGTTTAATGCAAAATGACAATTTGTTATTCCATTAGAGGTTATGAGCAGTGATTTCTCAACTGCTTGTCAGGCAACTCCAGAAAACATAATCTTGGGTGCTAATTAGTGAACTTGAAAGGTGTTATAGGTGAATATTGCTGTCATTTTTTATAATAACAAAATTAATTATTTTCTCTTGTTTCCAGTTTTATGTTACGTATGATAACTGGCAGCTGAAGCTTCATATTTAGGGGTACAAATCATAGTGGGATCTTCCCTCCAAACCCTCACCATGAAAGCTCATTTGCAAAACACAGGATTATTAAAAAACACACCTAATGTGTACATGGGGTCTTATTTTCTATATTCTCAATGCCACTTTCATGTCTAAATTTCCTTTCCAACTCATCTGCTCTTTGTCCATAAAGATTCTTTATATCAATATGAAGCATTTCCAGCAATTACACATTTTAATAATTAGAAACATTGGCTTGAATTGGTAAGCTAGCTACTTTTTTCTCAAATAGCTGCAATGGGGAAGTGAGCCAAATGTTTTTGGATAAACTGGGCCAAGCTGGAATTTGCAGGAAGTGAATTCATATCTCAACCTTTCGGTGTTGATTAATGCCATGTTGAACATTCATTTGCACTGATCGTCATGTTGTAGCGGTTGGTTTGGTTCACAAATGTAAAGTTTTTTACTTGACAATCATCCATATAATCTTAGTTTGGGGAGCAATTTTTTTATTTAGTTTTAGAATTAGTCATTTGACTAAAATCTGACCTAGTTTCAGTGACATTTATCTACTACTTCAGTATTTTTTCTAGTTTAATCTATAAAACATTATCTAAGCTGTGCTTGGGAAGTCACAACTTTGGTGTTCAACGAATCATTTCAGAAGCAATTTAAAATATCAAAATTATTTTAATTTGATTAGATTTATTTTTGTTTTTAATACATGGCTATTTGTAAGAGAAAAAAACTGATTATCAAACTTATTTTTTAAAAGAGGTCAATTATCTTTAAAAAAAACTTCACATTGGTTTGATGCAGATTCTAACAGGTGGTCGATGTACCCCCAAATGGAGCAAAATTATCATCTGATTTTAATAACTTACCTTACTCCTGTCTCTGCCCTTGCACCTTCAGTACCATTATGTCCGTTGCTTAATTTGCAATTTAGCAATCTAGTCAAGGCAAGTTTATTTGTATAGCACATTTCATGTACAGGACAATTCAAGGTGCTTTACATACAAACATTAGAAACAT
>JAOXYM010000005.1:7364587-7376820 GCA_028567055.1 Leptatherina wallacei | reverse complement strand
ACACACACACACACACACACACACACACACACACACACACACACACACACACACACACACACACACATACACACACATACATAATACTCTAATGACCACTGGCCCCAAAAAGGAAATTCAAGTTTGTGTGGTCAACCACATCACAGATCAAATGGTGCAGGAGGAAAGGAGCAATCCAGGGTGAAAAGTAAAGAGTCTGAACAAGAAAACCCACAAACACACATATACACACAGAACACGCCTACACATACACCCACATTCACACACTTCTACTATAAACTAACCCCACTCTAAAACTCTTACAAGTAGAGGCTAACTGCTTCCCAGAACTGACGCCAGCAACCTCATTCTTTGTCTCTGCATGGAAGTGGACACAGCTTATACTGAGAAATTTGAAATATGTATGTATGGAGTCTTGCCAGCTCCCTGCGGCCCTGCTGATCTACGCTTAAGAGCACCCAAGGACAAGCAGCACAGCCTCCATCTTTGATGGATGCATCCATTTGTCTCTCTCCGTGCTAACTCACCAGGAAAACCATTGTTTGCTATAATAAAAACCTGTAAAACACTTTATTGCCACTGTTTCCTTCAAAACCTTTATCAGTCTCTTAAAGTCATGCAGTTAATAAAGTTATTTAACACCCAAAACAAATGTGTTGAAATGTAATCCACTGAAGTATGACAAATCATCCCAATCTGCTACATGTCATTTTCTAGATAATATTTTCACATTAACGGGAGTCTAAAGTGTTGCTTTTGTTCTTGCTAATAATTAATTCTATCATCACATCATGTCTCACTGTACTTGTTGTTTCAGTGCATTTATTTCCAGTTGTTTATTTGCCAAACAACCCATCCGTCAAATCTAGCAGAGCGCCCTCATATTTGTTCTGTATTCATGCTAACTTTGTCTGTTTAAATCCACAAGTATTCATCTCACATTAAAATATCATTTGGACTTGAGTATTGAGATTTTTCATAGTGATTGAGAGCAAAAATGTATGATCTGAGTGGAAACATTTCTATGAGCAAATAAGAAGTAATTAGTTAATGTCTGATGCCCTGAAGTAGACTAAACAAGAAATCTACAAAGTGGAAAGGTGGAGTATATGTACCCTAAGCCTCTCTCGTGTAAATATACTGTATGAGCGGCCATACAGACAAGAACTTTCTCACCTCACTGCGATTTACATTTTAATCACTTAGACGGAATGATGAATACACTCGGAGACGGGACGCCTTCGACTCAGTGTGCAAGTGTGATTTGATGCATGTTAATGTATACTGAGGCCTGTTTAAGCAATGCTTAGTAATAATTTCTAAGCCGACTCATTCAAGGGTTTTGCTTAATAGGAAATTAAAGAAAAATTGGAATGCATTCTTACTACTCGACAGGCATCTGCTAATACATATGCCCAGAGGAGAAATATTTAGTTTGTCCACACTGTTGTTTTTAAAAATGGCATTTGGACTTTTTCCTATTTGGTGTTCTGTAGCAATATTGACACTCAAGCTTTTCTGTGAACAACATCAAACTTTCTAAACTACTGAAGAAAAGAGAGTAAAAATGATGTAATTAATCAGTGTCAGTATTCAACATTAATATTAATTTGCATGGATTACATTAGGCTTCATCACTCTTTCCATATCCAAATTAGAAACCAAAACAAAATTAGGAAAACTCTGAAGACAAACTTTTCAAACTCTCCTAAAACCTCCGCTGTCTGTTTTCTGTTTGTTTCCATACATATAAAATTTAGAGCTTTCTTTCATCTGCTCAGGGTGGTTGGAGAACGGGATGACAAAGCACCTCCCCCCAGCATCATAACACATTCAATCCTTCTGCCAAGCCCTAGTCCAGCTGTTTACATTTTCTATAGCTGTGCTAATAGGCCATCATCTTGGATTAAAGGAAAATGATCTTCCACCTGGGCTGTGCTATGAAACAGCACGTAGCTCAGCCTGGCTTACATGGATAAGTCTTAAAAAGCATATAAGTTTTGGCATACAAAACAGGGACTTCATATGTATTCATACGTGGAGTGTCTGGACTTTTAGGGGTACACGAGGTGCTTTTAAGGACACTTGGTGTCATTATTTGTTGCCATTAACCTGAGCTTAGCAGTTGTCTTGGAGCGAGGACCTTAATATTCTTATTTAGGTCCGATTTCGATACACCTGCAAGGAGGACTTAGGTCATTTCAAGACAAAAAGGCAAGAATTATGACAAACTCCAGGTTTGCTCAACAAAAAATATACAAATATGGACAAATAAAGAATATATGTTCTTTATATTCAGGAGGCTACAGGCGTTTTTCGCTGTACAAATCACCTCACCTTCACTTAAAGGGTCCAGTGTGTGAATCATCAGCTGGAAAATGCTGTTCCTCATCAAGCTGTTGTGCAGGGAGGCTGAACTACCTCCCCTTTGCAGGCGAGGCCTGGCCTGTGAGTAGAAAAGGCAAAATGTCAGTCAAATATCTTGCTGCATGACATGAGACACTTTCTATATGACATGCTTTCTTCAATTCAAACTCCAGTTAATGTTGACAAAGCATATACAATACTCCTATGTAAACTACATGTAAACATCTTGTGTAACTAAATGCAGGAAGCCATGCTATTTTCAGAGTTATTTAATTTTACTTCATATGGAGAGATCATTAAAGGCACTTGTGCTTTGATTGTTAAGTATTCAAATAATTTTAAGCACAGAAGGAAGGATTTATGTTACTGCAGCATTTGCTCATGAATACAAGATGCTGTACCACCTTCACTTAGGCTCAGTTGAAGTGTTACTTCCTAATCCTCTTTTTTATAAAACCCCTGAGCAAAACCATGGTGAAAACCATAAAGTAGCACAGCTTCTTAAAAATATAAGCCCCGTTGGTTGAGACAGGCGTGCTCGGTTAGACTGACATTTGAGTTCCATCTTCAAAACAACTCCTGCCAAGGTCACCCCAGCAGCTGAAGCTGGAGTTGAGAACTGTGGAAAAAAAAAGTCAGGCACCGTTGCAGGTGACAGCTGCTGGGAGTGTGTCTTTGGAGGCTCACAGGTGATGTGTAGGCACAGGAGGTGTTAGGTGCTAATTCACAAGCATATATGGGTGTGAGTGGGAGGCAGGGGAGACATGTAGACTGGCAGGGCTTGTGCAAGGTCTCAGAGACGTGGCCTCCCAGCATGAGACTTGAAGAATCGCCTTGTGCTGCTCGGTTTTATTCGCCTCTTTTATATTCTGGATGAAGGCTTTTTGGAACAATACAAGCATTAAGAGGGTCTTAGCTTTGCAAAAACACATGCTCTCTGTTCAATTGCCTTTTGCATGCTGTGTACAAATGTAACGGTGGCAAAGAAAGGGCTTCAGAAAACAGATGGAGCTACTCTTTGCACACGGGGAAGCTGAGGGTTAGAAATAGCAGTGTGTATGTCTTGATCACAGTATGGTGGGAAAAACAGAAGTTACACCAACACATCTACAAAGAAACAGGGACAAACACATAAGCAGAAGGCTAAGTGTCAATCAGACAGGACCTACCGACAACTTGCCATCATCCTCTGGCGCCCCAGGACTCGCCTTCTCATCCAACACAGAGAGAAGAAGAAGTAAAACGAGGGAACGGGGAGAGAAAGAGAAAACAGGACATAGATGTGAAGCATGCCGCACACAACAACACGGACAACAAGAGAAGACAATAGAGAAAGACATTACAGCACTGGAACAGTGATGGTGAAGAATGAGTGTGATGTAAGTAGACAAGACTTGAGGGACATATTCCTCCCCACTGCTGTGCCTGCCTACTGCGTTGGTCGCAAGCTGAGCGGGATCGGACTGTGTCTACTCGAATTTCCCTGAAATTCATTCAAAAATGTCACTTCAATTCGTCATTGAGGCCAAGGATGTCAGCTCACGTAAAAGTTCCTGGTGCTTTTTGGGTAAACATTTAAAAAAATACAGTAGTGGTAAGGAGACATATGGAAAACAATGGTCACTGGTCATTATTCAATGCATCATCTGTGTGTGAAAGAGAATATGAATGTGTTTTTCAATTGCTATGTTATATATTTTGGTGTGTGAAGGCCTGTTTTATTTAATATACATGAATTGTTTTTATATAAATGACTTTGTGTTGCCCTTGGCATGAAAAGCGCTTTATAAATAAAGTTTGATTTGATTAGATTTTTCTAACCTTTGCTCTGATGCATCTTCCATCTTCTAGAGTGATGCTTATACAAACTTAGCTGTCCACCTGTGTCTAAATGAATTACATTAGGACATAAATAAGGCACAGTCTGTCTCTGTATTCTCACAGTTGATGGTGCATGACAGAGTGACCTCACAATCATGAGGTTGAGGACATTATCTGAAGAAATAAGTGAGAATATTGTGTCAAGGCACAGATCTGTGGAAAGATACAAGAACATTTCTGCAGCACTGAAAGTGCCCCAAAGCCCATTTTCCTTTGGAAATGGTTTGGAATGATTTAGACTTCCTAAATCTGTCCTAAAAACTGAGTAATAAGGGATGGAGGGACTTGTCAAGCCATTGGACACCATAAATGAGATCCAATGGGTTTTTGGTGGAGAAAACCCCACAGAAGGATAGCCATTGGAGCAACATTTTTCACTAAAATGCAAGACTGATACTAGTTTGCCTTGAGTCCAAATGACTTAGACGATGAGAAGCAAAATCTTCTGACACGACTTTAGTGTTTGTGAAAAAAGTCAGGCATAAATACCATCCTTACAATCAAACATGGGAGTTGACAGTGTCATTATGCAGGGATGTTTTTCTGTGACAGTAACTGGGAGACCTGTCAGGTTAGAAGAAAATAGAGAAACATTCTTGGTGAAAACTTCTCCTACAGGTTGTCAGACTGGAACAAAGATTTACACTTCAACATAGTAATGAGCCAAAGAATAAAGCTGAGAAAAGGCAGGAGTAGCTTTAGGAAAACTATTAAAATAACTTGTGGATCCAAAGCAAGTGTTGCATCTCAGGACAGACTCTGAGAATGGCTGAGCATTGCCATCTTCATGCAGCCTGCTTGAACTTGAACTTTTCAGACAGTACAAACTAAACTCATGTCAGAATGTGTGAAAGCTAAATTGGTCCACAGTGCAAAACGTAGCAACACTCAAAATTTGTACAATGACTCTTTTTCTTACACCTTTTCCTGCAGAAACTCAGTTCAAGTGCATCATCACCTCAACCTTCAAAGTCATATTCCAAACATCTCCCTATCTCATGATGTTCACGCTCCACGCAGGCAGGTGTGAAGAAAGCAGTCATCCAGAAGAACACAAGTAGATCTACAGTTTATCACTACGGACAAAAATGCAGCTTGTTTCTTAATGCTACAATACCAGGTCGTGTCAACATAACCTGCTTTCCAGTAGAGTTAAAACATTCAAAACGCAATCTATGGCTCAGATCATTAACAAGGTACGAAGTGAAACATCTGAATATTTTCCAACTTTTCTTTCATCTTAATAAATGAACAAAATCCTCCCAAAGTCTGCCTTGGTTTTGTTATTGTGGAGAATTATGTAAAGATCAATGTAAATGAATTGGATATAAGTTTAAAGAGAAGTTTAAAGAATGACACAATGTGAAGTCGGAGAACTTTCTGTTTGCATCTTAATGGTACAAAGACAGCAAACTACAGCAAATAGCCTGATGGTTTGCACCTCTAAATGTCTCTAATTAATATGTCATACCTTGTTCAACCTTCATGACAACTAAACCATTAACTTGACAAGTTAAACCTACCAGCTGCTGGCTGTAGCTTCATATTTACTGCACTACCGCTCAGCAAAAAAAAGCAAACAGGTCCATCTTGCCAGTTTTTATGTGCTAACTTTGCAGCACAGAATGTGCCACATCATGCCAAAGAGACTCTTGTCTTTTAACAATCACTCGATTTTCTGCCATCATTCTCAGCAGGCCTTTTTGGCACATACATTACTGTAACAGCTTATTTTTGAAACAAAAGCCTTTCACCAACTGCCTGACTGAAGTGCGTTCACTTTATCTCCCAAAAAATGAATGTGAAACAACAGTCGCTCAAGGCCTTTCGTTTCTAACAAACACAAAGCTTTTGTTCGGATCTTAGAATATCAAGGCTTTGTTTCACTGCCTACATGGTTTCAAAGAGAAATGTGTAGAATGTGGAGGCGCTGGTGTGCACTGATAAGATGCCAAAAGAAATTCAGAAACTGATCCAGTTTGATCTTGTGTTTAAAAATGCGGGGCAAATGCATAAAATTCCTGCAGGCCTGTCAAACCAGTGATTCATTTACATGCTAGATGACATTGCATTGCATTGATTATCGAATTCTTCGATGACTGTACAGGAAAGATTGTGTTAACTTCAGTTCGTGAAGTGAAAGCTTGTGAGGGTGTTAGCATTTGTCCCTACAGACTGCTGGATTAAAGAGTAAATTAAATAGCTTGTGGCTTCCTTTGTTGATTAGACCACACTAAAGAACTTTTAGATGAGATTCAGTTTAACTTGGGGAAAGTTTTTCCTTTTAAGATGGCTCCAATTTATGGACTAAAATCTCTAATCACTTCAGTCACTGTGATTCTCAGTACCAACTGTGTCCCACTGTTTCTGTTTAACAGCTCATAATTTACCATATTTCCGCTTTGCCTCTGTGCAGCTACAGGTTAATAACAGAAATCAAAGGGCTGAAATTAACCATGTGCCCCAGAAAATTCAACAAAAGTTGAGCTAATCCTGAGATTTTCCACAGAGCTATTCAACTCTAACTTCCTTTCCCTTTCCCATTTCATATCTTCAGGTTAATACCCTCCACACTCTGGTATAATTATTCCATTTCACTCTCTAGCATCCCACTCAAAGGGAAATCGGGAGGTTTAGGAAAGAGCAGGTGAATGTGCTGGATAGAAATTATGCCATGAGTCGCTCATTAAGCCGGTGTTAAATATTATGACTAATAATCACATAGGGAGATTAGCATGTTCTCTGGAGTTTTTGTGTTCTCTAATACCAGTGGCTCTGCCGCCAAGCTCTTACGTAATGTCACGTCAGGATCTTTCTTGGAAGCGGATCAGCTGAGGGAGATAAATGTTCCACTGCAGCCGTGTGCGTGTAACACTGTGTTATGGAGATTTATTGATTAACAGTGTGACATCACATCTCAAATTGCCCACGGCTTAAACCGGGAGCTTTTTTAGAGAAATCTGGACAGTGATGAAATGATGAAAGCAGATCTGGAAGTCCTCACTTTTGAGTACCAGGGGCAGATTATAGGTCTTCACATATGAAATTTAAGTGCACAAAAAACAGTCTATTTCTGGACGAATTGCATTTGCATTTTTTTAATGCTTTGCCATCCAAGCCAGCATAAACAGGAGGGCAAAAGATTTCAACAATCTTTGGTTTGCCAATGATGGAGTTTATATTCATCATAGCTCCTGCTAGTCCTTTAAATACCTTATATCATATAGATATACTACAAAGCAGCAATAAGTGTTTGTATTTGTTTGGGTTTCTGAAAATTGGCTAAGAAATACAATTCCAACATCTAAATGTGAATCAAAAGAAAGATGGAGGAATAATTTGGGATATAAATACCACTGCAGGTCTCCGCAGTATTAAATTAAACTCTCAAATCTTCTGTGGGAATTAATCAATGTTCTGGGATTCTCGTAAGTGATGCACTGAATTAATAATGATTTTATTAATCAAGCTGTACATGACAACCCCATCTGGAAAGGAAAAAAAACAGCCCACAAGTATTTACTATTGTAGATGATATATTACAGTCTAGTTATTATCAAAGCTGTGACTGGAAAAAAGGCCTGACTGCAAGAAGCTTCAAGTATGCTCAGACTACTGTACAGTCATGCTTTTCATAAACTACCACCACAGATGTGATGGAATTTACTCATCAAATTTTGGAGAAATGTTTCTTTGCTTTTTTTTGTTCAGATCGGTGAAAAACTGTTACAATGTTTCTTTTCTGAAATCAAATCTTCCACCTGAACACAATCAGCTCAATATACTGCCGATGTTTGCTTAAGGCTGGTTATCAAAAATAACTTTCTTTAATAAAGTCAACTTCTCTCATAAAATATATGAAACATCTTAAGTCATCAACTAAATCCAGTTCTTCTAAATATGCCTCTGAAAATGATGCCGTCATTAAATGCATCTTTGGCCTAGAAGTCTGCTGGAGTGACTGACTTCCCGATGGAGTTAACAGCCAGGAGGTTAATTCATCAGTAACATCGACTGTTTTTGTCATCATTTGTCATGTGAGTAGACAGTCAAGAGCTTTTTAAGTTCTTGTTCATCATGATAATGGCTTGTTTTTCAGTTAATTTGATTAACAAATCCTCAAGGAATTCTGGAGGTTTCTCATTTTTCCTTTTCATTGGGCAAGTAAACATCCGATTTGTTTATGGATTTTAGCATTAAGTGCATTGATGGTTGAGTAAAAGGCTGAATCTACTTGATGCTAAACTGAAAGAAAGAGGAAACTAAATTTATTATGATCCTAATTTATATAACAGTTAATGAGAATTATGGATGCTCCTTGCTAACTAAGCTTACAGCTTGGTACAGCAGAAGTAAAGTGAAAGGACTGTAGAAAGGATTGTACCAGATGGGAATTGAATCAGCCATCTTTCAGTAGAAACGTCATCAGTACTGTGATGGAGCTTTGTTGCATTAGAGAAGTGGAAAAGATAAATATAGCTGCTTTACAATCTATAGCAATTATTAGGACATTTCTACTTATTTTTCTTTTAACCAACATACAAATTTTATAATCTGTCAAAAGATCACATTGCCACAGAGCAGGTGGATACACCATCTGAATTTCTATAGTTTATGTTTCAGATGTTACACTCATGGTATGATGAATACTTAAATTTTTGTATGGACGGAACCAAAAAGCAATTGTTGTTTATTTATGATAATTTTATGTCCTAGTCTGTAAATTCTGCTATATTAAGACTAAACCAAACAACTTGTTTTTTATCTAGTGGCATTCTTACAGTAAACTCAGCTGCTGGTTGACACTTGATCAAATCATTAAACTTCTAAACAAGACCGCAAATAAGTCTATTTCCCAAAATGTTGAAATGAATCTGTAATTCAGTCAAAAAGTTTAGTAATTCAATTAAACGTCTGCTTAAAAGAGAAAAATAAATATACAAAAAAAAAAAAAAAAGCTCATCATAAAGTACTGCTACTTAATGGTATCACCAGTCAAAATCCTTAAAATAGATCTAATATTGGTAAAAAAGTGTGCAGATACTAACATAATATAATGCTTAAAGTATACGACTGTCTGTACATACTGATTAATGGAAGCTTTTCTTTTCCTGGCTTTTCAGACAAACTGGAAAAGCGAAATCTTGCACAGCTCAGGGCGTTTGCCTGCACGTGCTTACAGCAGCCAGCCTGTCTGTCAGAGCATGACAGAACACCCTTTGAGATTTGTCCAGTTAGATTCATCGTGTTAAAGCTAAACTGTTGAGCGGCACGACTTCTCAATAATGATGATCTTCAAGGAAAGAAGAGAAAAGATGCACAACAAGTCAAGAAGCCATCCACTTGCTAATTAGTAACCCCTTCATTTTTCAAACAAGCAGAACTAATTACAGGAGCTGCCACGACACTGATTTCCCACAAGGCGATGCTTACCAGGACTAAGCCACAATTGCTTCCTCTTACGCCCCCATGCTTACCTATCAGACTGCTTTTGGGGGACAAATGGTGTACAAAAAAAAACTGCTGTGTCATTTTTGTAAGCAAATGTAATCATGCAAAGTTGGGTTTGATTATGAAGTATTCAGTGCATTTTTTGTGTATTGGAAAACCAGTTTTCTTGCTCCACTGAGCTGTCCCAAAAGTATTCTATACTCCAGATTAAATATGAAAATAATGTCTTAGCTGAGAGTATTCAGGGGGTGGAATAAGGACGTCCAGAAAGCCTGATCAAATACAGTGTGTGATTGATTGCTCCCATCAGGTAAGAGATAGTTCTGCTCTGCAGATGCAGCAAAACAACAAAAAGGCTGAACCGAGTTCTTTAAATTTGATATTTAAAGAAACTACAGAGGTTCTGTCAAGCTTTCAGCTTTTATATTCTGCAGCATGTCCCCCATGCATCATATGCAGCACGCTCTACCTCAGATATTTTTAGCTGCTTGCTTGTCTTTTATTTATTTATTTCTTCTTGTCGAGCTGAAGTTAGGATGTTGCATTGCTGATTTTGTCTTGTTGTCACTCCCTGATGCTCAAAGATGTCTATTTACATTACCGTGAGATGTGGCACAGAACCAAGGTGAACTCAGTCCAAATGTATCTAGCCTCAGGCAAAAGGGCAGTCCTGCCCTTTTTCAGTCATTGGTGATATTCAGACTAGTTCTATAACTTGACCAAAACACTTTCAGGCTCTTTTAGAATGGCTGTAGCAGCCCAAGAATGATAAACATCAAATAAATGGATCATGGATTAAAAAAAAACACATATAGGGCTATAAAAGAGCCCTATATTTGTGAACCACACATCCATCTGCTATGTTTCTGTGTTCCATATGTTTCCACATACCATTGTTTCTTTTAATCAGTGTTCTTGGTTTTAAGTAAATCTATTGCGTGGCCTCCCTGTTTGTCACTTTCTTAAAGCCAGTTTATACACTGACAAACTCAGACATGCTTGTGGAAGCATCTGCATGGACAGAGTGACCAAAATGGGACATGAAGAGGCATCTAGCAGTGTTTGTGCTCCAGCATGAGAGCTGCATTAACTTCACCTGGATTCTAAAATCATTGACGATGTCATTTGAGTACAGGAAGTCTCCCTAACACAATAGCAGATCAATGTAATGATTAAGCATACTTGATCTGCATCAGATCCCTCCATCCTTATACACTGATGCTAAGGGGCAGGCTGTGGGAAAAGCCAATTTCTTTGTCAATGTAATCGAAACCAGGGAGAATGTAAATTAAGTAAATGTACTGAAGGACAGGCTTAATGAACACAGATTTGTTAAGTCTGTGTAGATGTTCTTGTTTAGCCAATTTATTTGGGCCAACATTTTATGCCAGCAGATCCAGCTTTGTTATACTTTGAGTAACGAATTTGGAAAAATCTTTTAAGAAGATCAGAGTGAAAAACATTGTCTTTCTTGTTTTCCTCAGCCCATCAATGATGTCAGCCCATACAGTCATACTTCATCAAGATGACCAGCTATATTTATGCTATCAGCTGAACATTTTTTGCACGTCATTTAAACAGGAATAAATAAAAGATTTGCTGTGGACTATTTTTAGCTGCAGATTATGACACATCTGATGCTCTTGCGAAACTCATCAGCAAGCCAGTGGTTGCCGGATAAATAAACAGTGCAAGTTGGGGATGTAAATAAGGAGCATGTCAACCAGTGCAACAATGTGGCATTCTGATATTTTTCTTATAGTTTTTGACGATGATTATCCTCTATTTCACAAAACAATAACATTTATCAGCTTAAAGCTAAACAATGAGTTTTTCCTAAGTAGAATCATCATTACTGTTTTAGGTTAAGTTGGTTTTTCAACTTCATCTTCCAGTTTCTTTTTGTTTGCTTAAGCACAATACTAAAAAACAGGATCTGTTCTGTCAATATACTACACACAATAAGTAAAAGAATGCATCCAAGTAGCAGAACATCAAGATATTTACTGAAATTCCCTCCATATACTCAAGAAAGACAATGCATCTTAGTGTATGTCTTCTTTTGAGACTTTTTTCACCTCTTCTTAGACTTTCTTCATTTTCCTTTAGTTTAAGATTTTGCAAACTGGGGAAAACTTCTGGTATGTGTTTTTAAGTACTGGTTTAAAAAAAAAAGTAATATACGTAAGTGAGGAAAGCAATCATCTTCAGGCAACAGCTGTTACTCCATTGCACCTCATCCACATAATCCTGACTCTGGCTCGCTTTGTTGCTTTGTCAATAACGAATTAAGTCTTACATGAGGCAGAGTGCACACGCAGACACACATTTATCTTATAGAGGAGGTGAAGCGGGAAGTATGCAGACAAAGCTTCCTGTCAGTCAGTCCACTTGGTTAGTGAGCATTTAGTAGATAGTAATATGCTGATAGAGCCCTTTCAGGTCACCTTGGTGCATTTGAGTGGGGGGGGGGGGGGGCGCTTGGGTTGACGGCAGACTCATGCATCATTCGCCTATCAATAATCAACAAGTAT
>JAOXYM010000005.1:7319301-7359605 GCA_028567055.1 Leptatherina wallacei | reverse complement strand
TTCCGTTTGCTTCGACACTTTGAATTGTCTAGTACAGGAAACATGCTTTACAAATAAACTTGCCTTGCCTTGCCTAAAAAGGAAGGATCAAATAATTCAAAACTTTCTTTTGCTCCTTTATTTTTCAAACTCCACCTCTGAAATCATCATAGAGCAGAATAGTTTGTTTCTTCTCTTGCCTTGAGTCCACACAAAACATAGAAAGAATTAACTCTAAAGTGCATATTTTTATTTCAATTCAAACCAAGGTCCTCTCTACAACTTTCTTTTAAAAAGGACACAAACATCAATGCTTTCACCACTTTCATACAAATATACAGAGCAACTCAAGGAAAATGGCATGTTCCACAAAGAAGTTACTGTAAAAATAGATTCATCTTTTTAGTCTAATCATAGGAGAGCAAACCTGTAAACGTTTACAACAAAAAGTGAGATTAATTTTCAGGGTTTTATACAAATAAATGCTCTTACTGTGATTAAAATTGAATACTCTAGCAGGATTTAGTAGAAATTAGTCTGACAACTGCTTAGATTATCCACTCCAGCCCAAAAAGGCCATATAAAACAGATGTAGTTTATAATTTGGTATGACGTTGGCAAAACCCATCTGGACCTTGCTGAAATTAGCCTATTTTTCATCGTAATGGAAGATAATCCCCCGAATGCGTCACAGATGACCAAAACGAAAGTGCTGTGCTGTGCAGGGTGTGTCCTTATTTACTTAGACTGATTTTTTTTTTTTTAAAGAAAAGAAAAGAAAAGAAAAATAGCCCTATGAGAAGTATGCAGTAACTGGTTTTGAAGCGTGAATAGAGTAGGTGTAAAGCATCAACAACATGTACAGCCCAAATGTCCAAATCCACAGGGAGGAAACACAAACAGCCTGCTCACTGCACAGAACCTGCTTTGTAACCGATCTTTGAAGCACATCCTGATGGAAGATCTCGCCTCCGTGACGCTATTTATAGGCTGGTAATGCATCAGAGGTCACACCTTCTATCTCAGCAGAACCAACATCTGCCTCAATACACACTGGCTTATCCAACACTAACAGACAATAACAGACATCTAATAGTGTGGTTAGGAGCTTAATCTTACTTGGACTTCAAACTGTAGGAACTGTCATAGTTAAGCATTATCATTACGCTCATGAACATGGTGTAGCGCTGATTAAATCTTGCCTTAATTACACAATGATATTTCCACTAGGCTATAGCTGTTCAGTTGCTTTTGATATGTTGACAGTTTTCATCATGTACAGGCGTTAAAAAACTGTCATTATTATTACTGTGATACTGTGATTTATAATGTGTCTAATACTGTGATCACAACATATAGGCTTGTGACTCCGCTGTCCTTCATAAACCCATCATGCACAAAGTGCCAGCTAATCTGATCTGTCTGAACCAGTATTTTCAAAAGCAGCCAGCCAGTCCTTCACCCAAACAATGACAGAGCCCACATGATAACAAGATAAGCCTGGGCTAGCCTGGTGAGTTAAACCTGTGGATGTACAGTAGGTGGGGAGGTATGCGTCAAGGCCTTTCTTATGTCATGAACAGAATGAATAGGCCTGCACTGGTTTTGCTAATGAAGTATACTCAAATCCTGGGCTACACTGACTTGTTCAAGAGGTTTTCAAATGGTAAAACCAACTGGCAATAGCTGGTGAAAGAAAAAGCCTTACTCATTGACTTACAGGGCTGGATTTTGCACTCAGAAAGAAACGAATGTTGGGTAAATGATCACGTCAGTGGGACACCATCAGCATGCAGAGCCAACTTTTGTGCGCACACCCACACACACGCGCGCGCACACACAAATATGTTGCTTTTCCAGTGAAAAACGGCTTAAACAGAGAAAAGCACTCATCCATCTTGCCATGATCGTCCAAGCTTGCGGGCTACAGAAGGAGCCTGTACTTTCTATTGTGACCTCAAGCTGTCTTTGGAGTCTGTACATCAAAAATTCACTAAATGTGTGAGATGAATTCAAATGGGGTAGAAATGGCATCCTGCATTAGGTGACCCCCTCTGGAACTCTGGTGTTTATAATGAGTAACCAAATGTTCTGTGATCAAACCTTCATCATCACTGTCTACACCACCGAGTTAAGGAACTAAACTTTAAAATTAGGTGCAACAAATTAAGTTAACCTGTTAATTTTGGTTTTGGGATACCTCAGTCACTCCTCTAATCCCCTGCTTCACCCACTCAGCACTGTTTGTTTCATTCGCTCAACCCCACCCTCCCGATTCCTACCCTCATCCATCTTCCTTCACTCATTTACCCTCACACCTTTCTCCCCAATCCATCATCATTCATCCATCCATCCCTTTCCTCTCCCTCATCCATCCATTTCTACTCTCTCATTCCCTTCATCCCTCATTTCGTCCTTCATCTAAACTCTTTCTCATACCTCCTCACATCATTCTCTTTTTCAGGTACCATCCCAAATCTGCTTAGGTCACTGACATCCTGACATGTAACCCCCCCCATCCCGAGTCTCCTCTCGCCTTTCGATTACGAAACACACTTGCTAAGCCAATCAGAGAAGCTTCAAATATATACCTTTATCTATACACTCTAATATCTCACAAGTAAAATAAAAAGAAAAACAGTAAAGTGGTGCCATCTTTGACCTTTGTACATCTGTAGCCAACAGGGTAATGATGCGTGACACTGTGGTCATCACTTGAAAAATGCTGCGAGGCAATGATTTGTGGCAGATGTGTCAAAATTGCAACAGGCTACAAACAATACTAACAAAACACAACACAGATATGGCCTCTAAAATCTCAATACAAACCAATTTTTATGCTTCATAAAAGCAGCATTTGTTGAGTGATACTTCATCTGGTTACACTACATTGTTTTCCACAGAGAGAATACTGGTAGTCTCACGAATACATATCCTCTGAGGTCATAATGAAATCATTACTTTGCCATGATGATTCATGAAAACTTACATTTATTGTCATCTCTGGCAGTCAAACTGATTTAAAATGATAAAGGAAACAGTCATTTGTTGATGTTTGAAGATGCGTTTTGATTTGTAAGAGAAACAACAGACAGTTTTAGGGGCATGTGTCAGAAGTTAGGAAAGTAGGGATGGAAACTTAACTTGCTGGCTAAAAGCTGTTTCTGTAAGATTTACCAACAGCTAAGACCTCATTAGGTAATCAGCCAAACTGGGTACTAATGAGGCCAGATCAAAAAAGTAAATACTTCCTTTCAACATCTGCTTGGGCCAAAGAAAAACAACACAGAAACATGATTATGTGATTTCAACATGTGGCTTAATGAGCTTTTAAGTCTTCCTTTATCAGTGTTTCTATATTTAACAATGGATTATTAGTTTTACTTTTTTAGACAAGACCTGTAATGGTCTTGTCTATTCATCAATCCATTAACGTGATGCCATTTTGTTCTTCAGATTTTGGTCACTTTTGTGTTCATGTTCCTTATGGCTTGATTCAGACATGTCTATGAGAGTAATAAAAAAAGTCATTTTTATAGTTACAGTTATAGCTCATAACACATCATATCACCACCACACTACATATTAGCTTGCAGTGGTTGGGCAAAACACAGCAGACTCCACCGAGTATGCTCATGCAGTGTGTACACAGTGGATTATCAACGGCACAAAAGAATCATAATTAGTAAAAGGGCACTAAATCTTAAGTCTCGTAAACCAGAGGTAAGTGTACATGGGTCTGGAAAGAGGCACACTATGGGTCGACCAAGCAAGTGCTCTGTTATTACTAAATTTAAAGCACCCCAAAACCTACTATAATAAACAGCTCCTCTCTTTCTTAACCGAAAACCTAAACTGCCAGAAAATAAAAAAAGGCTCATTTATGGAGCACCATGGACAAGAACAAAAGGTATTCAATGTTGTACCAAGAACACAAAAGAAGGGTATTCATTGGAGCATTTGCGGTTCAAAAGGATTCAAATTGTCAGTGTTTTGGTTGAAGACATGAGTCCACAGGGTCTCCAAACAGATAGTACTCCACTGTAACCAGCATATTACTGATCTACCAACAAATTTTCCTCCTGCTATGAAATGCAAACCACCCTCCCACAAGACATATGTGTTTAAGCTAATTGAAGAGTCAGTTAGAAAACTGAAACATCAAAGTTTTTATTCACTCAACAAAAACATGATCTAAATCAACTGAGGAAACCATCTTCAGCACCGCTGCTGTATGTGAGATGATGCAACACCACTAAGAACTCTGAAAGTCCTTCTTTACAGTTTTCTCAGCATGTGTTATTTTGCATTGAAAACATGAAGTTGCAGTGGATAAGCTAGTTGAAAATATACGGGCAGAGGCTTTAGTTGCTGTTCAAATGCTTTTAAACAGTTTTCTCTAAGTCATTTAGATATAATGCTGTTGAAGACTGATTTATAGTCAATATCGGAACAGCTGATCAGAAGCCAAATTAGCAAACTGCTACTGCTCTGTCTGTTCATGAATATGAATGCTGCAACTCTGACCTTTGCTGCATTGAAAGTAGTATTCATATGTAACTATGTCCGACTAAGTCAAATCTCAGTAGCAGAATGCTATTGTCAGTAGCACTGATTATAGCCTCACTGGGCCTCTCTTTTGATATTTTCTGCCTAGCACCAAACATCGATCACAATGAATTAGCATCTAACAACAATTTGAGCATAGTGGCACATTTAGTTGGTGGAAAGGAAACGAGACCATAATGACAACATTTCTTTTGGACCTTCACATTATTCAACTCAGCATGGTGTGATGGTATTTTTAGCCGTGCAGGCAGAGTTCATTTTCTACCTCCAACTGATTCAGTCATTGACTGGTAGCTATAGATTAGATTGTGCTAAACTGCATTTCTGCAACCACGATTAGCCTAATGGAAAAAGCGTTAAACAATCCACACATGGTCACTCCCCAAACAATGTGATGTCTTAAACTGCTTCAAGAAAAAGCCTCAATAATTTTTGAATGGGTGGAAGCTGGTTTAAATGCATTGTGTTAAATACTGTACAGATGTACGGTTGTATAGTTGGATTGAGATATTATTGTGGATTTCTTTTGATAATATTGCTGATAAAACAACAGCTTGAACAGACCTACCAGCTGCTGCAGGGAATTGTGATCTGACAGTTCTATTAGTGATCTATTGATAATTTTGTGCACTAGCCCTGAGGTAAAGAAAATAAGGAGAGAAAAAATCATCACACCTCTCATATGTCCAGTGATCGAAAAGCAAGCTCTGTTCTCACCATTTAACTCGCTGCCTGGAAGCCAGGACATTCTTTTCCAGAAAAAAAGATAGATAAAGCTATCTATTTCTGTGTTACAAGGAGCAGAGTAAACACATATCAAAATCATGTTAAAGCCATGAAAGCAAATATTTAAAAAAAACTGCACAAGCAGTTATGTAATGAGATTAAAGGTTGCAGTCAGAGAGGGTACAACACTGACTAATGATTTCTAAATGAAAAACATCATACTGCTGTCCATATTTATATCTAAATCAATTTTTTTTATGGTATTTATGACATACGCACATTTAGCAATTACCAACCAACCTGCAGTGTTACAACAGCTTTCCTTTCCTGCTGATCACTCACTGTGTTTCTGCATATGGCAGGGATAAAGTAATAGTGGGAACAGCCCAATATCATAATGCATGAAAAAAAAACTCTCAGGAAAGCCAATTTTAATCAAGTGTTTAGTTCAAGGGCATAATAGAAAATGACACCTTATTGTCCTGACAGTGCACACATGAGCTGAGCTGTTGAGGACTAAGGATGCATTTAAATGCGTTTACAACAACGAAATGATTAACTTGCAGTGTTAGCTACTCTCAGTTCAAATTGGATGATTTAAAAAGTCATTTAGAAAAAGCAAAAAATTGGCAAATTACACCTTTTAATTATATTTTTTCAGACATTTTTACAAATCATTTCTCTCGACTTTGTCTTGCCCTCCCGTCTTACTCTTCACCATTACTGTATGAACTTGTGCACACATGCACACACGGTTGCTCATGTCAATTAATTCTCAAAGTAACACTTGTGTCTTGAAATACACATGTCCCCTAAGTGTCAAAGCTTGATTAAAACGGGTGTTTGGATGATTATAATCTAATAATATTTGTGCCTTTGCATTTCCATTAACCCTGGAGACCCAGACTACTAAAAAAAGGAGGTTAACTGACAACCCATATCTACCGAAAGAAATAGCTTTAAACTGTTGTTAATCTCTAATTCCTGTTTGGCATTTTCTTAAGCGGAGGTGAAGCCATGCTTTTGTTATCCACAGTGCAAAAGAGAGGCTAAATCTGCTGTAAGCGACCAGAAGATGAGACATAATGGTGGGGTTTAATCGACTAATCTGTCTTGCGCTATTTTATTTCCCTCTATTGAAAGTTGATTTTCAGCAGAGACAGGCACAGAGGCACACTTCCCTTGGCCAAAATACCCAGAATCCTTTGCAGTTCAAGGTCACCTGAGTCTTCTCTGGCACTCAGCCTGTGCACCTTTTTTCCTCATTGTGTACTTCCACCCATGCTCAAATCAAAATAATATTGCACAAATAACGTCAAGGTATAGAGGGGGAAAAGGTGTTTCAGTTCAAATTCAGGAGGCCTTTGGTTGACATGCAGCACAGCATATGGTGCTATTGGCTTCTTTGAGAGGTTTTCCAAACATTGTGTAACCTGCTGTTTAAATATCCTTGATGTACTTAAAAATAAATCCTGATTTAATGACAGCTTTAAAATACAACTTTCTCAAAATTTCATTTCCATCTCATGTCACAAAGAAATCTAAATCCGTCTGGATAATCTCTACACCGGTATCAAATTGCACTGCAGTGTCTTTTGCCCTCAAGTGTCATTGAGGGGGGGAAGTGTCAGGTGAAGTAAGAAAATGATTCCTACCATTTCTGCCTACAAAGAATTTTCTCTTTATGCTTTTGAGAAAGGAGAATAATATCACACTGTGACTGTACACTTAGCAAACATGGAGAAAAGAACGGGACACACCTGAGGCAGTTTACTGTATGCAGCTGACCTCATGAAATGTATAATAAGGTATTTATGTGGAAAATCTTTAACTGGGGGAAGAAGAAAAAAATAGCCCCTGAGATTTTCCAAGGGATTTGGTAGTCAGACCAGGACACAATTTGTGGAGCTTAACCCAGAATTACACATTTGAGTCTGTTTTATTAATCCCACAGTGGAATAGTGAATGCCAGCTCTGCACAGCAGCGTAGACTGAATCATATTAATGTAAAATGGTCAGTTTAGCTGTTGACAGCACTCAATACTTAAACGCCCACTGAGTTTCTGTTATTTTAAAACTAATGAGGGTGTAAGACGGCGTATGTTTGTCAGCTGCTCTTACATGCTGAATGATCCAAGAGTGCCAGAGATCTGAATGTCACTGGTTTTATTTGCAAATAGTCAATAGCTTGATGAGGAGAAAAAAAGAAAAAGAAAATATGCATGTCATTAAGAGGATGACTCTCCTGAAAAACTGTTTCAATTTATGGTTCAACTAAAACCAGCAGCATGAAATGCTTGAATGGGATGAGGTACCAAAATGCTAAAGCTTCAAATTTTTGTACATCATCTGTAAGTTCTTTGAATAAAGGTATCCACTCACCTTGGGCTGCACCTCTACTTCCACAACTTGGTTCTTGTGCATGCAACCTTTAACGAAGCCCTCAACTTTGCTGTTGCACTTCATAAAGATCACATAGGCGGCGTAGGCAGAGAGGAGCGTGATACTTTCCCACATGGAGATTAAGTTATCCAGAAAGAAGATGATGAGCATGATCAGATCCAGTATATAAAAGGACACGTCACGGAAGAGCGGCCACCATGTTAGGTTGAGGATCTCCTTGGAGAAGATGGCACACATCCCGATGACAAAGAGGATGTTGAAGACGGCCGAGCCCACGATGGTCCCGATGCCTACGTTGCTGTGTGAGATGAAGACGCCAATGATGGAGGTGAAGAGCTCTGGGGCTGAGCCGCCTGCCGCCATGAAGGTGGCACCTGCCACATCGTCTGAAATGGTGAACTTCTCTGTGATTACCGTCAGTGCTGGGACGAAGAACTCATCACATACGATGGCTAAGGCAATGAACATGTATATCATGCCAAACATGTGGAGGGCCACTGCACCATGACGCCTCTGCTCAAGGCTAAAAATGTCCGGTGGGTAATCCCCCTGGCTCTGGTTACCATCTGCTGTAGATCTCATGGCTATGGGCATGTCAGCTGACACATTTGGGTCCTTCTGATTTTGGGTGAAAAGTAGGGTCCTGTGGGGGGCTGACTGATGGAGACTCTCCTGGAGGAGTGCTGGTTCACTGAGACCCCATGAGCTCCAGGTAAAGGCACTGACAGAGACAACACTTAAGGCCACCAGGCTGAAGACAAACCCTAAGATTCGCACAGGCCTTAGCTTTTTCCGCAGACACTGGCGGCCCACCTGCTTGCGGCCAGGACCCGATACAGGTCTTTGCTCTGGAGAATCCATGCAGGGTTGATCTGAACCCATGTTTGTGCAGCTCTTGGTGTCCTCACTCTCAAAGGATAGTCAGGAAGCGGGGAGAGTGGGGAGCAGGTTCTACCGGAGACAATGCATGGTGTTGTCCTCAGCTTCAAATGAGATGAGAAGATTTCAGGTGCTTTCCAGGGTCTGGTTTGCCAAATGATGTCTTCATATTAGCCTCTGCTAGACAACATTGAAAAGAATTAAGAAAATTTTACTACTGCATCATGAAGCAAATTCAGTCTGAAATGAGCAACAAAACAATAAAAATTGAGAGAAGGTAATTGGCATAATTTGTAAATAGGTTTTCTTAAAGATTGGGTTGGTTTGGGAGTCCAAGGATGCAGGAAATGTGAAAGGAGACAGAGGGCTAAACAATAAATTCAACCCTTATAAAAACAACCCCTTAACCAGTGTTGCCATGGAAGATTCAGCTTCAAACCTATTCCTATAATCTATTCTTGTCACTAAATATAATAAAATATATTTAACAAATTATACACAAGAATTACAATGTTATTTAATTGCAGATTAGCCTATTATGCTCATGTAATTACACCATGGTTTAGGCAAATCTGTATTTTCACACACTTGTCATTACTGTTAACACACTGTGCTGCATTTAGACCTTGTACCAGAAAATTTTATCTTAGGACTTAACCTTGAATTGTATTATAATGGCTTTAGCAGACAATAATTAACTCAGTCCAATTACCAGCAGGTTGCATTTGCAAGTTAATCAAGTGACCAGATGCAAACAGAAAAACTTATCAAGCTGCAAGATGATTATGATTGACGGAACCAACAGGGTTTCCATTAGGTCAAAAATATGAGATCCACTGTTTTACCTGGCAAAATAACACGAAAAGAGAAGGCCAGCGGTTTACGGACATCACTTGGGGTGTGGGGGGGGGGGGGGGGGGCGGGGGGGGGGGGGGAACTGCGTGACGCTGCTGTTCAGGTAAAAGCACATCGAAAAACGCACCCGTCCTGTCCTGTTTGACTTTTCAGTGATGCTGCCTTTAAAGCTGAACGACTCGTTTGAGATGCCAGTTCTACAACTGACAACTCTTTTTCTCCTCCCCCTGTCTGCCCTTCAATAATGCATTCGCCCTTTCAGCTGTATCATCGCACAACTAAAGAGCTAACCACCATCCCCGAACAAAAACAACCCACTAGTTTCCCCTGTTGCGGCGCATGACGCCCGGAGAGGCTGCAGACCGTGTCATGCCTTACCTTTGACAGAGGCGAGAAAACAGCCGCACGGCACGGCAGCACGTTGAGATTAGGAAATCCTCTCCGGTGCCCTCTCTTGCTCTCATTGAGCAAAATGTGACCGTTCACTGACGACAAAGGAGGAGCTTTGGAGAGAGAGGTGGGAGGTTGGGGCGGGGGGGGAGAGCTGCTTTCCCAAATGCGCTCACCTCTCTCCCTCACAGCAGCAGCGACAGCAGCATCCCTCTGGTCTCGGATGAGAGAGAAAGAGAGAAAGAGAGACTGACGCAAAAAAATATCACCCAGTCGAAAATACCTTGATAATGTAACAAAATATCGGGCAGGGCTGGGCTGACCACGTGAACTGAGTAGTTTTATTAAAAAAGCCAGGTAAGCAGCACAAGGCGCATCCCTCCCCTCTTGGTTTAACCGAAGGGGGCTTTGGTGATGTTTCAGTTTGAGGGAGGAGTTGCCGTGGTTACACAGCAAAGGCAGCATTTCCACGGATTTTTTTTTTCATTCCTCTGATTACGGAACAGGTGGATGTGCTCCAGCTCTGTTCCAGATGCACGCCTTGGGTCATTTCAAGGTTACATGCAAGTTGTAGGTCGATTTCTTGAAGATATCTTTAGATTTATTTGAAGTCAAGGGTGCAGCATCACTGCCTTCTCCGTACAACCTATACAGCCTACATTTTTCCGACATATGGGAGCTCTGCATGTTTGCTTTTGTGGCAAGTGTTTGAGGAGGCGATGGACGCCTCTCACATCTTGGTGATGAAAAACAGCTGCATCTTAGCTAAGCATGAGGGTTGGGAAAAAGGAAAAACAACCCACAGCTACGTCTAAGAGTTACAATAGCTCTTCTATTTAGGCTTCCTATCCTATCCTTTTTTTTACTTTTCAGCTTCTTGGATTCCCCAATCAGGTTGTAGTGTTGTTGTTTTTTTTTTAAATGGCAGACAATGTGTGAGCTCAGGAACACTTCTAAATTGTAAGTGAATGAAGTTCCTTGTTGAGGCCATAAATAAAAGTGATGGATACTACATCATCTGGGCTAATGAGGAGGCAGACCTGCACATTGTTATTTAGGAGGAAGATTTTCAGACATAGTCTTCTTTTCTCAGCAACACAGTGGTAGATTGACACACTGCACATGTTACAACAGCATGACTTTAAGAAAAAAGTCCAGATTCTAAACTGGCCTGCCTGCAGTTCAGATCTGTAACTGTCTGAATTGTCCCATTATTAAACAAAAACATACAACAAATACAGTAAGAATGTAAAACATTTCTCTCTGCAAACCATTATTAAACCATTGTTAAAGAATAGGTGATGCAATACTTTGTCATAGACAATGTAGTTTTATTCTCGTCTTCTTAGTTCCTGATATGAAGTAGCCCCTACAGAGAAATTGCATAAAAAAACATTGTTGTGTCACCGTTTTGAAGTCTGTGCAAGCACACGATGTATTGTACATGTAGAAAACACCTTATATTTGACCATTTCTATTGAGACTGGGCTACAGCGGACACCTGCAGAAGAGAATATATTCTACAGACAATCTTTTATCTTTGAATGAGATGTAGATATGTATTTATGGACCAATGCAGATATTACACATGAAACAGACATGAAATTGTGTTGGTATTTCCATAAATTTCCCAAAATAAACTATTTTTGGTATTCTGAAGCACAAATGGAGGAATACACATTAAAAGGTCACACGTGTCCCCATTTGTTTCCCCATGAATGTGTCAACCCTTCATTTGACATAACCATCATCCGCCATAGTCCCTCAGGTCACCATGATTTCCCTTCAAGGCAAGATAAACCCTTGACTACTCAGCAATAGGCAGGCTAAACCCTACTGGAAAGAAACAGATTTGTAGTTTCTCTGTGTGATAAAATCTGTGTGACACCAATGGCCTGGTGCAGTGTAATAAATCATAAGTCTTTGACCTCTTATATTGACCCTTCCTCTGTTTGTCACATCTTCACTGCAGCTGCTTCTTGTTACCTAACCTGAAACAAACAGGCCAAAAGTATTAACTTGCTTTACGCCACATCATCAATAGTCAGATCTTTGGTGATGTTTCTCCACCGTGATTCATACTGACACAGGGTATGGCTAGATTAACTGATGTCCTCACGTATATCATTATATCATATGTCATGAATAATAATGTATACTATAAATGTGTCTTTGTCTTTGTCACCATAATACAAATGTTTCTATTTTCAAATAGCTGACAATTACAAGACAGTTTTTATTCATGTCATCTTGCCGTCAGCAAATTTCTGAAGGGAAAATGTCAGAATGTCAAACTTTTCTCTTTAACCTCAATTGTGTAATGCTTATATAAGTCCCGCAAGTGCTGTCAAACTCCAAAGCCCAGAAGACTAATCATTCTTTTACTAAATAATTGAGTTTGATTGCCTCTCTACATTCACTACACAGAGAATGAGTCCAACTACTTCTACCATTTTCCATGAGGCCAAACTGATGCCCAAGCTGTCGAAACAGATTAAAATGTGGATCTGATGTGCGGATGAACACATAAGTAAGCTACATCATTGATCAGATGGTTAGGGATGATAAGGCTGGGCTTTGAGGCACGATTTTTATCCCACTGAACCATATGCCACTTAGGGCAATTAAATGGGAATTGAACTATTTTTATAAGTGACCTTTAGTTTATTCTATATCATTTTAGTCTATGTTGAAGGCAGGGTATGATATCTCATAGTGTGTCTCAAATGACTATATCGCAGTGATTGTAGTTTTCCTATCTTTGAAACAAATAATTGCAATAATGTTGCAAGTATGTCATCAACATATCTTGGCTTGATGGAGAGACTTTTAAAAGAGTAATACAATCTTGAAACGCTAATTTTGAAAAGAAGTTAGCTATTTATGATTTAATGGCGGTCTAAGAAAAGATGCTCTGCGTTCCAGGGCCTTTGAAATGGGTTTACACTTTTTCCAAAATCTTTACTGTGAACCTTGAAACTTCAAGGAAGAAAGGCTACACAATCTCTGCTCAAGCCTCTTGATTTCAAACAAGCATATTTGGCGCTTATCAGTAAAACAGGACTCTTTTTTATCATTTGAATAACTAAAGCTTGCATAATCAAACTGCAATCTAACAAACAGCGATAAGCTAATCCCCCCCCTCATATAAATTGGTTTCATTGCATAATAACTCACATTTGCAACAACCTTAATCATACTTCAGATCATGTCTATGGGGTTTTATTTATTTTCATCTTTACTCACACACCAATATTAAAATGTATGACTCATAATCATGAACTGTACTGTAAAAAATAATATCAACTGGTCTCTTTCAGTTAATTGGTGGGTTTAAATAGCTGCAGTCATGCAAAAGAATGCCAGCTGTTTGCAGAATCACAGCCCACATTACTTTATTTCTTTTAGTAGATGATTTATTATGAGAACCATTTGCACGCATACCTTCATATATTGTATCTGCCAAAAAAAAACTTCTGCAAACATTTGATTGTGCATGACCTTCCATCTTGAATCTACAGAGTTATATGTACCTGAGTCAATGTCTCGGGTCAAAATAAATCCGTCAGTCAAATTTCCCCAGATGACACAAAAGGACCGTCACAAGTGCTGGTCCATCATTTTTCATTTCTATGTCTGGCTGTAAGAGCCTGTCTGATCAGTACACATCATCTTCATAAAGCACATGACACAGCTCTTCAAATTAGATCTGTTAATTTTTTTTCTTTTTTTTTTCTCTGCCTATCAGATGAGATCACATCCAAACTGTCAGCTCTTTTTCAACAATGGTTCCACAGTGCACACGCAAGCCTCTCCTCTGCTCCACACGACTGCTCCGGATCTGCATTTCCAGCATAAAAGTGATGACTGGTCACGAGTCATGTGGGTTGTGGTAGGGGAGGAAGGGGGTCTGGAGGGGTGATGGTAGCAGTTGTTTTGATTTGTCTGAAATCTGTGCTGTGGCAAAAACAACAGAAATTTCCATGCTGGCCCTGCCCCCTAACTGGCCCACCCTCACTTTGGCCCAACAGCTAAATCCAAGCCTTTGTGTCCCACATAGTTGTATGGATTTGTCAGCAATGGGGCAGGGGCAGAGGGGGGTAAATGCAGGGATGATAACCAAGCAAGTTTTTTCCAGTGAGTAGAGAAGGTATTTAATCAGATCAAACAACTCATATATTAATAACTTAAAGCTTTTTGGTCCCATAGCGGAATAGAGCACATCAATCAGACAGTACTGAGATTTTCTAAGAGTCTTGCTCTGGATTAGATTTTTAAAGCCTTAGCTTCCCAGCACCTCTACAGATCTATACAAAGAGGCTTGGACCTACTACCTGCCCCTTAGGAAAATGCAGTCAGCAAAATAAAATGGGCACTGGCTCAGAAACAGTAAATAGTGAATAAATTAAAATCTTAAAACGATTGAGTAAATTTATTCCACAAGACTAATGGTCTGCCTTGAGATTATGACAGAAAGAGGGTTCAAAGATAAAGTGGAAGAGACCATTACCTGAAAAAAAGATGTGTGGGGATGGATTGGAATATTCATTTTATTTGCATCAGTGTTAAAGAGATTTAGCAACCGATAATCCAGCAGCAGGTGTGATCACTAAGTGCAGGAGCTATTTAGATGAAACAGACTTAATGAAAATAAGATCCCACTTTTGCTGGGGTGTAGCCTTAATATGTCTCACCTTCCAGATTTCTGAGCCTTTCCCCTTCTGTCTGTAACAAAGACATTTATGGATTTCAGCATTTCTTAATCTGGCCTGAGCATAAATTGGCTAATTTTCCTTAAGATAACATTAGCATGCAAACAGTTAACAATAAGGCTACAGCTAACATAGTCAAGTGTGTTGGTAAGCTTCAGGGGAATGTTTTGACCAAAACCTTTCAGTAAAGACCAAAGGCAAAGCAGAGTAAATGCATAGCACATTTTGTGAAAACTCAAAGTGCTTTACATAAAACATTTAAAACAAGGTGCAAAAAACCCATTAAAAGGTAGGCTACATCAAAAATGCAAGATATCAACATCTTAGAAGGCCTTAGTTTCTGTTTGAATCAAGGAGGGGACGGACTGAAAGACGAATCTTACTGATATAGCCTCACTGCATTGATAAATTCTGTTCATATATTTTTACATACACTAAAAAATGAAAACTTGTGTCCTTCCTCAAACATGCTGCTTCTATTAAATAAAATCATGTTTTACAGTTGGACTGCACACTCAAAGAATTTCTTGTTGCATATAAACTTGTATGATAGGAGTATGACTTACTTGATGTAATAAGCTAGTTACAACAACTTTTAAAAAATAGTACAATTACATGAATTAATAGTGCTGATACAACAAAACAGAGTTAAATGATTCATCAGAAATGCAATTTAATCATATGTTTAGCCTTTACTATTACACAGGATCTTTTGTTTTATTTCAGCTTGTTTGATGTTTAATGGAAGATGTTAAACATCATTGGAACCTCATTCAATTATTGTCTGACTGTGTTTAAACAGTTCTCTTCATCATGCTTTTCACATTTTGGCATCATCAGACCAAGACACCTACTTAGATGTCCTACTTTCATGATATCAGTTGGCAATCTGAGTACCATATGGGAGGCCTGAGGTGTTTAACATCCCAGGAATGCACCATATTCAATGGGACATATATGATCTACTGCCTGCCCACTGCAAATCATGAAAGTCATACTGTCACCCGGTCAAACGTGATCTGTGTGATGCGAGACAGAGAAACAAGGATTTGTTGAATGAGTGGTAAAGGTGGACACAAGCAGTAAGCCTTTATGCTAAATGTTAAAGCGGCTAATAAAGTTTATTTGATTAACATTTGTTTTTTTTTATTTTCATTGTAAAATAATAGATTAAAAAACAGTACAATAATGTTGTAAGTGACGTTAAAAGTGTACTTTTAAAAAGATTTTCAAGAGCTACCCGCAAACAATTTTTTCTCCTTCTGACCGCTTGGGTCTCATCATGAAATTTCAATGTGAAACTATGTTTTTTGATGAAACCTTTACCAGGACTCCCCAGAAAAAGATGTCATCCTGGTTAAATAAATGGCCAATGAATAAAACTTAGATTGGTACAACCATTAGAAAATGGAGACTGTTATATTGATTCTAAAATAAAAAAAAAATTAAAAAAACAACCCAGTCCTTTACAAAATGTTTAAAAGCATTTATTTGCCACATCTTTTAATTAAGAAATGGAGGGGTTTTTTTCATATATTTTTCTCACATATGTACATTGATGGTGATACAAACAATTATGATGATAGTGATGGCAATAATGATGACAATGTATAATCTAATCCTACTCATCATCAATCAGATGCTTCTTTTTGTTGTCGTTTTTAATTTAGCTTTTGTTTGATATTAGGAAAATGTACTGATGCAGTTAAACATGGCCAATTTGAATGTAATCCAAGATGCAGCATATTGGAATAATCATACAATCAGTGCATTCTGAGATCAGCAGAAACCATATAACACAAAACACTTCAAAACACAATCTGGACTGGATGAACCTGCTGTTACTGGCATGACATCTGAATCTGTGAATTTGTGACATCAAAGTTAAAATTGAACTGTGACATCATCTAGACGGATAATCTGCAGCACCACAGGAGTAATGTAGACTTCCCTGTTATCCTCTTCCTTACCAAAGAACCTCTGAACGCTGACAAGATCATGTATTTAAAGCTAATCTGCAAAACAATATATACTTTTGTTCTCCTAAGCAGACGTGGTTACTGTGTGGATGGATACAAATTATGATGATGACAATTTTGTTATCTTATTGGGACTTAGATTTCGTTACTTGCTACTTATTTTACTTTGTGAGAAACACAGATGGGTCTCTAACAAACTACATTTTCTCCTGGCTTGTTTCTTTTTTTAAAAAGAAAAAGAAAAGTAGCGTTCAGATATTCAGAAGATACATGGCTCATGAAACTGGGTCAACTTTTTCCCCTTAGGGAAGCTGGGTCGAAAACAATTTATCTAAAACAGTTTTTCTGTTTGCATTTCCAACTGGAATTAATAAACCCAGGAACAGCTGAAAAGGGCTGGAAAACCACATGGAACCACAGGAAACAACTCCTTTCTAAAATGGCCTCTGCCATCTCACACAGAGCAGGAGATGACCCCCAAAACTTGACCAGCCCTCATCAGAACATGTTTTTAACTCAACACCGACCATTGCTCAGGTCCACGGTATTTGTTGGGATGTCAAACTGAAAGACAGACATACACACTGTTCAGAGGGTTTTTCAATCTATCAGTAAATGCTGTTGAACTACATTGTGTTTTCGAGAAAAATACTCTATCTTGGATGAATCTCTCTGCTGAGGTCATAAGGTTAGCTGAGGCAGAAGATCCAATCAATCTTTGTTGACCTTACTGTATCAACTGACACCGGACATCACTGTCGAAGGACAAATAGTACAAACAGGACAAGAGTCACATTGATTTGTGCTCTCCATTCCTCATTTCACATAACAAAAAGCAGGAGGGACAGCATGTGCAGAATGGGCTTATGACCTTTGACCGCCAAACTTGAAGTTTAATATTTCATGGTTTCAAACCCATGAGCGTCGTGTCCTTGCTCTAAAGCATTACGATTATTTTATTTTGTATGATTATTAAAAGTATGAAGCAAATAACCTGACACTGCAGGTCATTGTCTTTGTTATTCATTGTTGAAAACTCTGATGTGAAGAGACATAGCATTGATAAAGGATGTGTGCTGCATTATAAGGTTAATCCTTATGTCCCCAGCCCCACAGATGTGCTGACCTGCTGGGTCGCAGAGATGAGTTTTCATGAGAGGAGGGGTTAAGAAGTTAAAAATCCTCCCGTCTATCTGGTTAAGGACAAGAAGGGAGGATGAAGGACTGAGCATAGGCAAACCCCAAAACAACTGAAAAAAAAAAGTTTGAAAAAAAAGTTTCATGCGACGATAACGTTGGGAAGGCGAAAGCAAAGCTGTAATCCTATTTTAATCGCGGTGGATTTATTAAACAGGAGCAGCAGGTTTAAATCTCAGCAGATTACACAGAAGGCCCAAGGAGATGTGGAGAGGGGACGGGTCGGAGAGGCTTGCGTAATCAAGTGCACTTAAGGTGATGTGGTGCATCTTTGACCAGTCAGGATTGGTGGACAAGGGTTAGATGTGGAGGAGCCTCAAAATGTAAAGAGTCCAGGTCTATCATATGATATGATCATCAGGTATATATTGATACTTCCTTGGATTAACATCTTAAATTAACATAGAGATGTGGCTTTTCGGAATAATTACTTTGGGTAAAATTAAGACTGCCTGCAGATGTTACTAATTACGTGTGTGTTTGTACCTCAGAATTCCTTAGAATTGGAGCAAATCTTCTTGGCACTTTTTTTTAAAAGGCCTTGATTGACATAAAGAATGGGTTAATCCCTAGTCCCTTCACATCTGGGCTTAATCAAATCAGTCCCTCAACAAACCATGTAGTGCCTGCTTCGACCTTGAGAGGTCAACAGTTTTAAAAAAAGTCTGCAACATTTTTTTTGAAAGCTAATGTGAGCAAAAGATTACAAGTTTTGAGTTGCTTCTTTTTTGTGATACATTAAAACAATTACACAACCTTGTATTGCAGCTGGTTTGTTTACGTACGTGAATGAATGAATTATACTTTATTGATCCCCAAGGGGAAATTGTATGCACCTCAATAAAAGAAAAAGAAAAACTTTTTTCACTTAGTTTGTCTTTCTCATGGACAGTTTATATTCAAGACTACCAATTGCTGTTCCTCCCAAAAGCCAGAATCTCAAATATTACTCCTGACTGGTAAACATTACTTTGCTAGTGTTGAATTTGAAACAGTTGGAAAAACACACCCATGTGTAGCCTACTTATTAATATCACAGAATAATAATTCTGTTACTGTAAAAGGCAGGTCAGGTCTAGACAGTCCCGACTCTGAACAGGGTGTTGCCATCTGTTTCTATACAAATAAAAATAGATGTCAACACCCTGTTCAGAGCCTTGTGTTCCTTGTAGAGAATTTCCGTCAAGCTCTCCATCTGTTGGCGAAGTATGTCCAGTGAATGTTTGTGTCTTAGTACCACTTTGATGGGAAGCAATTTCGAGCTGTTATTTGCATGTGCAAGTCTTTTCTCATTTGTCTATTTTGTGCGGAACAGGCCGACCTGCAGTCCAAATCTTTCACCAATACAAAACATTGGGCACATCATGAATTAAAAAAATCCAGAATTGAGGAGCAGGGACTTTTGAGTTGCTAGAATCCTGCACAAGACAAGGATGGGACAACATTCCTCTCCTAAAAGTCCAGCAAATGGTCTCCTCACTGCCCAGATGTTTACAGGCAGTTGTTAAAAGCAGAGAGAATGCTACACGATGGTAAATATCACTCTGTTCCTCTCTGTGTTGCTGCTGTTAAATTCCAAATAAACTAATATTTTCCATGAAATGGGAAAATGTCTCAACTTCGACATGTGATGTGTTTATGTTCTACTGGTCATTTGCAGTCTTTTTTGTTTAGTAAGATGTTTGGTAAAAGGGGCACCACACATTTTCTAACATTAATATATGTAATTTGAATCCGAAGCAAGTTTGCTGTCTGTGTGTGCCACATATCAAATTCAGTTGACATCAGTTAAAAATGATGGACCTGACACAAGGATGTCTCATTTGTTGAATGCCTGTTTTTTGGCGCTGGGGCACTTAGCTGTTTAAGTGTCCCTTGGTGCTTCTCGGTGCAGCAGGCCCTTGTATGAGTTCTGCCTTGTGGCCCATGAAACCAGATCTTGACCAAATGTGCCAAATGATGTAACAATATCTAGTTTTCTGCCTGTATAGTCTATGTTACAGAGGGATGTTTTAATACACAAGTGGTCTCTTATTGATTTTTGAAAAGTAATTTCTTATAATGGCAAAAATAAAGTGTCAGATATCTTCATAATTCTTCCATTCAATTGAGTTAAATTATTACATTACTGCAAACATTTTTGCTAACGAAGTATAGCCTGTGTTATCTGCATACATTGGCAGATTACTGTCTAAATTTACACAATGAAAAAAGACTTCAAATGTTTTCACACATAAATAGCCTACATTCTTTCCTTCTCAGTGGGTTAAGTATAAAACTTACAGGAAATTTGCTTCCATTTCTCACCTATTCATATTGTCATGTCTAGTTTTTTCTTTAATAAATTGGTTTGCTATTAAATACAAAAGCACCTAGACAATAGAAAAAGATACTTCATTAGCAAACCAAGTTTTTTTTCCATTAGATAAAAGAAAATAAACAGCAGCAAATTAATTTCCACATTTATGCATACACTGCAATGTAATTTCACATAAGCATCCTGTTGCAGGACAGTCCCTTGCAATGCCACCTATTGGCTATCTACTGCCATCTACTGGACAACTTGTCGTCTTTATTTTGTAAATGTGTCTAATTTCTGTCATCACAGACATTATCATTTGTCACTTTAGAAAAAGTCACAGGCTGCACTCCATTTAGATGCTGTCCTTTCTTGTACATATAACTTTACTCTATTGAATCACAGTATTAGTAACTAAAAATTAATTGAGTAGTACAAGGCAAAAGGTCTGCAGTTGCCATTGCTTGTGAAAATATATGGCAAACTTATGAGTTCACTTGATTAGACTTTGGGAATCCTTTGAACTTGTCAAACAGAGAAAACAGAGGTAAAAATTAAAAGAAAATACCACACATTTCTGTTTTATTCTTGGACTCAGCTAACTCCACCATTTAATTTAATTTTATTTTATTTTATTTATTCTTTTTCTCCATGGTAATGCATTGAGTTCTAGAGAGAAAAACTCCATAATTACAATAATTACAATACAACAGTTGTAATACATTCCATTTATTATTAAAGTTACTTGAATGAGCTCTCCAAACCTGGCCCTGGAAAATGTATGCTGTTCAAATTAATCACATAAACAGAGCTGTCTGTTACACCTCGAATTCACTGACATAACAAGGCGTAAGTAGTTTGACCAGCAGGGGGCAGCAGATCACGCAGCTGTTTAAACTACCCGGCATGGAGGAAGTTTAACCTTTAACACCCGCCTAACTCCTTCCTCTTCCGGTTACGGCGAAAGCAGGTATGACGGCCCCTGTTTTCCTCTCTATTATAACAAACTTGTAATCGTCTGTAATCCTATGTATTAGAAGCAATCGTGGCCAATTTCACGTAGACATCCTGATCCAAATGGGTCACATTTTAACACCATGTGATGATTTATTGAGTTAGTGAATTTAGAGACAATGTTTGGCTGCTTCAGTATCATAAGGCCGCCGTGTTCAATATGAAGTAGCTTCATGGACGCAAATAGTATATTTTAGCTTCTTAAATAAAAGTGGCCCACATATAATTGTCTAAATCAATTAAAACGATTATATAAATACAAGCAGTGTTGTCAAAACGAATGGTTATCACAAATGCCATTACTCTAAACGTTAGCGTAATTAGCATGCTAGCACCAGCTAACATTAAACTGGAATTTGTCTATTTACAGCTTCAAGATGGTGCAACGCCTGACTTACCGCCGTAGGTTGTCCTACAACACCGCCTCCAATAAGACCAGACTGTAAGTGAAATGTTGAGCCACTTATGTTGCATGTTTGTGGAAACCTAAAGCATCATTGCTAAGATCATAGTAGCCCCAGTTGTGCAACTTCCACCACATGAGACGTCATCACTGGTTGTCCTGCAGGTCCCGGACGCCTGGTAACCGTATTGTCTACCTGTACACCAAGAAGGTGGGCAAAGCCCCAAAGTCAGCATGTGGCATCTGCCCAGGAAGGCTGCGTGGAGTAAGTAAAGCTATTATTCTTGGCTCAAGTCCATTGCAAGTCTGCTGTTCCCTGCAAGTTGTCTGTGAGAAGTGAATCTTTTGCTTCAAGAGAAAGTAGTTGATGTGGGTCTGGTCATTTGTATTTATAAGTGTTTATTTGATGTTGTTGGAAAAATTACAATTTGTAATTCACTGACAAGTAGTCTGCACATAAAATGTACAAGGTGTTTATGAAAGTTGGGATAAGGCAACAGAAGATCAGAAGAGTTAGACAACTCTTAAACATCTTAACTAATTTGGCAAATTAGAATGTCAGATTGAAGTGAAGAAGAAAACTGCAGAGGTCTGATGAATAAAATATAATTTATAATTATTTGAAATCATCTTTAGTCTGACAAGAAGAGCCACCGATCTATTCACTGCACAGTAAAAATAATCAAATAAAAACCTTGATCTGTGATATGCATGTTGAAATGATTATGGTTTTACTGTAAAGTGTTTTAGGTGCTCAATATTAGCATAATACAAGAAATAAATGCTGGCATTAATTTTATTGTTGATCTTGAGACTAGTAAAGCCTTGTTTATTTCTCCAAGAAGCTGACAAAGTACTTCAATTATTACATTCTGTTAACTTTTAGCACAGCATCTCTGCTTATTTGGAAGTGAAGTTTAGTACATTAATCTTTTTAACTAAGGAAAATTTGAAGTTTGTAAGTAAATGTAAATGTCACTGTGGCATCAGATTTTGCACTAAGTATTTGATCCTGTCATGGCTTTCTTACATCCAGGCCTTCGCTGCACCAACACAACCTCCTTGATTAGCTGTCTAGAAAAGTGGTTTCCCCCTCTGTGGTCATTATGGCACAAAACAAGAAAAGTTTTAAAAAAGATTAAGACTTTCTTTTCATATATGTAGCATAAATATAGTACTTTGTTAGATATTACCTTTTTAAAATGAGTAAAACACGTGAATGAACTGTAGCTTGGATGTTTAATTCTAATTAGATGTGCATTTGAATAAAACCCCACAGTGTTCAGCATGTTTGTGACACGGGGAAAAAAAGAATAGTTATTCTGTTCAAAGTCAGACTTTTAAAATGCGTTTGACATGTTTCTCCAACCAAAATTGGACTGAATTTGAGCTCCAAAATGCAGTTGAAGAAATTACGTGGATGTATACTCTCAACTAGACTCATGGTCCTGGGTGGTACACGTATGCTTCACAGATCCCTCTTTTTGTAAATCGGTCAAAAATGGATTTTAAAAGTAGGACATGAAGACGATATCAACTCATGGTTGAATAAAGCATTTCCAGTCTAGCTTTGCTCTGATAAAGTCCTGTAGAAAGAGTGGGAAAGTTTCCATCTTGTGAGGTTATGAAATGGATGTTGCCATTTTATCATTGAGCAGCCTGAGAGCCAGAGCTTGGGTCATAACTAGCTTAAATTAAATATGTTGGGGTTAAGTTTTTCCTGGTAGTAGGTTGGGGGTTTTCTCAGTCAGTGCTGTTGTGATGATGACAATGCCATGTTTTCATTGTTGAGGTGTGTGTGTGTGTGTTTACAGATTCGTGCTGTTAGACCTCAGGTTCTGATGAGGCTCTCCAAAACCAAGAAGCACGTTAGCAGGGCCTACGGAGGATCCATGTGCGCCAAGTGTGTGCGTGACAGGTAAGAGAAGCCTTTCACGTCATGTTTTTTTGCTTTAGTCTGGGGTAATTTAATATTAAAATGTGTGACATTTAGGGCTGTCTTTTGACATGAATGTACTTAATAATATTCCCTAGAATTGCAAGCAGAAAACAAGCTGTTTTTGTCCAAAAATGTCATTGGTTGCTCTTATCACCCCTTTCTTGTTGTTTGTTTATTTAAGCCACTGCAGTTTTGAATGAATAGGCTGTAGAAGTTTATGTAATGTACATTTTAAGATGGAAAGAATTGTAATAGAAAGGAAATTGAAAGTTTCAAATGTCTAAAACTTAATCTAAGGCTTCTCTCCTGCTTTATTCTCAGGATCAAGCGTGCTTTCCTGATTGAGGAGCAGAAGATTGTGGTCAAGGTGCTGAAGGCACAGGCACAGAGCCAGAAATTGAAGTGAAATGTGTATTTGTATTGCCACAATAAAAAATGACAAATCAGTTTCCTGGTGTTTGTGTTGTTTTGGTGTATTTAATCCACAAGAGTGAAAATGTGATTTAATTTTGTTAAAAGAATACTTTAGCATAACTTGTATTTAAAATTGGATTTTATATTTTTGGAACTTAAATTATCTTTAGGCCAAATGATCTTGAAAAACTAGGTTCAAATATGACTTGAGTACTAAAGTGATGACTAAGAGCAGTGTTTTCTCAATCCTGGTACTTAAGTACCACTGCCCTGTTAGATTTATATGTTTTATTGCTCCAGTACCTGATACAGATTAATTAACCTCATTCCAAGTTTTTATAAGAACTGAGGTAATCAACTGGAGAGATGTCATTGTGTAGCTGAATTACTAGTAATATCCATTGACTATTAAATGTAATCATTGGAGAAAGATGCTTTGCAAGTTTTATACTGTTAATATTCAAAGTAAAATTTGTTAAATTGGTTAAAGTTACGAACTTAATAGATTTTTGAACATTTATTTTGTTTTTAGGTATTTTTGTCTAGCTGTACAGTGACACTGGCAGTGTAAATCTACGTCATTATACTACGATGACGTTAGGAAAAGTGAAATGACAAAAAATATATACTTGTGTATTTTTTTTATATAGATTAAAACAAAGAAAATTACTTTGTCTGTTTTAATTCCCACCCTTAAATAAAACTTAAAAAAAAGCCCAAACGAACAAAAAAACAAGATCGTTGGTAGAAAAATGTACTTCCGGGACACGTCAACAAAGCTGACGCGCAGGCGCACGAAAGCCAGCGACAGCATCTCCATCGCCGTCGAAGATACTTTTACACACCATGGAGACTTTATACAGTATTCCGTTTACTGTGCTGGAATGTCCAAATGTAAAACTGAAGAAACCGTCATGGCTGCACATGCCGTCGGCCATGACTGTATATGCGGTTGTTATCGTGTCCTACTTTCTCATCACAGGAGGTAAATGGAGCTGCTAAGCTAACGTTAGGGCAGAGCTGCTAGTCAGTCTTTGCTAAATGTCTCTTGTAAAAGCATGCCAATTAATAGCGATGCTCTTGTTTGTTTCCTTATTAATTGTCAGCTTCTGTAGACTTTGGCTATATATTTAAGTATGCTTTCTAGTGCCCGTGGCAAATGCGGAAGGAAGCTAACTTTTTAGATTAACTTAGCAGAAGTTGTGAGTAGCTTGCTTTATCTAAAACAGGAAAATGGCCTTTTTTTTGTAGTTCTGTTGGTTAGTGATCAATATAAGCAACATTTTTTACAAGCTTATCCACTGTCTACTCTTTATTTCTTATTTGAGTCTTGCAGAATGAATCATATAGGCTATGCACCTTACTGGTGATAGGGACTTTGTAAATAAAGTATTATTTGATTGCTTCTCCACCCAATCTACAGGTATCATCTATGATGTTATCGTAGAGCCACCAAGTGTGGGTTCAATGACTGATGAGCATGGACACCAGCGGCCAGTTGCCTTTTTGGCATACAGGTATTAGTCATATTTCTCCAAGCGCAATCAACTACATGAAAACTACTTGTCAGTTAAGCAGAAACATTTTGTTTTCCAGAGTAAATGGGCAGTACATCATGGAAGGACTGGCCTCCAGTTTCCTCTTCACAATGGGTGGCCTAGGCTTCATAATCCTGGATCGCTCCAATGCACCAAACATTCCCAAACTCAATCGCTTCTTGTTGCTTTTCATTGGGTTTGTCAGTGTACTACTCAGCTTCTTCATGGCTAGAGTATTCATGCGCATGAAGCTGCCGTAAGTCTAAGCTTATTTTTACCACAGTATTAATCCTGATTCAGTTTGAGTCTTATCTTTCATTAACACATAATAAGCTAAGATTCTACTACTTTAAGCTGTCTGATGATTATAACAGGTATCACAACTTGTGTTAATTTGTCTTTTCAGAGGATACCTCATGGGCTAAGGATACTGACAGAATAATTCAACCAAGAGTCATACGGACAGAGGATATTAAATACTACATGCAGTTGAATACAGGATCATGGATAAAAATTGACTCATCAGATCAGATACCATTAATAACAGAAAGCACTGACCTTGTTTAAGATATAAGACCAGACTTCTCTGACAGTCACACTGGCTGCATCTCTTCAGTGTTTTGTGACTTCCTTCCCTCCTTCTTCTCAAATATATATTTATATTGGTGCAACAAAAGGTCATCAGCAGATCTCTTGATGGATATGGCACAAATCCATTCCATCTACTTTGCCATTACATGTTTGTAGTACTATTACCAATTCTGTCATGTTTCTTTATGATAAGCAATAAGTACTGAGTGAAATATGTAAAGAGAGAAGAAAAAGGAAAGGAAGTAACTTTAGATGGAAGCATTGATTTGAACAGGATTTGCTGCACTATGTGAATCTTTGTCTGAATATTGTTTAAGTTGCCAGTTTTTGTATGGAAATGATAAAAGCCTAGAACTTGTCAAAGTTGTGTTTTTGTACAAGGTTATGGAATAAATTACCCTTTTCACACACCTTTGAATTTGTCTTGTGTATCTATTGTTGAAATAACTTGTTTCTACTTAAAAAGAACAAGGCTCTGGGAATGATTGTTTGTCCTCATCCAGGGGTAAGGGCAACATCTATACTGACATAAAAACAACAACAAAAGAAAAGAAGACAGAATGGGTGTAGGTTGAAGCCATTGCTGATTTCATCTACCTTTTTTTTTCCATCTGACATCTCAAGCACATTTTGTGTTCACACCACTGATCCATATTGTACAGTTAGCCTATGTTTTAATAATAATTTGAACATGCTGTGTTTGATATTATTTAATTTCTGTTTCTAATCCATTCCACAAACTATCTCCAAAAACTGAAACACATCTTCCTTTAACATTTGTTCTGCTTCTAGATTTTGTTAACAGCAGCTCCCCTTTCAATTCATACTTGCATTCTCTGGTCTGAAACAAACCCCTAGATACAGTCTGGCAATATCTTGTATTGACATCAAATAAGCAATTCTCAAGTTTACAAGTTCATAAGATTTGAGCACCTTCAGATTTAAGAATAACTTGTGTTGGCTCTCGATAATCAGTTCTGTTTATGAGTCTAATCACTTTCTTTTGCAGCCAAAAAAACGGATTTGTGATTGTTTTATATGGACACTTAGTGGCCAATATTTAGGGATTGAGATAAATAGTATTTTCCCATTCCTTCCAGAAGGCGGTGCTATTGGTCTACCAGGTTATGTTTTGTCGTATTTGTTCAATATTACTGTGGACCCCTACCTGAGTCTGCAGTCTTATTGACACTAAATTCACATTTTCTATTTGCTTCTATGTAGTTGCTGGCTGGTAAAGTGTTACATATATTACCACCCATATGCGCCATACACCATCTTTTGACATCAGGTAAAGTTTGGTTTGGTCCCCTTTTAACTTGCATTCTTACTCATAATTATTCATGTTTATCCAGTAAGAGCAATGAGTTGTCAATGTTCCAGACAATTCTTCAGATGTATAAGATCACATCAGCTTTTCTTCAAGATTGTTGTGCTTTATTGCTGCTATATTAACAAAAAACGGTTAAGGATAAGAAAAGGAGCCACTGTTTATCACCATATTATAAAACAAGTGATTAAAAATGGTCATTATAGTAATTACATTCGCTCTACACTGTAAGATGACTAGTTGTGTACTTAAGTTATACCTTTCATCTTATTATATTTCTTTACTTTTGTTCCAGTACTTTTAATATGTTAATTTATAGCTGTTTCATTGTTCTATTTGATCTTTAATTTGCATTTTAGTTCTTTATCTTCATCTGTCCTGCTTTTTCTTCTCTTTTTTACATTTATTTTACAGCACTTTGGTCATTTATTATGTTTTTTTTTATCTTATTTTAATTTTAAAGTGCCCTATAAATAGAATTGTATGGTATGGTAGATGTCCCTGTTTTTCTTTTGATCACAGACCTGATCCTTTACAGCACAGTGTGATAAACATCTAGAGCAGTGTCTCTCAGTCCTTGTCATATATTTGTGAGTTTCCATACTTTCTCACACCTGACTCAAAGAAATGGCTCATCAGCAGGCTTTTAAAGAACTTGACAAGCAGTTCTATTAATCTGCATCCGGTGGGCTGGAGTTGTAAAGAACTAAAACATGTAGGGCGGTGGTCCCCAAGGACCAGCATTGAGAAACACTGATATAGAGAAACTGCATTTCATTCTTTTGAGACAGGTTTCTCACCTGCTCTTTGCTTCAGGGGTTGTGCTTCATTTTCACTACAGATGTTCTATTGACTTCAAGTCAGTTTACATACTTGACCAGGGTGTACGTGTCACTTGTTACTTTAGAAATACCTATGTCATTTTGCTCAAGGCACTCCTCTGGCAAAGTTTTTTGTAGACTAGGAGTCACTCTTTCGCAAACACTCAGCATTTGGGTATAAAGAACATGCTCCATGTAGTATTCCCGTTTGAATTTTTATTTATTCATTTATTTTTTTTGCAAAATCTAATATTCATTAAATGATCAAAGTATCCATACAGGCTGACATTGTGCTACGTCCTTGGCACTGTCCCAGAAATTCATTTGTAGACAGATTTCCCTTGTGCCAAATCTGTTTTTCAGAATTTTGCAAGGAACACTACGGCTCTGTTAAATAATGCTGTAACTTGCCCTAAAATTGTGATTACAACCAGAATTATTTTCCCATCTGATTTTTTAGTAGGTCATTAATCATGTTGTGTCCTTTTTTTCTGACTTTATAACGTTTCACAATCAGAGGTTGAAATTCCTTTGGAGTCATGATGCAGATATACACAACCCACATGTCTGGTTTTCACAGCTTATTTGGAAAGTAACTAAATTATATTTATATTTGAAGGGAAATTATATTGTTGCACTATGAACAACTGAGGAAATATCTAAATAATAATAAATAAAAAAAACAATACAAAATCAATTACCAAAGTGTTGTAAATATATAAGTGTAAAAAAGTAAGGGGCATGGTTTCAAAATTCTGCACATGTAGCAATGTACCTTTTGTGATTTATTTCCTGTGTTTGTCTCCAGCTCCTGCCTTCCCTTGGGTGTGGCCTATAGGTACTGTGGTGGCTCGTGCAGCTCACATGTGAGGGCAGGTTGCTTTTTCCTTAACCCACATGTAGCAACATGTATCATATTTGATACATACAGTTTCTGAGACATTTTGGGTCACTTTATGGTAAAAAACCTTGGTCAAAACTCCGTAGTAGATACAATATGATACGTGTATTCTGCCCCCTAATGGATACCAGGAAGCATGAGACTACACAACAATAACTATGACATGTCACACAGTAATAAATAGTAAATATACCCCCAAAAAATTGTAAATTCTTTTCCACATTTTGTTAAAAGGTCAAATAAAGACTTCAGATTAAAAAAGACTGGATCTTTCTCTACACTTTTTCTTGGGTTGGGCTTTAAAGGGTTAAAGCCTGAATCTGCTTTTCAGCCTATACCAGTTTGTCTGCATTCCCATGGTACCCTATGGCCAAATCTATTGCGTTCAAGCACCTGAAAGAAGTTTGCGAAATTTATCTTTTTTTTTGTCTCCCTTTGTCTGTTCCAGATCTTCAGTTTGGATTTTCTTTCTTTACCTCTTCAAATTATTAGAAATCATCCAGAATCAGTCAGTCTTGTGAGCTCATCAATCCTCTTGCAGCTCTGCACTGCCACCATCACCTGCCTCGAAGGTTTTGTTTCATGTGCCTCAGGAAAACCCATCACAGCCAGAATTCTCATTTCTCTTCAGATAAATGTCCCAGTACTCGCCTGTGGATTTGCCAGTTTCATCTTCCATGTCCCTTCCTACTGTGGGAGCATCCACAGTCCCAGAAACCTTGGCTCCACCCACTCAATAAATCCCTCTTAATTTGCAATCTTGACTTTTTTTTTCTGTCTTTGGGTCCTGTTTCCTGTACCAAACCACAACACCTGCATTGTCAACATTGTCTTAAGATGTTTTTGGTTAATAAAATGATACACAACATAAAATAATTCATTAAATGTGCTACAGTTTACAATAATTCCACTCCTGGGGATTCCTGTTTGATATGAGACGTGCTCATGACAATTATTTGTTTTTATTTCTATTGTTGCTTTAAGTCAAACTTTTTTCAGAGTCATGTTTGACAGAATTGTTCAGTTTATGACCATTTTTTACTAACACATGAAAATCTGAAACAACTGTAATTTTTGGTTTGTTTATTGATTGGTTGAAATTGATCAAGAACTCAAGAATACATAAAACCTCTTTATTTACAGTGTTAGAAATATGAAAAAGGGGTGAACGAGAGGGGGGGCGACTGAAGAAACCCATCAAGACAGATCATTCAAGTACTGCCAACTCTAAAAAACACCTGAAACTACAAGAAGTCTTCAAATTTCCTTTTTTTTACAGTGTCCTTATTTAGTCATAACTATACATAATGATTCTGGCCATTATAGAAAAGTCCTCTGATGTTTTTACCAAGTTTTCCTCAGACTGGGAGACTGGGATTTTGCCTTTCATGGGCACATTTTCAATTTTATGGGATGTTTGGTTGAAGCAGAGTTAAGTAAAAGTATAGTGCAGGTGGTTCCTTAACTTTCTCAATATAAAAAGCAGTAATTTAGTGCTAAATTCACTTTGAGACACCACTCCATATCTTCAGACAGGACTGGGTTTATTAAAGAGGAATTCAACTGGAAAACAAGTGAATACTGATAGAAACAAAGAAAAAAATGTTTCGGTAGTTTGTTAAACTAAGTCTAGAAAGAAAATAACAAAAACCCACCAATTCTAACCGTAATGTTATTCTGCTCCAAAAGTGACTTCTTTGTAATTTAAAGAACATAACACCTGAGAATACACTGAATACTCATTGGTAGTAATAGTGTAAAAGCATTTAAAATTACACCAATACATCCACCATTATGACATAAATTATTAAAGTATAAAGTATTTATATCATTTCACAAATCAGTCGTATTTTCTGTTGAAGATTAAGTTTGTTTAAAGACAGCTTTATGTCTTGAGGCGTTTGTTTTGTTTGGTTTGTTGAGGAGCTCCTTGACTGCGTCCTTTGCCGTGTACTGAACTACTGTGACACTGGTGTCCATTTTCATCCGTCGACAGCTTGAGATAAAATTGGAAAGAAACTCAGTAACACTAAAGTCTTCGCCTTTGTATGCAAAAGATGTTGTCGAGACATAACACTTACCTTTCTTTTACTGCCTCCATCTTCTACATTTAGTGTGCCGTGCATGTGCAAGCCCAAAGCCTTCTCCAGCTCTGGAAACAAACACGATAAAACACATGACTTACAGCTCTTTTATTGATACTGCTCCACCACACACCAAGATCCCTTGGAGTAATGTATGAGCCAATGGTTCGTGTCATTCTGCGCTACCATCTGTGAAAGCAGCTCAGAGACCAAATACCTGTAAGAATGAGGTCAATTTTCTCCACCACCAGGTCAGCATCCTCCGAAGTGAAGCACAGCGGGGGCTTGAATTTCAATACATTGCGATGAGGTCCGTCAGCACTAAGAAGGATGTGTTGCTCCTTTAGCCTAAGACAAAATATCTATTACTTTGGACTCTATAGTGATTTAAACACTTAAATTGAGCAGTTGGGCAAACTACAGAGGATATTTATGGTTTAAGAAAAGTACTGATTTGCTCTCCTCGTTGCAAGTTTGGTAAAGATCTGACTTCAGCTTGTGTTAGTGTGATTAATTATACATTTTTCCTGCTGCAACAAACTAACAATCAAAATGTGTGCCTTGAATGAAATGGTTAGAAGTAAACAAGAATAATTTTGAGTTTAAAGAGATCGCCATGAAATCTGTTATTTGCATGATCAACAACCATTATGTGTCAAAAGTCTTCCGGTAATTCTTTTGTGAATAACTTTTTTAATTCTGCTGTTTTACATGATGAATGAGACTACCACAGTGGCTGGCCACCCCATTGTTATTTCAACATGGAATTACATTGTTGTGACTAAATGCACTTAAACCCCAGTGGAAGATCAAATCATCTAAATATAAACCAGAATGTTAAGTGGAGCAGAGGTGAAGTCTGTTTCATGTTAACAGTTAGAAAATGTATAATGTGCAGTGCATTGATCTTAATGGTTACACACTTGCATGACATTTTGACATTCAAGTTTAATCTGAGCTGTCACAGTTAAACTTACTTATATATGACTTCTTGAGCCTCTGCTGTAGCCGGAGTGAGTTTCACCCTGTCTCTCACAAGCTCCATCCCAACAAAGAGACCACAACCCCTGCGAAATGTGACACCACTTGGTTTAGTAATCTCTGATGCTTAGAGATCCATCACATATTTTTGCTAGGTTTTTCTGAAATGTTATAAGTAAGCAGCAATTTGAAGAAACTTGGTAGACAGGGGATTTATTCATAAAAGTTCAGAATGTAATGTATCATTAAATTGTAAGTCTTAAGTTTTCAACAAGGTCACACCAAGTTAACTCACCTAACCCCACCAATTCATGTCAAAGATTTCCTTAAAAAAAATTGTCAAAGACCATCCTCAGTTGCGGCTCTCAGGCTGTGGAATGATCTGCCTTTATATGTCAAACTGGCTCCTTCTTTTTTAAATCCCGTTTAAAAACTCATTTTTATTCCTTGGCTTTTAACATGATGTGAGATTTTAACTTATTTTCATTAACTTTTATTTACTTTTTTTTACCGATTATACTGTGCTTTTTATTTATGCTATTTAATCTCTTTTAGACCATTTTGACTTTTCTTTTTCCTTTGTACAACACTTTGGTCGGTCTTGTTGCTCTTTTAAATGTGCTTTATAAATAAAGTGGTATGGTAATATGAAATGATCTTTCTTGGACAAAGAATAGCGTCAAAACACCTTGAGAAACTGAATTTTTTCCCTGTGAGGCACCAAAAATCAAGCTTCATAAATAAGTATATGAGAAATATCTTCAAAAATATGTGATTAACTGTAGAGATCAATAACTAACTCATTAATTTTACACTTGGTTATGTATTTATTTATTTAACGCTAGATTTTAAAATGAATTGATCATTTATTCCTTTTTATTTTTCAAACTTATTCATGTATTTCTCTGAATATATTTATTTCCACATTGATTTATGTTTATCAACATTAGTTAGTTTAATAACATAGTTATTCATTTTACAATTTCTTAAATTATTTATTTTCTTTATGGTAATAAGGCAATCATTTCTAGCAATGTTCAAATGCAGCATTTGTCCCCTTGGAGAAGTTTTTGCTTGGCTCTCCCAAAAGAACAATCCTACTTTACAGCTAGGATAAAATCATTTTTATATGGCAAAAAATGACAAAAATAAACAAATGTAGAATTTGATTAATTTGCAAATAGATAGTTATATAAAGAAAGAAAGAAATTTTAAAATATAAAGATTTAAATGAATAAATAAATTTGAAAATAGATAAGATAAAGTAGAAAATAAAGATAAATAATGATAATAAAATTAACACATAATTTTAATGTTTAATCATATACTTCGGGTTATGTTTTATCTATTCATTTTTTTCTGATTATGGCATTCTTGGTCCTCTATATTCCGGCTCTTTTAAGAAAATACTCAAGTTACTTTTTTAAATCAGTAAACCAAATAAATCACCAAAGAGCTACAAGTGGAGCCAATGATTAAATGAGACCCCCCACTGTTGACTGCTGTCTGTATAAGACGCTGATGAGTCCAAAACGTTGTATTTTAGCCAGCTATAAACAAATAGCTCAGATCATTTAAAAATGGTTGTTTTATGATTGTAATCTCATGAATTACGGGTGGATCCCACGGCCTTGGAAGGAAACACTTTTTAGTTTAACCCTAGAACACTAACGTTGTGTACTCCACCCATTCAAAGCCAATGTAGCATGGGTGAAATATACCCACCAATAGTGTTCTAGGGTTAATGGATGTTTAGAGCTAATTTCATCCAAATCCAGTGAAAAACTAATGATTGTTGAAGCTTTGCAAGAATCACAAAAATGATTAAATAGAACCCTGACAACCAAATAAATATATAAACAAAGTCACAACAAAAAGAAAAAGTATTTGAAGTACTTCAGGATACTAGAGGGTCATCTGCTTTTCTGACAAGAAAATCCATGGCATGATATGGCAGGGTTGGGTGAGATGGCACAGAATGATCCAAAAGTTAGACTGCAAGCACAAGTTTGGTAAATATGTCACAGAATCACCACACAATGTTTAACTGACAGCAATTATGGAGTACACTTCAAGTGCATCAGCGCAACAACCTCCATACAAACGTGTTTGATCGTGAAGTCACTGTATCTCATGTTGATCTGTGTTTCAAACAGACTGGTATGAAAAACTGTGGATCAGCTTGTAACATAACTGTTGACTCACCTTATGTCTCCAACAAGCATGTGCTTCTCTTTCTGCTTCTCCAGCAGATCAGTGAGGTATCGGCCCACACGCAGTGCATTGCCCTGAAGATCCTCTTTCGCAATCACATCTAGGACAGCCAGTCCAATGGCACACGACACTGGGTTGCCTCCAAACTGAGACATTCACATGCAAAACCCAGAGGAAAGATTACAGCAGGATCAATATCACACACAGGAAATCTGCTGTTTGGAAGAGAGGCCCATGAAAACCTTCATGGGCCTTTACAAACTCACACAAGACACAGAGTCAACACAGTGATTATTTTTTTCATTGCTGAACAAAAAAAAAACTCAGACAAGGAAAAAAAATTGATATAGCACGCACACAATGTATTTTCAGCAGCTAACTGGAAATATATTTAAAGCTACAGGGAAATAAAGTTTTTTTCTTTCACAGGAAACTGTAATTGGAGACTTTAAATGGAAAAAAAGAGCAGGTTTTAATGGGAAATATATTTCTCAGTAATGTGGGAAACAGATGTCCTGATATGCTTGACAAATATGGACAGGAACATCATGTCAAGGATTAGTTCAGGTCAATACCATTTCTGCTTGGGAAGAGAAGCCCAGATTGTGATGTGCTCCCTGCAATCTACCATTGCAATTTCATGGTGATCTTATCAACCAAAGAATCATCTATCATCTATTTTTGGTGAAAGATCGGACATAAAACTGGTTATTGTTTTTGTCACAGTTCTTTATTCTACACAATCCTCTTACTGTATTGAAGTACTCCATTCCTGTAGACATGAAGGCCTCTGCCACTTCTCTGGTTGTGACCACGCATGACATGGGGTGGCCGTTGCCGATGGGCTTTCCCATTGTGACAATGTCAGGCACAAAGTCCTCTCCCTGAAGCTGGAAGGCCCAGAAGTTAGAGCCGACACGGCCAAAGCCCACCTGGACTTCATCGGCAATGAAAATACCTCCTGCCTCATGGACATGCCTGTTGACAGACAGATACATTCACCAGTGTTCAACTAGACTCGGGGTGTCAGCCAAACACATTTTCAAATAAACAAGACAAAAAAAACTGTAATATCTTGTAATTTGTTGTCCTTTTTTTTAAAAGCAAAAAATATATTTCCTTGATTTTGTTTTTGCATTATATACAAGTTTTTTTTATTACTTTCAGAGCCACCTCACAGGGTGAGCATAAATGGATCTTTTGGGTACATACTTGGCCACTTGCTGGAAGTAACCCACAGGGGGAATGACTTGCCCACCACAGCTCTGCAAGGACTCGGCAATAAAAGCAGCAATCTACACAGGAAAAAAAAAACATATCAGTTCTATAAATCTGCAGCTAGACTGATACCCAGAGGTGTCCCGGCATCTTTGAACTCGTGTTGCTCCCTCTTTCATAAGTGCGTTGTTTCAATTTTCACTTGATAAGGCAAAACAGGAATGAGGCAATAACATAATGATGAGTCAGGCAAAGTTACTGTAGGTCATCAGGTCCAAAAAGAACATTTCCTACACCACCAGTGAAAGTTTGGACACAATTTCCTTTTAAAACCAATGGATAAGTGTGTCCAAACTTTTGACTGAGTGTATATATCTTCTCTAAACTTTTCAGTGTTCAAGTATTTATTGCACAACATGCTGTTTTCTAACAAGGCGATTAATAGCATAAAACTCTCTAAAGAAGTGTCTGAACCATGAACAGACCACTAAATGTTCCGGTTCAATGACAGCTTGCATTTAAACAGTCCTCTTCATCTTACTGTTCACATCTAGCCATCATCAGAACAACAACTGACCTTTTCATGTTGTGGCATACTCACCACTGTTGTCAGCTTTTGTTTTGACCAATTGTTTGAGATGAAGGAATGACCATTGCACGATTCTACTTAAATGTTCTGGATTCATGATGTTGTAGCAAGAACTTTCTATACTTTCCGTAAATTTCACCCAAAAGTTGAATGTCCTTAACTTTTGTGAGACATTCTGAATAATTTATTTGACCAAATCTGATTTTACAGCGACAGAAGTGCAGCTACATTTATGTCTTTGCTTCATTCCTCAGCACTGTGATCACATTATGACACAAACTGTACCTTGCCTCCTTTCTTGTGGACTTTGTCTATTATTTCTTTGACTTTGTCTGCATAAGCTGTGGCTGGATCAGGGTGGCCCGCTCGGTACTTCCCTCTGTACACATCTGGGCTGGGAGCCTGTAGGCGATCCAAAGTATATAAGTTACTCTTGGTAGTTTGTGATTTTGAAATGATAATTTCTTTTTAGCTTTCAAATTGTATGTAGGCTTTTATATTCCACAAACATACCAGGTCTTAAAATGAGAAAGATTACTCAGTGTAAAACACTCAATACAGTTATCAATCTTCCAAGAAGAGGAAGTTCACTCTTAATGTCAGACCGTGCAAAGTTCAGAGAAACAGCAAAAAAAAACCCAAAAAACACACACAATCAGAAAAAGATTCAAGAAGTATGGCTTGTTTGTAATGCTCGTAAGGAGGAAGGCTTTTCTCTGACAACTAGTGCGCAAAATAGGTTTTCTGTCTTAGTTTGTGAAGAGCGGTATCCGTGAAAGCTCTTTTACATGAAGACAAAAATATTAAACCAATTAAGAAAAGGTTATTGTTTTTGTCCAATGTCATTCTGTCAAAACAAGACGTTTGAACTCTTTGGGGTCTATAAATTGTGGAATTTCTTACTGTTTTTGTTGATCAAGCAATAATAATTCCTACATAAAGCTACAGCCAGACATCAGTTACCTAAATACATGTGTGGCAAAATGATGACGTGCTTCCAACAGAGCTATAAAAAACCAGCATGAGTCATGACGGGCTCTGCGGATGCATGTCGGTGCACATTTTTGTCATTTAATTCAGTTTATTAACATCTTGTTTTACCACATTTCAAAAATACGTCAAAGTGTTAAAACAGCGTCTGCTTTGTATTCTCTACAGTACGAAGAAATGAATGCGACGTGTTCATCCACATACTACTTAGGATTGAGGTGTTTGGTCGGCAATTACTTGCTCTTTCATGTTTCTTGCCTATTTTTCTTTTCTTCCCTTTGTTTTTGTTTTGCCTTGATAAATTTAAATAAAGCAGTAGCTGCAGTCTATTCTTCGTGTGAGGGTCGGTGCATGCTGAATACTCTGCAGCCTGCCAAAACTCAGCAGAGCAAGTTGAATCATGGTGTTTTAATAGTATGCAGACAGGCGGGTGAGGAGAGAAAAAAAACACTCACCACATGGACAAATTGCTTCTGCTCAGCATCTGACAGCTGTTGGAACTTATACGGACTGATGTCGATTAGCGACGAGACATGGCCGTGGTACGCACTGCAAACACAAAAAATACACAGGCAAGTGGATAAAAGGGGTCACTTTTTTCTATGAGAACATCATGTGGGCTATCTTAGACAGCTATTTCCATAAACAGTGGAATCTTTATAAAAATATGACTTAAAAAGGAATATTATGTGTCATTATCACTCATTTACAGTAGTTCTTACTTTTCCAGTGTGATGATATCCTTGTGACCTGAATACTGCCATGCTAATCGAAGGGCCAGGTCGTTGGCTTCAGAGCTAAAGGGGCAAGGGTTATAATTAGTTACTAAGTCACCACAAAATACACAGGTGAAGCCATGGATATCACTTGGACGTCATACACAGTTTGTTGTTTTAGTTCCACTGTAAGGGCTGGCAAGGCCGACATCACTTCATTCATTGTAAATAAATAAAAGTGAACTATTAATTGTGCCCATAAATCTCAGTGGAATGCATATAAATAAATAGGTTTTTACTGCATTTCTGTCTGTCACTAGAAGAACTGCAGCAAACTTATGACAACCAGAAAAGATCAGCATATTTAAAAATAAGCAAGTATTTGAAATACAGTGTTTTGATATTTAAATCTCTTGTGTACATATTTTTGAATCATCTTGAGCTGACAAACTGCCTTCACATTGAAAGTGCACTTTCAAAAGTGCATCATGGTACAGGCCCTAACAATACCTCTTTTTAGTCTGGTTTACAACTTCTCTCAGGACTGATAGATACTGTCTGGAATTAAGAGTATATGGATCATTATCTACAACATAATTGCCCTTGTTCAGATAATTCCTGCACATGTTGCAGAACTATAGGAAGTGTTGTAAATAAGTAACCATACTGTCATGTAACAGGTTGATAAAAAGGACTTTGTGGAAGCTATACTAATGCTGAATGTGTATCATATTATGTTTTATTTCACTGACAGAAGAGTGATGATCATATCTAAAAATCCAAACCATAGACATTAAAAATGATTCACTTCATATAAGTTACTTATCCCTTGAAAACATTTTTTTTTCAATCTTTGTGTTTCACAGCAATTTGCTGGCGACAGGCCGTGAGTTAACCTGTCATTACCTCCACAGCAACAACTCCACTGAATTACACCGAAGAAAAAATGTGCAACAATCTAACTTTATGCTGTGTGTCTTGTGTTCAGAATGTGAATACAATGTAAATGTACCCAGAGTTGACAAAGTAGCACACAGACAGTTTGTCTGGCAGTGTTGCCTGCAGCTTCTGGGCATACAGTACAAGGCTGTCATGCAAGAAACGTGTGTTGGTGTTGAGTAGTTCCATCTGCTGAGCTCCTGCCTTCACCACATCTGGGTGACAGTGGCCCACTGAGAAAAAAAAGAGAGGATTAAATTAATGGTCAGCAACAGCAAAAAAAAAAAGAAAGAGAGAGAGAAAAAAAGAAGCTTTTTATAGTGAGTCCTCAAATCATTTGACTGTAGCTTGCAGTAAAGAGATCTAATTGAAGGTTAAGACGGAATCCTAAATGTGGTAGTAAGAATCTTTTATTTTCATATCCCTGTGTATTTGCAAGTCATGCAACTTTAGTCATTACACTATAGGTAAACATGGCTTAATTTATAATATTTATGTTTAGTTGTAGCGTTGGAGGTGGCAAAATAAGTGTGGCGTAAAAAGAAATTTCTCTGATCTCCGCTCTTTTGCTCATTAGTGCTCCATAATGTTTTGGTTTTAGCAGTGTATGAATACCATGAGCCACATTGTTGATGCAATCCAAGTAACGATGTCCTTCTTCATCATACATGTACTGGCCTTTGGCATGCACAATCTTGATGGGGTCATGGCTGAAGAAAATCTTACAGGATGGCCTGCAGAGTAGCAACAATTTTCACTGGCATGTGCAGAAAGTGTGTTCTAATTTTGATTTAAATGTTATATTATTGTTATATGATTATGAAAGATATGAGGAAACCATTAGGAAAGAGCACAACAGTAAAATTCTACAGTAGCAATAATTTATGATGCTATAAACACAAATAAACAGCCAACACACAGGTGTTGATGAGTTGATTACTTTTTTTAAATACAGATTACATCAAACTCAGAGTGAGTTCATGACACGTTACATCACATGTTATTGAAGTTTTTTATGTAAACAACTTCACAAGTGTGTCTGTGACAGCTGAAGTCCAACTTCAGTAAAATACAGCGCTGTGTAGGACAGCAGAATGTCAGTCATCTTACCCAATGTGCTTATTCCGCAAGTCAATTGTCTTCTTTTTCTCTAATGCTTCAACAGACATCTTGATGTTGTCCAGCTGGAAAACTCTCGACGTACATCTGCTCCAGCCTAAAAAGCCCGGCTATATACACGCATGCCAACGCGCGACAGGCAAGCAGCTCGTGCACGGCAGCGCTCCTATCTATATTTTACAGTCATTGGCTCCTATGCAACCATGTTGTATGGAATACCGAGTGGGCCAAAAAATAAATAAAAATCTTTTAAAAAAAGCAAAAAAATAAATAAATAAATAAATAAAACAAAAACTCAAACACGTACACAAAGCATGTATATGTATTTATTTATTTTTAGAATTTTCAATGAATTTTTAAAAGTGTTAAAGTGTTTGTTGCTATTTTCTTCACAAGCTTTTGAAGTTTCTTTTTTCATTTTCAGAATCCCCATCATCTATCAATCAATCAATCAATCAATCAATCAATCAATCTATCTATCTATCTATCTATCTATCTATCTATCTATCTATCTA
>JAOXYM010000005.1:7296929-7319201 GCA_028567055.1 Leptatherina wallacei | reverse complement strand
GCCCCTTTGTACTTCTGCTCTGTGGATTCCTGGTTTTCGACTCCTGCTTGTACGACCACTCCTCTGTCCAGCCCCTGCGTAATTTATTCTTGTGAAATAAATTACGCTTGCTTTGAAACCCAATATTGCTTCCTGTCTGCGCCTGTGTCCACACCCGAATTCCCTGACACTATCATCTTAATTCCTCTCATTTTTTCAACTTACTTCTTCATCTCTTGGTATTTTTCCAGTTTTTCCAGTTCCTTCTTCTTGATGTTGCTGTTGTTTGGATCTGCACCCTTCATGAATGCTTACACCTGCAGCATGTCAAGCGCTGCAATGTCCAGTGGGTTATCCATAATCACTTTATCAGTCTAGGTCTGGATTTTGGTTCTGTCATTCTCCATCACCTTCAGAGGTGTGACCGACTAAAGTCTCCCCAAGATGGGTACTAATTGTATGATCCAACAGTAAAACATAAAATGAAATTTAAAATAATTACCATTATTTTTATTTGTAAGAAACATTAGTAATTACAGTATTATTACTAAAATGTGAAAGTGCTATGAAATGCTTGATTGTTTGGTATGACCAATGTCAAAAAAATGTTGTGGAAAGGAACTGCTTCACTCTCCAAATTTAAGTTGGAATTGATCACAGGTCTGAAAAGCAAAAAAGGGATGCATATGAACAGATTAAATGAAGTAGGCGAGACAAAGCATGACATAAAAGTCAAATTAAAGTTTACTGACTTTAGGCTGTATAAATTAAGAGAAAACTGAGAGAAAACCTCCAAGAAAGGCAAACGTGTATGGTGTATTTGAAAGACTGTTTATTTGGCTCCAACAGTACAGTCATATGAAATGTCAACTTGAAATACAGAGTGTGGAAACAAAGGTCATCAAAGAAATGTGGGTGGATGAAGAGGGAAGAAAAAAGAAGTTATTCAAATGTAGACCAGAAACTCAACAGATATCACAACTATGAAATGAAATATCATTTCCAGTAAGTCAAAAAGTGGATTTTGCTTTTTTTATTTTTTTATTTTTAGTGTCCGAGTCTGCATTTTATTTTCAAGCTTATGTGGCAGAATTGTTATTTTTGTAAGGCTAATGTCATTTACATGAACGCAGAATTACACAGTGGATGTGACTTCATTATCCTTCACATGCTTTCTAACTTGAATGTATTCTACTGTGTCATCAGAGGAATTCTTGACCAAAAGCTCCACTGCAAACCTTAATTTTGCAGATGCAGGGCATCAAATTATGTTTTGTTATGGAACCCTTCAGCAGATTTCTTCCTACTGATATGGAAATTCAGATTTTGGCACTTTTGCTAAGAGCTTAATAAACTAAATTCAAAACTTCAACACAAAACTTAAACAAAGAGATTAATCAAATAAAAAAATCTATTACAAAATTAGCTGCACATGCTAAAGATACAGCACCTTGTGAGAACAAATACTGTAACAAAGGCTTGAAATCAAAACGCAAATGAAAAAAAAAAAAACAGCTCGCAAAAACTTTGTAAAAATCAATGGAAGTAACACTTTAAAATATGAGTGAAGGGACAAATTGAATCAAAAATCATTAAAATTAAGATTTAATTAAAGGTCCATGTTAACATATACTTCTTTGTCTCCTGGTGAATAATTTTCTTTCCAGATAGTGGTATACAGGGTAGCATTACTTAACAAATGGAGCTACAGAAATCATCATCATGTGATATTTAAGCTGCATTTGCATTAAGCTACACACATGAACCAAAGAATAAATTGCACTTTGTCAAATGAGCACACATGTCAACAGTACATTAATAATCCACTATACATATATCAAACTACATTCAATGCAAAGAGACAGAGAGAGAAAAGAGAAAGTGTGAGCAAGGCTGTCATATGCATGTGTGGTTGCATTGGCTGGGCCTGTCAACATTCAGGCCATCAGTACTTTGTTGTTATAGTCAGCTTTTAAACACACAAAAAATTAAATAAAAACAGATGCACACATGGCATGGTAAGGCCTATAAGCTGAAATAAATGCTCAGTGAGTACTCACTGGTCTGCAATATGTAAATAACCAACTTCCTTTCCACTATACCGTTTAATGATGCATTAGCACAACCCAGAGTTCTTCAAATCAACACAAAAGTGACACCAGAGGCTGAAAGGAATGCTGTTCCGAACCAAACAATGCCTTCATTTAAGAAATGATAGAAAAATAAATAATGTATCACTTAAAAATACTGAGACAAATACACAAATATATATGCACAAAAACACCTTAAATTGTTAAAAACGTAAAACTCCAACACCGATAAAGAAACATGTTGTGTAGTTTATGCCACTAGTAGAGCACATCAACTGAGCTGTCGCCTTCTATCAGATAGCACCATTAGTCTTGACAGATGTGCATCCATTTTTCATCACAATGAGATGAACTGTACAATAAAATGCAAACAATATGGAAGGAAACCCTCTCAGATCCACCTGTGGTTGCCGCTACCTTACAACAAAATGTTTTTCACGTTTGCTCTTACAGTAAATTATTCATGCATATTTATGTGGGGAAAAAAATGGCTTTACCTTGCATAGCACCTACTATGTCAAAATGTATTTTGAATACTGGAAACATGAAACAATGAATTAACTGTGGTAACACATAACTCTGAAGCTTTGTTTATTTTTGCTCCATCTGGTAAGGAATGTGACATAACTGGCCACCAATGAGATTGCGGTGTGTTAATGCTGTGTGTGAAACCTAGCTTATCTTACGTGTTTTCTTTGTACTTAAGACCATGTATGATGCGTAAGAGAGAAGTGGAGATTAGACTGTTAATCATAATCTGCCTGAATGTGACTAATCTGAAAGACAAGTGAGTGAGTGATGAGTTAAATCTGATACTGAAGCTGTGAAAAAAGAAAACCCCAAAAACAGCAATGTTTTGGGTGCACTTCATCAAATCAATTTTCAGTATTTCAGAAATCCTTATTTTTATAAATTGTTCATGCAGCAAACTGATAACACTGCACAAATAATATTCCATACAGGTTCTGAGTGGAAAAAATAGCATATTCATATCACACAAGCCTTTTCTTTTTTTTTCTTTTTTAAACCCATCAAAGTCAAGATGGACGTATGCTCAGGTGAAGCTGTGGGTCACATAACATTTTAGCTCTGTGAAAAACAATTGATATAAAAAACAGTGCGCAATGATTTTTTTTTTTTAGCCCTCACAACTTACCAAAAAAAAGATATTCCCTTTCTGAAACACAAACCATTCAAATGGTTAAAAATATGATATAAATTTGTACATTTCTGATAAAGGAATGAATAAAAGCTTGAGGCACAAAAGGCTATTTTACACAAAATACAAATGATGTGTAAGAATCAGAGCAACAAAAGAAAAAAATGAATAAAGAAAAATCCTGATTGCATTCTGCCAACGGTCTCAGTAGACCTTGAAGAGTTTCCTGTCAGAAGAGAAGCTCCAGCTGGTCTCGATGAGACTCATAGCGACTCTCCTGCAGAATCCGTGCCTCATGCTCAGAGGAGTTCTCGAGCACGCCTGTCCAGACTCAAATCTTTGCGAGCCCGATTTGTTTTCCTGTCAGTGCAGCGAGCCTGCCAACTCTCCGCTCCTGTCCAGATATGTGTGGTTGCTGGAGGCACCACACTGAAGACGCTGAGCCTCATGAGTGCAACAGTGAAAACCTGCTGAGACTGCACGCTCTGCAGGCATCACCTCAATAAAGCAACAATTACCAACGGCTTTACTCTCTTGGGATACTCAGGCTACCAGCCACGGTGTGACTCCCTTCGGAAAATGAAAAGGGAAACAAAAAATTACCTTTCCAGAGCTCTGGGGATTGATTTTTTTTCTTAGTTTTTTTTGTTAGTGTTGGTTTTCTGCAGAAGCCATGACGGAACCACATAACAGTGACATGTATGTACAATACATTTAAATATAGTACACTACTCATGCTTTTGCAGGGGTCAGGGGAGCAAGGTTCAGCTTGGTACAGTCTTTTCCCTTTTTTTTTTTTAAGTCTTTGAGAAAACTGTGCCACATAAATGGGTGGTGGGCTTATTGAGACGAAACAACACACAACACCTAGCGTTTGGTGTTAGGGAGCCAGTCCAGATCCCCCTACGTCTTCACTTCATCCTCCTCCTGTCACCCCCCTGAGAATCTGGTCGGGCTGCGACGCTCCAGTCTGAGTCATGCACAGACTAAAGACACAAGTTCTGCCGCCAGTCGAGGATCTGAACTCCACCACAATGTGGATGTGAGACAGCAGACACACACATTTTGTTTCCACACGGCGATGTGAGTAGAAGCAGCTTAGGGAATGAAACTCGCGGGTGGCTATCTCTTTTTGTATCGTGGTACACTTAAACTTCTTTTCTTTTAGACTGGTTTTCCTTTAAAAAACTATAAATACCATAAAAGAAGCATTATTTACAAACTCCATGCGTTTCGGTTAGAGCGATCACTGCAAGAAAAACACAGAAAAGAGAATGACCAGATTAAAGACGAGAAGATGCAAGTGTTTTCACATTGTTTCATGACTTGAGTTTTTTTTTCCACACAGCACACAAACATTGTTACATCTAGTTTGACAAAAAAAAAACACATGCAAACATAGAGAAGCTGAAATCTGCATGAAAATGATCAAAAGGTGGAACAGAGTGAATAAAATGAAAAGCATGTATGTCAATAAAATTGAAAATAATTCCAATTAATCAGTCCAAAACTCTTTCCCTTTCTTTCCCTTACCATTTGATAGAGCAATTTTTTTCAGTGACTATAATCAATCTCATCAAAACTTGGTGGAAGTAAACCTACCTGAGCTACCTCTACCACTTAGTTTAGGCATGTAAAGTAATACCACAAGTAAGTATTTGTTATCCCATTGCTGTTTTAAGTTTTGACCATTTAACTATTGTTAGCAGTTATTAGCAGTTATCACAAACCTTTGTTAAAAAAAACACTGATTCTTGTTAGTATTGTCCAAAGGAAATGGAAAAAACGTAAAGAAAAAATGTTCCTTTTTTTTTTTTATTTGTGCAAACATTAAAGGGTTAAACAGATCTGGAATAAAGACGAGTTTTCAGTTTTCATTGTGTTCACTCTGTACATCTGATACACAAACTGTCTAACATTGCACATATAATGTCTGTCTATCCTACCTTTTGCCAGCAGCCAGGCATTGGTAATCCATCTGGGCCCTGTTTAGAGAAGAGGAACAGTGAGATCCAAGGAGAGACACAAGTTCTTTTTCAAATATGTGTAATACACACAGTGATTAAAAGTGTCTTAAATAAAAGGCTCATAGGCAACACTTAATAAATGTCAGAGTTTAGATATCCTTTGAAAAATACATTCAGTTAAGTAGGAGACACATTAACTTCACTGTTGCTTACCAACATCAAACTCTGGTGAAAGTGATGCTTTTGACAGACAGACAGCTTAACTTGTCCATACAAGTTATTATCTATTCAGTTACTGAAAACAAGTAAATATGACTAGTTTCTGCACAGTTTACTGCTGTCTCACTATACCTATAATAGGATTTCTACATGAACACTCCTAGATAAATAAAAATAGTAATTAAAAAAAGCTCAGTTTTCTTTTAAAACTTCCTAACTGAACACCACTGCACGGTGTCTGGCTGTAACCTACAGTATTTGTCATTTGAAGTAAGAGCTGGTCAAATGCTACAACAACTAAATTAAATGGAAGATTTTTTATGTGCTAAAATGTTTAGTGAGGTTTTATTTACATTATGTAGTGCAGGGGAACCAACGCCGGTCCTCGAGGGCCGCAATCCTGCAGGTTTTAATGTCTGCCTGATCCAACAAACCTTATTTAAATTAAAAGGCCCTCCTCAACAGCTTGTTATCAACCTCTTTCCAAACATAGTGACCCATCAATCTGATTCAGGTATGCTGGAGCAGGAAACATCCAAAACCTGCAAGATAGCGGCCCTTGAGAACCGACTTTGGATACCCCTGATGCAGTGAGCATCTCACAATGCATTGTAATGATGCTAAAAGCTGCAAAAACAGTAAATATTTTCCATAATGCATTGAGCTAAAAGAAAAGAGGCTGATGACCAGTTTCTGAACAGTATAATTATTAAATGTATATTACCACTGATTATATCAGAAGTAAAAAAATACCTAGCATAAAACAAACTGAAGAGAAACTCATCACAAAAACACACACTGGTATTGATTTGGTGTATCAAACTGAGTTGTGTCCCCTATACAGTCCTCTATAAAAAACCCCAGTCAGTAGGGATTCATCAAGCATCAAGTATAAACTCCTCTGGACAAGCAAAATAATTACTGCAACTCTATTATCACTATCATAAACATCTTAAATAAACCAGAAGATCCCTCTATTACTGTTATTACATAAGCCCTAAGGCAGGTTAAGAAAAATAATTTCTACAAATCTGTATTATTTCACAGTTTCTATCCTGTCTGAATATTGCACTAATTAATTTCCTTCTATTTTTAAAATATGTTTTGATACTTTTTAGTATCTGATGTATGTTGGGCGATGCTTAAGACAATTTTCTGTCATGACACACAATAAAGTTTCTATTTCTGACTAGTGTATGAGTGATTTCAGACACGGCGTCAGGTTTTTATTCAAGCGTCTCTCATCTAGACAGGCCACAGTTGTTTGGTCTGACCACACAGTTTCAGCAGAAGGAATCTGAAGATGTTCTTCAGGAGAAAGTTATATTTAAAAAAAACAAAGCTTGAGGAGACCGCTAGATCTATGTGAACATATTTCTGACTACACTACATAGTGCAGTTTAAGTTGGTCTAAAAAATATTCTTAACATTTTATAAAATGAAAGTAACTGCTGCATCATCCTGGAGATGAATGTTATAGCTATGAATAGAAAGCCTGAATTAAGTCTCCATCCAACTGCATTTCACCCGTTACATTTTTACTTTATAAGACCAGAATTATAATTTGTTTGGTTTCTGTTACTCTACTATCAAATCTTACGTATCACATGTACTGATAGCTTAAATATGAACTGTCATCCATGCACATAAGACAAAGCATAATATCACTCATGCACATCATGATGATTCTACTGTTTGATTTCATTATAGGTGCCCATCAGTTAAGTTTTTAAAAAAGCACTTAGCTGGGACAATATAATGGCATTTAGGGACACTATAACGAAATCAGTCATTAAATAAAACTTAAACAGGATGAATGCAAATGTCCTTTTTAATGTGTTTTCTTACCTATTCCTTTCAGTGTCTACTCATACAATCTCAATGGTATCTTACAATGTTCAGAGTACTTCAACTACCCAAATTTCTCCCATAGTATTAGACTGTCCATGCATCACACATATCTGCCTCAGCAACAGAAAGCATTGTGAAAAGCATTATTAAACATCATATTGCAGTGGTCTGCAGTGGTAACCGACTGAATCTTTCATTTCCCCTTCTTGTCCTGGTCTGGCCCAATTGGTACAAAAGCAGGAAGGGTCAGGAAAGTTAACAGATTGAAGGAGGGATCCATGCGCCTGCAGCATGGCTAACTTATCAGTAAGGGGTCTGTGTTAGTGTCACATTAAATGTTCTAATGAGGAATCAGCAGGGCTAAAGGAGTCAACTTTTTATCTCGAGTTTTAATTAAGGGAAGGACAGGTTCCAGTTAGAGGGATAGATTTATGTGTCATTTATTCATTCTATATACACTATTTCACTTAGAATGATGCATTATCCAAAAGAGGCTGCTTGCTGTCAAAATGTTAGTGATGTATGTGTGTTTTTGTGTGTGTGTGTTAAATAATTGATGAATGGAAAATGTGATTGTAATTAAAACAATTTGTGTTCACTCATGCTTCTCAAGCTCTAAAATCATGCATGGTGTTATTTTAGGAATGGGCTGAAGGTGATTGGCATGCATGGATAAGAGGTTTAGGAAAAAGAGAAATACTGTACCAATTGGCATGGGGCATCCAGCCCGTCCAGACCTGGCTGCCCTGGTTCCCCCTTTTCACCCTTAAATCCCCGGAAACCCTGTTTGCAAAGATGACCTAGGAGTGTTACTGGGAGAGAGGTGGACGGCCCTTAACCCTTGCATCTGTCTGTCATGACGGACACAAAGGGAGGGTAAAGGAGGAGCTGCCCTGTGATCTTGCTGATTCCACAATCCAGTCCGTCTACATGTTTTTAGCACTTAATGGCAGGTTTTCGAGCCTGAACTAGTGTTTCAAGTGATAATCAGCATTTTAAGTAATTTTGTAGATTTTTCTTCTTTTTAGGGAATGAATCTGGGTCTCAGAGTACCCACAGGGAGCTCATCCTTTGTGGCAGCTGCTCTACGTGACAGGTAGGCAACCTCCAGCTCACAGTTGAGACATACCAATGGGCAGGGTGCATCTAATCCTGGGGCACCCTGTTCTCCTTTCTCGCCCTTAGGCCCTTTTTTGCCCTTCTTTCCCTTCTCCCCCTGTGGATACAATGGTTTGATCAAGTTAAAGTCATTTTTTTCAACAATTCTGACTACTACAAGGAGGGATTAAAGAGGGGAGGCTACAACCCACAAAGGGTGAAGAGGCATGGTCAGATAGGTTAGATAGGAGGGGGGTATCAGGCAGCATTGGGTATTCTAAGAACATTCCTTAGGACAGGAAGGGTACAAAAGAGGGTAACAGGTAGGAAAGAGTGGAAAACACTTCATCACCTAAGTGGTGTCAAGGGCACAAAGGATGAGAAAGACTAGCAGGGAAAAACCCTCCAGAGACAGAAAAAGTCCAAGCTGTATCCCTTTAAAACATGTTTTCAAATCATTATATGAATATAGATAACTACATTTTTAGACATTTTTAGTTCTACGTTTCCTATGTTCATGCATGTGCTTTAAAAAAGACATGTTAACACTTACATAAGGAGGCTTTGTTTAGTTTTTGTTTAGTTTTGTTTTTGATAATCGTACACCATAATCTGCGAAATACAGCGCTGACAGAAGTTAACACACATGCCTCATGACAGCAACATCATGGCAATATTGGGCTTAATGATTACCTTAATAATATCTTTTCTAAGGCTATTTTCATCCCTCTGCATGTGGGATATTTGCTAATGCAGGACAAGATGACCTATGGCAATATTCAAAGACTGCTCATGAACTCAACTGTACTTGCTTTCCCAACTTTAGCTCATGCTATTACCTAAAGTTTATGCACACATTTAGTAAGGAAGATCTTCACATTATCTGCCGCCTGAGCTCTTCATTCTCCTATGCTTGGTTACTTCCATTCCCCATGCTGTCAAACTCATCTCATTTTTAAGTTCTGTCATCTCAACTCTGATCCCAAAAAACTCTGAAACAAAAAAACAAATTTTTCCAAGTGGAGTAATGAAATACTCAGCCCTAATTCAGCCAGAAACATGTTGATGGATACCACAAGTGCAAACATTTAACTTTCAATCGAATATTACCAAGCTTTTATATATAAAATTCCATGATTATGATGCACACTCATTCTGTCTCAGAGAAGGAATCAAAAGGAAAGCAATCATTGTTAGCCCAATTTTGCCAAAATATTCATGTCCATGATGAGGGTATGTCAACCTCTGATTTGAGCTGTAAATATACCTGAAAGAGGAGCTGTTACTAGGATCTGTTTCTTGTTAGAAAACTGCTGGTCAACACACACACATGTACGGAGGAGTTCATTAACAAATTTTTTAGAAGCCACAGAATAGGATACAGTCTCTTAAAGACATACACTATCTTGGAAACACATTACACCTGTTAGTCAAGGTCAGAGACACACACACAGTAAGCCCTTGAATGAGATAAATAAATGTAAAAATAAACAAGAAAAGGGTTGCTAACAGGCTCAAGAACTGAGGAAAGTGAAATGTGTTAAATTTATGTGCATGCATGGAAAACACAGAAAATAAAACAAATATGATTTTAAAGAGCCTGTTGTCAATGGACCTGTTTGGGCTCATGTGTGGAAATCACTCTTAGATGCCTTAAAATGAGATTTGACTTGGAAAAAATGAGATGGTAAACCATTTGAAAGTGGAGAAAAAAACTGGTTTGAAAGGACGGGGGATGACATTTTATGCAAAGGCTGGAATTCAACTACATAACTATTAACCAATTGGTTCATTAATTCATCTACAACCCCAGGCAAAAACTAAAACCACAACTCTTCGAGGATGTTGATAGTGTTTTTTTGTTTTGTGATAAAACAGAAAACACTGTTATGATTTTATCTAATAGTCTTACAATCTGTTTTTTTTTAAATAGCCCTACAATCTTTATTTTATAAAATTCTTTTTTTCAGATTAAGTAAAGAAAAAATTACGGAATCATTCAACTGTGTAAAAAATTATGGAGAGTCGTTGTAATATTTATTTTCATATCTAAATCTGCAAATGAGTCTGCAGTTAAAAGAGCTTATTTTGCAGAGCTTAATGAGCGGTTGAACTTGGTGGATTGAGTGAAAACGTGGCCCAACAAGAGAGTTGAAACAATGGATTATATAAACTCTTTCAAGAAGGTAATACTACTTGGATTGAGGCAAAAGATGCTGATCGTTCCCTGTGAGCTGTGTCAAAAATTTAGAGAAAGTACAAAACAAATGGGAGCGTAAAAGGACCAAGGAAAAGTTCAAGGCATCAGAACAGTAAACTTAAGGCTATATGCCTTGCAAATAGAAAAATTTAGAACAAACAAATGATGAATAACTGGGCAGAAACAGGAGTCAATGTTTGTGAACAAACTGTAAGAAACCAGCTGGAGGAACAGTTGGCTTAAGGAAACAATGATGGACTGTGGATAATTTGGATGAAACTGATAATCAGTGATTAACTTTTGCATTATGCAGGTCCAATAAAACATAAAAACATGGCTGCCTTTGGAAAACACACAAAATTCCATAAGTGATGATAAGGAATTGATGCCATGTTAAGGCCCATTGGAAATTAGCACCACAACAAATCCATAGGTAGACTTGAAGTTGGACTCTTTGGCAATCCAAGATTGGTGATACTGGTTTTTTTCTTTTCAGGATGATAAAGCATATTGTTACAGAGTGAATAATTAAACTTTTCTATACAGCAAGACATGGCAAGTCCATGAAATGGCTAACGAACAGTCTTGATCTAAATTCATTTGAAAATCTATGCAGGAATGAAAACAAACTTCAATCTGTAAAGCTGATAAGATTGCTATATGAGAAGGTTGGAGCCTGAATTAATAAGGAATGTTATTCTGAATTATTGAAGGCCAAATCTTAAAAAAGTCAAGCTGCTACAAGGCAGATAAGGTACAACAAAGTAATAACTATGGTTTATGATTCCATCATTTTTTCCTCAAAATTGAGGGTAGTTTGTTTCATAGAATAAACTGAACTTCCCACAACATGATGATTCCACAATTTTTGCCAGGGGCTGTATAAAGAAGGGGCAACTGATACAGAACACAGTATCTAGAAGACTAAAGAAAACTCATAAGAGTGGCAGTGGCTAATAATGGAAATCAAAACAACTCTTTTTTTTTAGCAATATCTTATGGTGGGCAGCCACAGAATTCCTCAAAACTACATAATTATTAAATATCTCCTCACTGTCCATTGACATCAGTTCTCTATAATGTTAGGGGTGTTAACAATTAATTACATCACATCTACATCTACCTTTTCTCCTCTTTCCCCAACGTCGCCTTTCTCTCCCCTTAAGCCTGGCAACCCCTGTAAAAGTACAACTCCGCTTCATTACTCTGGTTTTGCTGAACATAAACAGAAGAGGGTTTTCTTGTCCATACACCGCTAAACAAAACACACCAGGATCAAACAGAAAAAAAACTGAACATGAAAAGTGGGAGGGTGAAAATCAAAAGAAACTGAGAGGAAGGATGTGCACCAAGGAAGAGCTGTCTAAAGGAAAAGCCTGCTGCTTGTATATGTGCAGTAATGTTTCCATTTGACAGGATGTAGTTTGATTTGAAACTCATAAAGACAGAAAAAATAGACTCGAGAATCACAAGCAACTTAAAATAAAGTGTTCTAAATATGTGGAGCTGCATTTAATAAAGAAATCGCTGTCATCTGTGCCAAATATACACAACGTGTATGAAAGTGTTCATATTTAATCTCGTTATATATCAACTCTGCCATATAAAGCTAGATAATTCTGTGTAAGTTGGGTTTATTTTGTGGAAGTGTGTATCAAGTGGCGCTGCACAGCTAGCACTAATCAGTACATTAATGATGGATAGAGGGATTGTTGTTAACTTCTGTTGAAACCCATGAAGCTAGAGTGTTTATGTTGCTGCATTTGATGTCCAAATCCCCTTGTTTCTGTAAAACATTCTTAAGTAGGTTTCAGTTTTTTTACTCTTTCTTCATTAAAAAAAGAGGGCAAAATAATTAAACAGACTTACATCCAAGCCGGGTGTTCCAGCAGCTCCCTGCAATAAGAAAACCACAATTTGTAGCATTAGCTACAGTTTACTCTTTTACTAAAGAGAAAACATATACTCTGTAAAACAAAATCAAATACATGTAAGAAATTAAAGTAGAAAATATAATGACAATATATAACACTGTACATAATTATGCTCTACATTCCAACAACAAAAAACTGATTAAATTAAAGCCTCAAGTGGCGATGAAGGCCCTCGCACCTCGGCCTATCAACCACTTCCTGCCATCCTTCTCTCACCCTCACCAGCATCATAAGCTTTCTGCAATCATGACTGATTGATGTGAGGTAATATAGTCATGTTTTTCTGATGAATGCAGCTCATTTAGGCCTTAAAATGAGTCACTTCCTGTTTCCAGGGGGCATGGCTAACTGTGTGACATCATCTGGATACCTGGTTGTTGTCAGCATGGAACAATGTCAATGTGGTGGGCCGGGGTATGTAATTGAATCATTGTAGGGGGCGCTATTAAACCATAATATTTTATATTTATGTGCATTCCCAGAGAAAATACAACTTGTAAGAAATATAACCTGAATATTGCTTTTTATAAACCAGAACAAAATGCTTCTCTATTCAAACTCTACATGGATTCAACTTCAACTGTGGATGCAATGGAGATTTTTGACTTGCTTGAAGCAAAAGTATGATTATGATTGTTAGACTTACGGGTAATCCATAAGGTCCTCGTGGTCCTGGCTCACCCGATGCTCCTCTCTCACCCTGTTGCAAAAAAAGTGATTTTTCATTAACCGAGACTTTAACAGCGCTTAAATTCTACAATTACAAAAAAATGGCCTGTTTTTGTGCATCAGATATAAATATAAGAATGCTTTGTAAGTCTTACTATGTCGCCCTTCGGCCCGGCTGGACCAGCTGGACCCGGAGGCCCATCAGTGCCCTGCAGAGTGTTGCATTGCCATGGTGAATTTACATTTCCAGACTTACAAATTGTTTTTTTATTTATTTATTTTTTCATTTTTTAAAATCATTTTCCAAGCAAATATTTCCTCCTCATTGTACAATATTTCCAATCTGGTCCGAGATACAACCAGCACACAGAACTAGCAGACGTGCATTGGCCACAAAGGACACTTACAACACTGCTGACACAGTTAATGTATGAGTGTGTGTTAATGCTCAGTTAATGCAACACGGACAAAACAGGAGCTTTGAAATGTTTGTTTTCTGTGTGGTCACTGTCCTCTGAACTAAAACCAGCTTGACTTCTTCAAACTCATCAGACTTTACTTGTATGAATTTTTGTTGACAATGTGGTACATAAAATGAGGTGACATGATGTAAAAACATGAGGAAAAGAGGAGTGTATGGAGGGTAAAAGAAGTAGACAGATGTTTGGTGGTGAAGCCTCTTGATCACATGACACTCACCCTAAATCCGGGCTTGCCGTCCAAGCCAGAGGCTCCCTGTGTGGTTATGGAGGTATGAGTGACATGAACAAGGCGGGATTAGTACCAGATGAACACTGTTATTAGGACAGGTTGATGGCAGGGTTCACTACTTAATTACACTGTGTTACAGGGAGCTTGGAAAAGTAGTCAGCCCAGGCAAAATGAAAATGAGGACAGAAAATGAAGAAGGCCTTACAGACATACACACATATAAACAAACACAAACACACACTCTTGTGTACACACTAATGCACAACAAGATATCTGACAGGGCTGTCGAAGAAGTAAAACAAATCTGTATAAAAACCTGAGAGGTAAAAGAAAAGAGTGAGTGGCTGGAGACATCCTGCGGTGCTCTGTAATACTTACAGGGAGACCCAATGGTCCACGGTCGCCTTTGTGTCCAGTTTCCCCTCTCATACCCTTCACGCCATGCAAACCAGGCTCACCCTAAAGGAACAAGGCCTAGTTACTGTATCTGCAGTTTCATCCGTGCCAGTCTTTTCTGTATTCTGACTGCTGTGCATCATCAGGTGCTGTAAAATTCTGTTAAGTCAGAAATATCTTCATCAAAGCTCCTGTATTAGATCTTAGCCTGATTCTTTCCAACTTATTAAGGACATCACGTTAAGAAACAGTTTACTCCAATTTCTTGGGGGACACATAGCACATAATGCTGATATACAGCAGGTTTTCAACTAGGAGCTTTTTTTTGGAATCACTGTTTTGAGTCAAAAATAGGATTTTATCTAATTTTCTTATTGCAATTCATATGATTTTGAACACAGACTAGTAAAAAAGTGCCTGAATGTGCTTCATACACTTTAAGTACGCTAGTTCTCTTTCTTTACCTTTGCTCCAGGGAAGCCATGGGGTCCCTGAAAAACATTGAAAATATTAGTTTTTCATGACCTTTTTCTATTCTATTCTACAGTCATTTAGCAGACACTTGTCCAAAGCGACTTACAACTGACAATGAGAACAACATAAGCAAGAAATCAAACAAGAGCGGACATCATGGTTAAGTGCTAGTCAGACTGCTGAGTCCAGTTGGAAGTGTTAGAGGCAGTGCTTTTTTTTAAATTTATTTATTTATTTTCATTTTTTGTATGACAACACAATATCATCATCTTGGGCGTATATGCACGCAGCTTGTTCAGTGCTGAGTTGGTCTAAGTGCGGAAGTATTCTTTAAACAGCTGAGTCTTTAGCTTGCTCTTAAAAGTGGATAAGGACTCTACGGTTCGGACAGAGTTCGGCAGATCGTTCCACCACCGGGGAACAACAGAGGAAAAGAGTCTGGCTAGTGATTTAGTTCCATGTTGCGGTGGGACCACTAGGCGTCTTTCACAGGCAGAGTGTAGCTATCGATTATGGAGTGAAGGTAGACAGGAACTGTTTGGGTTATTGATTTTGGAGTGTGATCAATCGGTTTTTGTCTTTATTTTAACCATATCAAAAGGTTTCTCTGGAAGATGAAACCTTTGAGCAAGTGTCACCCTTTGTTTTTATTTCATTTTGGGTTCTGGGTGCCAGACGTTGCTGTGAAATTACACAGAAGTCAAACTGAAAGTCTAGGACATTCAGTTGTAATAAGTAACAGTTTCAAACGTGTCTTTCATTGTTAATCTTTCATGATCGTCTAAACTTGCAGCAACATGAACCAAATCACACGGCTGTGTTTGCTTTGACAGTGTTACATTTATTGTGAGAACACTCTGTCACTGTTTTCCAGCAAAACAAAATAATCAAACACACCGGTGAATAAATGGGTCGGGCTTGTTCATTAGCAGGAAGGAGCAACATCACAAGTGCTGACACATTATACTGCATCTCTTTACATTAAGCAAGAGGACTCACATTTCACAGTGTCTGAATTAAGTACAGCATAGTATTCATTGATGGGACAATAATCTCCTTAGGGTTAGACACTTACCATAGGTCCAGGTGGGCCGTGGGGCCCTGGTGGCCCTGGAGTCCCGATGATCTGAGAATATATATGCATTTCCAAATGATTTGTGTGCATCTCATGTCAACAGAATAAACAACATTAACAGCTGTATAACTTGAATAGAATAAGTAAAACTTAGTATAATAATGACAAGTTCATATAAATGTTACTTACAGATGGACCTTGAGGACCAGGAAGTCCTGAATCTCCTTTATCCCCCTTTACTCCATTGACACCCTAAAGAAAAAAAGTGCCGCAAGATGTTATGTTTGAAGGTTATAGAGGCAAAGAAATTTTAGAAGCTTTTTTATCTGTGTGGGTGTGTGTGATCTTACTGGTAAGCCAGGTAAACCAGTTGTTCCTTTCTCCCCAGATGCCCCTGGCATTCCCATGTCGCCTTTGGAACCTTTATAGCCCTGAGAGAGGTCAGAGAGATGTACAAAGATAATCAGATACGATCCATTTTAACTTGTTATGCTGGTCCTTTATGCATACTTATTTTGTTTTCCAGTAATAAACATGGAGACTTGGAGTTTAACTACATGTAAAAAAAACTGAACTTAGTGTAGCTGATAGGATTAATCAACTCACTCTTTCTCCATCAAGTCCAGGGAGACCAGGCATACCACGTTCCCCCTGAAACAACAAAAACAACTTTTTAAGAAAATTGTATAAATTCATTAACCTTAAACGATGAAATGGTATGTTATGACTTCTAGCAGCTTCTGGCCGATGTGATGATCACATCCAGACAATCTTTGACATTTCATTTTAAGGAGAGGCAGGGTTTGCAAGAAAAAGGAAAAGAAGCAGACAGATTTTTTTTACCTTTATGCCATGTGGTCCAACTGGTCCAGGCGGACCTGGTGGACCCTGGACAGAGACAAAGACACAGAGACATTTGATCACAGTTTATTCCACTCACGCAATAAACTAGTATTTCTGCATGAGTTTACACAATCAGCTCACAATCAACCCTGACACTACAACTACATTCAAATGTCCAAATAATGCAAACTGCATTCCATGAATAACACAAAGGATCATCTGAATGATTTGCAAACACTAAGCAGTCATTTATATACTATGAACAAGATGCTCAACTCAAAGACACATGCCAAGGCCATAACAATGAGATGACATGAACAAAACTAGAACCAGTAACAGATTTACATATTGTAATGTTAGGATGTAAATGCTCCATGACCAGGCTGCAATTAAACCTTATAACCAGGGTCAATTAAAGCAACAGTTTAAAGAAAAAATGAAAGACAAACTGTAAAGACTCAGCGGTTTGCTTCTAAACTCTGCTCCAAAATCTCCCACTTGTCAATTGCGATATAAAAAAACAAAAAAAACAAAAACAACAACCAGTCCACTCCAAAAAATTGGATCCTCTTCAAAATGATGTCTACCAATTAGGTAATATTAACCCTTTCTTGTTAAAAAAAACAAAAAAACAAAACATGATCAGACTTTTTTTTTTTACTCTTTTAAAACAAACAGAAGCAGAAGATAATTAAACTTGTGTTTTTTAGACATTAAAGGTGGTATCCAACAGCTCAGGCAGCATGTAAGGTCGGTCTCACAGACACACAATCAAGGGACTGAATACTCTTTCATTCATTGTCAAGCAAACATGTTGCTGGGTGAGGTAGCACAGATACAACAGAGAAGTGCACACTGGTGTTGGTACTGGGTTGGACCCATGTTAGGACAAAGATAATTCACTTGTGGAGTTGACACAATACACAGAATACACAGAGCCTATTTACCGTAACTGTAATAGTGGTTATCTTCTGTTGTAGGCCAAAGGAGTGGAAATGGGAAGAGGTGGGAGATAAGATTACAGAGGTCACATATAAGAAACCTTCGTGTCAGCACATTTCTGCAGTTAGATCCTTTTTAAAGAACAACATGGTTACTTTATTGATCTAAAGATACCATGAACCGAGTTAACTTGAATATATTCTGCTGGATTATAAGATCACTTACAAGTAGACAGGAATTAAAAAAGCTGAGGTATACATGGTAAGTCCATACAGTTTTTTTTAGCATGCATATTGTTTACTTTGGTCAACTAGAGCAATCTGTTAAACACCCATCCACCCCTGATGCATTTCCAGTATCTTTTTTTTCATGTTAATATGAATGTAACTTGAGTTGAAATTTGACAAATGTTGTTGAAAGCCTTGGCAGACTTGAAAGTATATCTTGGCAGAGGTTCAATAATACATCAATTACTTATAAGTGTGAGGCCAAATCCAACAAAAAAATGCATGTTTTATTGGGCCCTGTTCTCTTAATCCTGATCCTCAGGGATAACTGCCCTGCATGTTTTAGTTCTTTCCAACTCCAGTACACCTGATGCAAATTAATTGAACTGCTCATTAAGTTATTTGCAAGTGTGCTAATGAGCCATTCATTTGAGTCAGGTGTGTCAAAGTATGGACACCTCAAAAACATGCAGGGTAGTGGTTCCTGAGGACCAGAATTGAGAGAGTGTCTTATTTTTGGGGGAAAGTGAGTGAAATATGCTGCTTTAGGTAATAATTTGTCCGACCTGCAAGGCCTCTTGAATATTTCCATTGTAGTCGATGATTTCAGTTGCTCCTTGGTCTCCTTTTTGCCCAGGAGGGCCCTGTATAAAACCAAGAAATGCATTTCAGCAAATGCCATTTCACACAACATATGATATTCTCATAATGTAAATGTTTAGTTGAGCTCTTATCAACATCTCTAACTGATCATGTTTAGCTGCTGCCCCCTGGTGGTAAGCTCTTTTTGGTTACATCAGTAGTTATCCCTGACATGTTGCCTGTGTTGACTGTGATGTAGTGCATTGTTTTTTTGTTTTGTTTTAAGTATTGATCAGCATGCAACATAATAAACATAGTAAAATTATTTAAATGAGGGGTGCAGGAAAGGTATTTATCAGTGATATAGTTGCTTACCTTTGGGCCTTCCAGCCCCAAGTCTCCTTTATCTCCACTTTCCCCCTAATTTGAGAGGAAACACAATGCATGGCTACATTCTTATATGTGAAACCAAATTACTATAAACAATTGTGAAATTCTATCAAATATATCTAAAATTTTTGGATTAAAACAGTTTGTCACGTCATACCTCACTGCAACATGCTTCTGTTTTACGTAACCATTTATTATGGATACACTAAAAATGTATTATATGTGTTTATATGCAAGTAAGTGTTATTCTGTTCCTGTTAAAACTTTTACTGAGTATTACACAAAGTACAACCCCATCAAAATGATTCTCCTGGTATTGTGACAAATTAGTGCCATTAACAAGACTCTGCTTGTACTGAATGTTATTTACAGAAGTGATGATATGATGGTTTACACCTGTAAACTGTTTGTCCGCAGGTTTTTAACTTCTGATTATATCAAATGATGACAGACATTCCCACAAGTGCTTAAGTTAAATACATTAGAGCCAGCGGTGGTAATCTGACTGTGGAAATCCAAGATCACTGGCAAATATATCTTACATTTTTCCCAGACGTCAGCTAATTACATCGCTGTCCACAAAATTAAAGAAAACATATGTGCCATGCTCACCTTTGACCCTTTAAGGCCAGGCATACCAGCCTCTCCCTGTGAGCCCTGTCATGACAAAGAGTTAAGATAATTAAAAGAATAATGACTTGATAGTAATACTTGAAAAAGAAAGTTAGATACTTGAGATACAGACATAATATCAAAGAATATAAAACAAACTCCCATCATGGTCACTCAGTACACATAACAAAAAAAAATTCTGTGTATTTCTAATGGATATTTCACAGGGAAAATGTCATCAACCTCTCCAACTCCTCCTGAGGGACCAAAACAGTCAGCTTCACAAAAATAACCACCTTTTAATATGCCAAGCTGCCAAGCATGAAGAAAGTGTTTATTTGAACTCTGTCACTGACAAAGCCAGGACTTCACTTGTTGGGCTCCTGATAGGGTGTGAAGCAGATCTCTGCACCGTCTAAGTTTAGATTGGAGCTCAAGCTACCTGCAGGGTCAGTGGCAGACATAAACAATGGTAAACTCATTTATATATGGTTTACTTTAGGAAAACTCCTGAGAAAGTCATGAACTTATTACTGACCATAATGGTTTAGCCAGCTTTCTTTGTTGAGAAAAGCCCTTGTTTGACAAGCATTGTATTGCCTTATGTATGAGATGTGCTTAAAAAAAAAGATTTGCCTTGGAGTGAATTTGAATGAAGCTTTGATAAAAGAATGTATCTTACTTTATCAAGTAAAAAACTCCATTGTAAACTCTACTGTGCGTGCTTTGAGCAAAAAGGCTCTAGGTGGCAGCAAAGCAATAAGTAGGAGGCTCAAAGAATCAACTGGTCCAGGCTCAAGTTTTCATTTAATTTATACCATACATTTAAGCAAAAATACACTTGTGCTTAGGTTACCGACCTTTGGTCCAACAGGTCCGAGTTCTCCTCGTTCCCCCTTTCCTGGTGGTCCGTGGTCACCTCTCTCTCCCTGTTCAGACAAAAGAAATAAAAAGAGTGCTCAATTACATAGATGAGTTTCCACTGCTCTCCTTCAGCCTGCAGTTCCTCACAGCACTGCTGATCAAGGCTCAGTTTTCTTTTATTGTCAGCAGAAGAGCTGCTGTGCATTTTCTGAGCATAAGGCATGGCCTTCAGCTCCTTTACTGTTATACGCTGCTGACATGACTGAAGAATCTATCTGAATCATTTCTCTCCAGTGGGCTTACTCAACAGATTTACATTTTGAACTGTAGATATTTATGCTGAATCAACACGATGTGCTTGCTGGTAGGCAGGACCTTGGACAAGGTTGAGATTATTTTTAAGAAAACTCCAAACGTGCTTTTGAATCATCCTGCGTCTATGTTCCTGAGGTTAAAATTCAAAGATGAATACATATGCAAGTTTTTGTAGTTGGGAGACATTTCTTTCAAAGGAAAGTGACCTTAAACAGCCTTTAAAGGGGGGATGTGGTGAAACGCAGCTTATATTTAGCCAACAACCATTATTCAGCTACTTTCATTAAGTTTTTTGTTGTTGTTTGTCTTTGTTTTCCCCAAGAAGTGCTCTTGATAAGTTTTTGTACAGTCATGGAATTGATTGGTAATCTACAAACTGGGAGCTATGAATATATATTCATAAGTAGAGCGCTTTAGTTCATTACTATTGTTTTAAATGTGCTCTACAAATCAAATTAGCCTGGAAGTAGCATACCCTGAGAAATAAGGTACAATGCTTTTGTCAAAGATATAATTTGTAATGCAAAGCTTTTTTCTTTTCAACTTCATCTTAACATTGTACTGAATAATGGTAAGTCCTTGAATAAAGGCAACTAGACTTCTATCTCTTGGTCCAGTTTCTTTTTCTTTTTTTTTCCAAGTCCAGGGTGTCATACAATTACCATGATCTGGATAACTGAGAATCTACACCAAAACTGTACCGAATATTCAGTATGTAGGATTTAACCCTTACAACTTTACTAGATCGCTGGCACCCCCAAGCACCATCGCTTATATTGTCAACAATTTCTCTGGAACAGTAGTTTGTGAGTCAGTGGGGTAAATAGTGATCAATAGTTTACCCTTAGGGTGATCTATAAAAGTTTTCCAGGCTTTTATATCCTGTCCAGGAAGTTTACAATCTGGCTGCAAAATGTAGCAGACTCAAGTCATTTTTGACACACGATGGTGCCGTAAATGAGCTGAGTTGTGAAGTAGGCAAAAAGTCACATAACTGTAAATAGTAAACAAACATCTGGAGGAAAAAGTGTAAATATGTAAATATTTTCTGTTGTGTGTTTGTTTCAATGCCAATATTTTTTCCCTGAAAACCAAGACTTGAGAGAATGATATGCAGATGATAAATGAATTGGTCACTGTTGGTCTCTTTTTCCTGTCCTTTCCACCCCAACTGGTCAAGGCAGATGGCCGCCCTCCCTGAGCCCGGTTCTGCTGGTGGCTTTTCCTTTCTGTTCAAGAGGGAGTTTTTTTCCTTTCCACCGTTGCCCGTCGCCCCGTACATGCTCAGGATGGGGGACTGAATTGAAGTCAAGATTTGATGCAATCTGTTGGTTTTCCTTTTCCTTAGCTCGCTATTTATTATGAATTGGTTTGTATGAATACAAGATGACAATGAATTGGCTCGAATTGATTGTCTGTAATGTGCCCTGAGATGACAATGTGATTGGTGCTATACAAATAAAGCTGAACTGAGTTATTGATCTGCGTGTAAATATTAATGGTAATTGTGTAGCACCAATTCAAAACAATGTCATCTCAGGGCGCTTCACAGACGATCAGTTTGAGCCGATCTGATTGTCATACATTGATTCATACAGGCCAATTCATAACAAATAGCCTAGCTAAGGAAACCAACAGACTGCATCGAATCTAGTCTTCGATCCAATCCCCATCC
>JAOXYM010000005.1:7280152-7296829 GCA_028567055.1 Leptatherina wallacei | reverse complement strand
GACAGGATGTCCCTAATTTTGGCAATATTACGTAGGTGGAAGAAGGCGGTTCTAGAAACCTGTTTTATATGCGAGTTATATAAATGGATCTATTAATACATCCATTGAACATAATTTTTGTCTGAAAACTGAGGCTGTCCTGAAAAAATATCTGTATGTTGACTGTGCTTATAAAAACAGGTGGAAAAAAATAGCAACAAAAAGGATATGGAGTTTTCAGTAGTTAAAGACATCTAGTGGTACAGCTGTAAACTACAACCATGCAAATAAGCCTTGGGTCTGTCTTAACCTATCTTTTTTCTTTTCTTTTTTTGCTTGGGAAGCTTCCTAGATGAAGACAACCATGATGAGAGCAAGTTGAATTCTCCAAAATTCAAAGAAAATGCATTTCTTTATCATCTCCTTTAGAATATGAAACCCAGCACCAGCGAGGAACCACTGGACCATCCTTTATAAAGAAGGAAAGGAAATATTCTAGGAGCAGATATATATGAGATATTCATCTAGAATGATGTAACTTTTAATTTACTTGAACTACCAACTTTAATAACGGAGTAATATTCTATATTATACGAGTAAGATCTATTTAATAAATGTTTTTAATATTTTCATGATATAACAGATTTATAGATAATAAAGTGAAAAGAAACATGAGAGGTATTGGATGAACTATTAATGTGCTTTAAGTGTAATATGAAAATAATCTTGATGGTTTGTTTGGTTTGTCCATTTTTGGTTACTCCAGTCGAGCCAATAGTTGACTCAGCAAAAAGGAACCCTTGTAATTGTTATTTTCATGTGGTTTTCCCAGAAAGTAAAGCAAAATTATCAGTATTATATCCCATTTCTGTCATTTTGCCCATAAATATTGAACACTGAAACTTAAAGCAACAGTCATACAAAAGAGGATTATGCAAAATAAATGTTTCCTGATTATCAAAGCACTGCCAACAGAATGATGCAAAAGGAAAATGTTAACATAATTCTTGTGTGTACGGATTATCGCTGCTGACTCCACAGTGTGATAATGTCATGACTCAAAGGAAGCAGCAAAGGATTAGCTCGTTGTGACTGCTTCTATGTGACCTTTCTGAGGAGATGGAGGTTTTGTTGTGTTGGTAAAGTGAAAGTAAAGGATACTTAGAAAAAGAGTTGATGATTACAGTTGATGTGATAAAATCCATTGAAGCTGCTGCATTTCATTAATATTTAACTTAAAGCTGAAGTTACCGGCACTGAAATAAACAAGATAACTGAGGAAAGCTTAGGTGGCCGACCTTTGTTCCAGGGAGTCCTGGAAGACCCGGTTCTCCCTGGGGACCAAGGAATCCAGGCTCACCCTGAAAAGACAAAAAAAAAAGAAAAAAGAGAATAAATCAGCAACCATTACTCACTTTTCCATCGGGCGTTTTTGGTGTAGCACTTCTAATGAGCACTAAAAAACATACACAAGATTCATGGCCAAATGTATTCATAATGACAAGCATGCACTTACTGCTCTCACACTCTCACATGCACAGAAACATACTGAGGGACGCATGCATAAATCACATAAACAGACACGCTATCAGCGGTTTGTTAATTTATCCCCCGGTTTCACATAAATTAAAATCTCTCTCTCATGAGCCTGCACAGACGATACGACTGACCTTATTAGAAACTCATCAGGACACGCACAAGTGTTCTGATGAAGAGTGTGTAAAAACCCGAGTGGATGCCACTTATGAAAGAGCTTTAACATTTTTACATTTCTACTTTCACTAATGAGGAATAAGCTTCCAGTATGAGGTGTGATTCTTACATCTGATTGTGAAACTACTTAACAGGAATATATTATTACACCATCTGCAACCAGAGTCTTTCCTACAGTACATTAGGGCGCTCAGGAAGCCCTTGGAGAGGTAATGGGCATTTGGCTCTCAAACTTTAAACTTTGATTGTATAAACAGCAAAGAATGCAGAGTAGAACAAAGTGCAAGCCGGGCCGAGAACCCGTGAGTGCTACGTTAGCAGAATTTTGTTAGGATCCATCAAGCATACAGGCCTCTTAAGTAGAAACAGGAGTATATAAAAAATATAAAATGAAAGGGATTTTTACAAGACCAGCACATTACAGGCATACAACGAGAAAAACAAAACCAAAACAGTAACAAGCATCCGCATCATGCCTGTGTGAGCATTTCTTGCATTCACAAGTTATTTTTCAAGCTAATGGACCTGAAATACACAAATGTAGTTACTATTTTTTAGACATAAGATGGCAGTGATTTATTAAGTGCTGTTATGCATTTATTTATTTTTGCTGATACACTAAAAAAGAGGAAAAAAACAACCTGTAGTTGAAAAAATTCGAAATAATCAATTAAAAATCCGTTTGGCACTGACTATCTGCACTGGAAAAGTCAGGAACAAGAGCGAAGGATTTACCAGGGATGCAATTCACAAATCTTAATGAGACAATTACCCTGCTGAGTTCTGATGTGTTCAGATCAAAAGCATTGAAGTCCTGACTTTTTGCTGCATTTAAGGTGCTTGCACTAATGCACTTCTGCTGTAGATGGAACATTCAAGTCTACTGCAGTTGCAAATCCCTCCAGCAGGAAAGGCAAGATTATCAGACCTTAGCGCCATATACAAGCCATGACAATAGGTCAGCAGAGTGTTGCTCTGATGAGCTGAAGCGGATGGACAGGGACAACACTGGGGGGATGACTGGGGATAAAAACAGCGAAGCAATTACCTTTATCCCTGGGAGTCCAGGCAGCCCTGGAAGTCCTGGCTCTCCCTACACAGGAAGAGTGTGACATGTTACAGCCAAGCCAAGCTAAGCTGAGTCAAGCCTCATTTGTAGGCTCTTTGGGGTTCTTTTGGCTTCACACATTAAGTTCTATTTGTGATTTCTCTGGCTATTAACTGCTGTAGTTCTGCTGCAGCCTACTGTCCATAGGAGTATGTTATAAGCAGTTTGCTAGTGGTAAGCATTAGCATAAGAAACTGCACATGCATGCCCATACCAACTCATGCAGCCATGGCTTGACAGTATTATTAGTGCTTGTTATAACACTCAACTCTTCACAAAAAGCCCAAAAAAAAACAAATAAATAATGTTGTCATTATTACATTGGTTCTAGAAGGTGAAAAAGTTCTGGTTTCCCAAAGAAAAAACTGTCAGATATTTTGGGTTGACATGTCCAAAAGCTGTTTCAGAAAGCTGCAATAGTTTTAAGATCATTAGAGCTTGGCAGTGTCTGAAGCTGAGAGTTGGCGTATTCTGCTGTTACCAAAATCGGGGTCATTGTCAAGTTGAAAACTCTGTGTTCAAATTGCAAGCAAGGTTGAGTAACGCAAAGTCATTTGATTCAACTGTGGAAAAATCAGAAGTTGGGTCCCTTGTGAGGCCTCCGAGAGACTTCAAATATAAAAATTCTGACTTGGAATAATTTAATGCTCAATTAAGACCATTGTATTTATGGCTTATGAAAAGAAATGATTAGTGCTGCACTCGAATGATCAATTTAAACGGCACTCAGGGGATCAGAGGAGGCTGTAAATTTACATTGTGGCTTTGAAAGCGTTGTAAAATTAATGAATGAAAGTCTTTCTTGTGGAGTCCTACTTCCCCAAAACTTATTGAATATTGTCCAATGGTGAATGTCTAATGGGGGAAAAACAAGTCAAAATTGTGATTACCATCATGATGAAAAATACAATTGGGAAATGTACCAGCACAAACAGCATGGATGTAAAATGAAAGAAAAGATTAAGCAGTCAAAAATTAGTTAGGCCACACACAGCACAGCAGAAGAAAAAGACATTTGGTACAAGCCTGCCTGGAACCAGTTTGTCCAAACAGAGAAAGGATAAGGTAAATTAATGGGGTGCAACATCTGGGATTAAAAAGTGTAATCAGACGAGTAAAAGCTATCATTTTGCAGGAGAATAGCTGCTGCTCTGTTGGGTGGTTGTTTTTATTAATTACTCATCAGCAGCTCTTTTTTCAGAAATAATGCTTTAATCTCCTTAGTTGCTTTGGAAAGTGTTAAACAAATAAAACTGGTTGGGAGATATGGTATAGTAGAAAAATCATTCTTAAATAACAGTTTTTATGCGCACTGATGCAAAGCAATGTAATGGGGTGGCCCGGCGAGCTTAGACTATTAGCAAATAAAAATAAATCCAAATGATAATATTAGTCCTGATTATATTTCAGGCTTCAACTGGGTATTAAAAAAGCAACTTTTATCTATTCTGTCTTCCAAAATAGACAAAAGCGTTCATATTCAATTCTCCAGATGAGCATGTTTACAGATGAGCATTTTTCAGTGATAACAGATACATAAAAAGGATCAGTGTAACTGTCTGTTGCAGATGATCTATTTCTACTTGGCTTAATATTCAATTTCCATAATGAGAAATTACAGTTAACCGTGATATGATAATATACATCCAAAAGAAATGTGGACATGACTGCTACATGAGTTGTACAGTACAGGTCTCTTGCCGTTTATTGGATATGAGAAAAAGATGTGAAGCAAGTTGCTTTTATTACCTTTATTCCACTCCGTCCAGGTTCTCCAGGTTCACCCTGTAACACATGCAAAGAGTCTAAGTAATAAAACCCTCCTAAATGATGTCTCCTTGACTAGTTTTACAAACTAAAGAATGCACTTGTTTTTTCATTGACCTGCCTCTAGGAGCAGGGGTCAGTAGCAATAGCAATAGCCTTGGGATGCGACAGTTCACCAAACATTTAGGTTGTTTGTGCATTTTTACTCTGTTCATCAAACCACCTTTCCACTTCTTTGTCTGGTTTTATGACATAACCCGAAGTATGGGGTGCGGAAATTTGAGAGATTTGCATGGAAAACATTTTTTACATAGTAGTTGCTTAAAACACATTTAAATATAAGAATTATTTTGCATTGAACTTTTATTGATTCTCTGCTCAGGATTTTTAGGGCATATCTGAAGTCCAAGCTTTTGCAAGAGCAGGAAAAAGTCAACCGTACCCCTATTCTGTAATGTTAAAAGTTATAATGACAACTAGCTTGCTAACCGTTCTATGTCAATCATGGAAATATATCTTCTCTGGATGCCAAAATGTGCACAACTTGGGTGGCCTACCTTTACCTGTGAGGAATACTGAGATGAAGAAGTATTAGATTAATACTGTGAGACGCAAAGGAACAGCAAATTGTGGAGGGGCTCCAACAGCTCAAATACTCAGATTTGGTTAATTAAAGGTCCAGGTTAACAACTTGCAGTAATGCAAGATTGCCAAGTGGAGGAGATCATGGTGTTATGCATTCTCAGAGGGGACATTAAAAAAAGGGCAGTGCAGTAGACACCAGGGGTCTGTTCGCCCATGCAGTACATTGCAGCTTCTTGTTCTTCTGTGTTCCTGGTCACATATGAGCTATAGCCTACTTCAGAACATTGTCCTTATGATTTCCAGTGGTACTGCTCTGTTTGCTCCATTGGGCTACACGTCCACAAGCTCTCAGAAAACTTGCAGATATACAGACGAAATGACAGACAGAAGGCTCTGCCCATATGCGTAAATGTTGAGCAGAAATAAGCCCTCAGCATGGTGTTATCTGGACCTTCAGGCTAACGTTCTGTAATGTGGATAGAGCACATTTTTCAGGATAGTAAATATCAGACATTTCTATGGCATTATTACACAACACTGACTAAATATGAATCACGTTTAATCATATCATTTTTAACTTTTTTACTCTTGGTCATCCTCCCTATTGTGAAGCTGTTCCTACATTCGGAGCTGATTAAGCTAGCTGGGTTATGGCACAAATATTACAGGAATAATCTTTATGTAAAAACTTGTGAGTTTGTGTGAAGGAAAACAAGTTATTTTAAAGACATATTGATCACATCCTATGTAAGCTTGAACTTGCAGATAGCATTAGGCAAGGCAAGTTTATTTGTATACACATTTCATGTACAAGACAATTCAAAGTGCTTTACATGAAACATTAAAAGCATTACAGCGGGGTGGAGAGGAAGTATTAAGAAGTACATTAAAAACAAATAAAAAGCTAAAATTAAATTTGATGAAAGGCAAGAAATAAAATGGTGGAACTTATCCCTAATGAGAATCAAGAAATGAATGGCTACAATAATTAAAAAAAAGCTTTAGAATCAGCTTTGTGCTCACCTTGATGCCTGCTGCAGACGAGCCTGAATCTCCCTGAGGTAAAAAAAAAGAAAAAAAAAAGACAAACATTGGAAAGACACAATAAAATACCAATTGTAACAGCTTTTTACAAGACTCAAGAGACATAAACCAATCATAGCATTTACAGTTACAAAATGATGATTTATGAAACGAGCCAATTTAGCAAACAATGCTGAATATAGTTTCACAACAGCTGCATTTTTGTGGATAAAACTGTGAAGAAATCCAATTAGAAGGAAAATTGTTTGCTATTTTAAACAGTGTGAATCCTCAATGTACCTTTTCAAAAAAGTTTTAGACAGAATTTGTGAGACTGCAGCACCGGGAATCATTTCATTGTTTTCACAATGTCAGAGTGCAGCTGCATACTGGTGATGACATGTGCGGGTGAAATTTTACACTCTAATAGACGAAATCTACAACAGTAAAGAAGCTAAGAGGATTGATAGATGTTCTGTAACCATTCAAAGCTTTTTTTTTCATTACATATCTTCAGGTAATGTATTGAATTAGATGGAGACAGAGGTACTTATATCGCATTTTTCCAGAGAAACTGTCCAGACATCGAACCCAGGCCCAGGCCCTCGCCTATGCATCACGTTACTACTGCAGTGTACAGTAAAAGCAGACATAAAACAAGGGGCCAATAAGTGTAATTATGGGCGGTTGGTGGGAAAAAGGAGCGAGGAGGTGGAGACTGGGCTTTTAGCTCTGGTGTGGACTCTGTGGTTTCACTACACATACGCCTCACGCTCAGAAGTCGCTGAAGGAATGCCTCTTGCCCTCAGCTTTTTATGGGAATCATTATGATGCACAGCACACAAGGCAATGTTTAATTGCAGCTTTTTTTCCCCCCCTTTGCAGACAATAAACTGTTACTGTTTACAGCTGTGCTTAGCTGCACACTCAGGATGCTTCAGCCCTTATCTCAAACCTTTACATTCCATTCTTATATGGGCATTTTCACAAGTTATTTTATATTTCATTGAGGGTACAAGATCTAAGTGGATGAACTTTTACAGTTAGCTGAAAAAACAGACTACTCGTATTACATTTTACGAGAGACAAAAGATTTTACATGATGAAGTAGAGATGTTTTCGGCCAAATACTTAAGAAGAAATGTGGATTTCATGTTGTGGTTGACCTAAAAATTAGAATAAAAAAAGCAAACTTTATAGAGGGGCGCATTTTCCTGACTGTTTTTTTGGTGTCCTCATTGAATACAAAACAAACATCCAAATTGGAGCTGGTTTACACCTGTTGCTTTTTGGCAGAAGTTGATATGAGAATGCCATACATCTGTACTTCATTACCACATCTCATACAAAGTAATAACTACAGAAGATCTCACTTTTTTAAGTCCATAATCAAGCTATGGTTGCATTGTAAGTAATAATGGTTTTGTCATAATTAATCACAGCACGACCACAATGTTGTGAAAAAATACATTTACAGCACAGTTTTACACACTTTTTTATGTATAAAAAAGCAAGCATTACTTGCATAGAAAGAGAGATGAGGACGCTACACAAGCAATTAACACTTTACTCCCCTGCTGCTACAGCTGAAACCCCACCAACGCTTTCTGCCATGACACATCTAACAGAAGCGGCACCAAGCTCAAGAGCCAAGTGAGAGTTTTAACCAAAGTTTAATCTCTTCCAAATGTAGTTGAACGAGATGGAAAAAGTGGTGGAGCTGGGAGGTGAGTTGAGGTGTGGTACAGAGTGCTAAAATGTCCCATCTGGGCCAATTACCATGGTGAGGCTGCAGCCCGTGATTTAACCACAGAGTTGAGTGAGATGGAGAGCTGTCACCACAGCTCCATTTCATTATAGGCACTCAGACCTGTCACTGCATATTGGCATTTAAAGATAATAGCCTGAGGGTCTCATAATATATGCTTGGTAAATCAGGCCATTTTCCAGCTGTTTGCTTGGGAATGAGATGTGTGAATGAGATTGGTGGGAATTAATCTGTGAGCAGTGAAGCCACAGCAGACTTGTGACAAATGCCACCATTTAATACAACTACAGCCCTCAAAACATGGCTTTCATTCAACATCATGGCCATTAGCAGAGATGACCAAATTCAACGGCCTCGGCTAAATATCGACCTCAGTCACTGAGTTAGAATCTATGTGAGGCAACACAAATTATGATTGGCTTGCAGGGCAGAAAAGCCTTACCAGCAGCTGATATGCGGCCAGTTCACAAGAACTGGGAGCGGATCTTAGGCTTCAAGACTCATACCAACCCCTGTGACACACTGGCTGGAGCCAAACACTCAAACATGTTGCCTGGAACTTCCCAAAACCAAAGCAAGAGTTTACTTGGGTACTTTTTTTTTCTTTTTTCCAAAAAAACCTTTAAAGAATTTTTCTATTTGAGAGGATCAACTTTTTCAACAAGATGAGTCACAGTTAATTTCACACCTAGTTAAATACTTTGGCAGTAAATGGCTCAGAACTAAAGCTTTTAACTGTGGTAATGATTTGTTTTAAATGAGGCCAGAGATTGACATGCAGACACAGTTGGAAAGAGCTCCCCTCATAGTTGATTATGGCTTATGAAAGCAACATAGCAGGTAATGTGCTACATTAATGTAAAATATTAATAGTGGAGGCACATGAGAACAATTATCCTGGTTCTAAGCACAATTAACATACTTGCTGCTGGGTGCTACAGAATTTTCTTTCTTCCTTACTTACTTGACATATATAATCTAAGCAACTTTACAGGTTATGACCGAATATTTACGACAATGCTGCAGTATTATTACCCATGTATTGTTGCTATTGGCTACAGACAGTATATCACTGAGTGATAAATAGTTGTACTACTTATGTTTTATACAGAATAAACTGATTAAGAAAAAATGATAAACAGAAGTGCTTTAGAGGTGATTTACAGGTTATGGATGTGTTACTTTTAATCAGAGCCAGGTTAGAAATGTATTTGCTGTAATGCTTTTCATTGATTCTCTTAATCTTGTGTCATATCTTTTACTAAATGATGTCCACTATGCTGCAAACCAAACTGCCACTTCAGCTTCCCCACTTCAAGACTTTAAACCACGCTAAATTAACTTCCTGCTGTTTATCATTTAGTGTTTAATCATCCCATTGATTCAAAATGCAGCTACTACTGTCAATTTAAAGGTAGAAACATCAACAATGATACATTAATTTATGAGGGTTTTCAATTTGATATTCACAAAGCTGCAAATATGCATAATGAGAATCTTTGATTCGGAACCTTGACATGTAATAGAGTACTTTAATTACTTTACTGTAAATCTAGAGGACTTTCAATCAATTATCAGTGTCGAGACTTAATATTCCTACTATCAATAATCAGCAGATCATGTCTTTTTTTAATGAAAATGATACATTAAAGCCTGTCTGCGTTAAAACTTGTCTTTGAGTGAGCATGAATGTAACTGACCTGTCCTGTAATTTAGTGTCTTTCACACACCACAGATCACTATAACATTCAAACAATCTCCCTTTGTTCATACGAAACCCCCTCTGCACCCCCTCGAGTCTGTCTGCTCACCATACTGAAGCTTTCACTGCTTCACCTCTCACCTTGTGTTACCACAATTTCCTTGCAGTGCGTGCTGTGTATTGTTAACTTTGGCATCCTCAGCCAAGAAGACTAAAGATGCCCCCCCCCCCATCTCAGCCCCTCCCAAATCCCTCTGTTCTTTGGTTTCCACTTTCACCAATGAAACAACAAAAATATTGTGGAAGAGCAATTGATCAGGCACAAAACTCTGATGGCGAGGGGAGGGGGGGTCTACTTCGGCATACATTTCCCCCTCCTGCACTGAATATCAATCTATCCCTGGTGTTTCTGGCAGATGTTAAACTCATCTGAACGTATCTTGATTGAAATTATTCCTTCCACATGTTGTGCACCATGCTGAATAAAACACTCACTTTTTCTGACCTGATGTTGACAGTCTGAGATGAGGTAATCTTATCCATCTTAACTTGAAATCTTAAGTATTTTCTAGCTTTTTACACTACCTTCCTTCTCTTTTTTATAACAAAACAGATGAGTATGCACTTGAAAAATAAAAGGGGAGTGATTTTCTATAGAAGTCTGAATTCCCATGGTATTCAATTCCACTTTTTCTTTTTCAGTCCTACAGCAAAAAATCCATCACTTTTTCTCCTTTTATTGCTCAGAGGTAGAGAACATCAAAGTATTGCTCGAGCTACAAAGTTTTATCACCTCCCCCCTCCTACTTTCCCTGTTGTTCACTCATTTTCCACAGATGATATCCTGCATGTGTTTCCCTCGAATTGTGTCCTTCTTGGCTGCCGAGTTCAGCAGTCTTTTAAAAACCACAGCACCCATAAAGTGAGAGGTTATCAAAGTTGTACTCTACTGAACAGCAATAAATTGGCAGTGACATTTTGAGTACGCTGCTTCCACTCAGCTGCCGGTTTATGAATTACATTTTGTTTTCATATCTAACTCAGTATTCCTTGCAAAAAGAAGCATCTCTGGTGTATAATACATCATGATGTTTTGGGTCAGCCGTCTAGTCTCAGCAACCGTGTTACCACTATTTTGTAAACTTGGAAAGAACCTTTATCTCTTTCCAAAACTGAGAGGGGGAATCAAACTTGTCAAAAATGATTTATTCAAAATCCATATTTGCTTTGTTTCTGCAAAGTTTGAAAGATCTGTAGTCTTTCATAAATACTGCTTTAAAGTAATTAGCAAAGGCAGAAAATAATGTCAGTGTTCAAAACAAACTTTCTCCCCAAAACAAACAATATTTCGGAGAGAAACATGAATTTATTAGTTCAAATGTATGTGTCCAGCAGAGCTCCACTTTGCCTTTTGTTTAGCATGGATCTCAACCTGACAAAGCTGCCTTGATAAGAACTATCCCAAATTAATGCAGGAGCCATCCAACAGAAAAATGTGGCGTCAGCGTAGCATTACAATTAAATTGACATTAAATACAAAGGGCACATCAGCTGCCAGGATGAATGCTGTTGTGCGGCCTTGGCAACAGTGCAGCTGTTGACACTTGGCCTGTGCCGCTCTCTACAGATCTCATCTCAGATGGCTAACATATAACTTTTTGCAAAGTTTTCTGGCTGCAGCCAGACCATCTACTGTTTCTATGAGCAGGTTCCAAGACATAAACAAAGAGAAGAAAAGAAAAAGGATTTACATACCTTCTCTCCCAGGTCACCTTTCGGTCCCTCTTCACCCATATCACCCTATGATGAGATCACATGTCATCATATTCAGTCAGTTAAATGCAAGAATGAATCAATGCGGAAAAACGAATAATTGACAATAAAAAAAAGTGACCGTTTGAGCAGACACAGCAGAGAGAAGAACATCTATGTCTTTGACTAACAGCCATTTAAAATGGTTATTGGTTACTTGAAGAAAAATACATTGTAGCCAAAGTGAAGAACATTTACCGTATATGTATAGTAATGGTTCTTTATTTTTACTTTGATCTCACATGTAGTTTAAGCATGACAGATTTCAGGTGATGTAATGCACTCTGTGGGGTATTATTATGGAGGACCTTAACTCCTGCCAACAAGAAATAAAAGAACTAAATTCAAAATGTTTCTCCCCTGATTGTACAATATAGAACATTTTGTGTCAGTGCTCATAGCAACAATGCTTGTAGTCTGGCCCTGTGACTACCAATGTCAATTTACTGGTGATCTTCCTCTTTTGCTCAAGACTAATGTATCTCAATAAATAACCTTGATTAACCTACTTGATGGCTTTTTCTGTAGAAGCATTCATATTTCCCATATTGTTTTGTAATGAATTTGACAATCTCCTGAACTTTCGTTTTGGCCCCCAAAAGTAAACATTGGTGGTTAAAATGGTTGACTTTGAATACAATACACACATGGCATCTGGGTCACAAAAACAAGTGCTTTCTGTAATTTCCAGTAGGGGACAACTGTACAGAAGTTCATAAGAAAATGACCCAATTTCTTTACCTTGGAAACATTTTCTCAATAATCAAATTGCTAATTTCAAGTCTTTTTATTAATGCTCAACGGTGTGAATTGTCTGTATTTCTGCAGATGACATGCAATGTTTTTAAACAGCCCATGGTTAAGACAAACAAGTCTATGTATACACAATTGTAAAGACTTTCCCAAATCCCGGCTTTTGCAGTTGTTAGCATGCTAATTTGCTAAACTAAGCTGATGGAAAAGGTAAGCAATAACTAATATCTGCTTTTTAGCATCTTTTTCAGAGTTTAGGTAAAAGAACTGCTGGGTCTGAGTTCAGCTTTACGCACTGGTATGAGCTGGTATCAACTGTATTATATCTTTATAATGACATACATTTTACTAATGTGTCATCAGTGGTGAACTAAACATTTCAAATGTTGGGTTATCTTTATGTGGATGATATCATCTCTTTGATGTTCATAACTTTAAGACCCTAAGCTAAGAAACTACTGAAGCAGGCTCTATGCTTCTCAGTTTTATAAGTGTTAAGGGCTAACACGGTTTTCTTGAATTCGACTGATGGTTAATTGGGTTTCAACTAAAGCCAAAAGCAACAGTTGATGTTGCTATGCCTGGCTTTTCTCAAAATTGAAGCTTATAATACTTGGGCCAAGTTTTAGTGCTATGTGGCAACAAACCAATCATTTCACTTTCAATAAATCCACATGGTTTTCTATTAAAATTAGATTGTTAATCATGCAACAACCAGGAGTTGCAAGGATAAGAAATCAAAGCTTGTGTCATAGTGCAGAGTATCATTAAAAAAAGCTCAAAGAAGAACATAAGATCACCATGACCATCTCCATTTTCAACATTGCTGTGTTTTTCCAATTATATATTATAAATGTGTTTGAAGTTAAAATGAATAGTAACATGAAATTAGGATCAAAACTATTTGCTTTCCTGAATTTGCTTTCTGGCTTTTAAAGAGGAAACCAAAGCCAAAAACTACAATTTACATTGACAAAACTGGCCTTACTTCAGAGAGAAAGTACTCAGTTGGGAGGCTGACACCCCCTGAGGGGTCTGACAGGTATGGAAATGAACAAAAATTACATTCTGTTGCACAAATGAATCATTTTGCAAAAGTTCCTTTTTATGCTACTTTAATGATATAATCTTCTAAAGGAGCAACACTGTTTAGACAAAGCAGTCAACAACACTGACACATGCCCAAAAGGGGTGTAACATTATTATGACTTTTAAAAGGTGATCATGAGCAAGAGCACTGTGCAAGGTTTAGTGTCCCTGATTTTAAACTACAGTGTCATAAGCAAACATGGTTTGGAACTTATAATATTGAGTAAAGACTAGAGGAATGGTGAGTTGTGAGTAACCCTGGACACCAGTTTCACTCTAACGCAAGCTGAAACAATGGAAACCAATGTACCTTCTCATACTGTTGAGTTATGGTTACAACTTTCTTAAAATGACACGATTTTACGTCATTACAACTTACTGGCTGCGGTTTCAGTAACTGTACATTAAGCTGTTATTCTTATCCAGCTAATACTTCGCAGGATACCCATACTGCTGTATGTAGTGGTTGCTAGAAGATTGTTTCCACAAAGCCACATTATTAGAGTGTGCCAGGTATGTTGGCGATAGAGAGTAAGTCTGATCTGACTCAAAACAACAGCCTGAAGGCCAATTTTGTGGTCGATGAAGCAGACTGAATCATCACTTCCCTCCCCAGCACCGTCGGCCCGTTCAGTGTTCACACCTCCCACTGCTCTCCAACAAGAGTAACTTAGAGCACCATTAGAATTAAGGAATGGAGCAAATAAAGCTGCTGTTCTGGGAGGCTGTTGTCAGGAACTAAAGAGGTTATTGCCTGGAGTTGGAGAAACTGGGTGCAGTTTTGTGACTCATTTAATCACTGACTCACTGATGGCCAGATCTCAGATGGGAGTCACCTTTGGAAAAAAACGAGCCAGAGCTGTGCAGACAGAGCTGCCACCGATTTATCGTGAATGCTATTCTAACACATGGTGGGATGCTAAGAGTTATGCTTGGAAATCTGAATTAGCACTTTACCTTTTCACCTCGTTCTCCCATTTCACCCTGTGGAGACAGAAAGCAGAGTATTAAACACAGGACAACTCAGGGGAGTTAGGTTTGGGCTGCAGAATTACTGCAGCCATCAGGGTCAGATGGTATCTGGGGTTATTTTCATGCTAGATTACGGAAACACTCTTGTATTACAGCTCCTTTTCCCTCAATCACACCCTTGAGTGTCAGCTTTTATAACATATCTTTTTGACATTATGACAGTATGATCATATAAGTTATCACCTCAGTTTCAGATACATCTAATCACAGTCAACATGTACCATCATGACATGTATTTGCACAAAATGATGTCTTCATGCTTACAAATGGAGAAAAAAATCAAATGAATATGGCTGAATGTTTTCTAAAATATGAAGAAAACAGTACATGTGAACAACAACAGGGCACAGGCTGATAACTGACATGTCAGATGGAAATGACAAAGCAAAAAAAATAGAAAAGAAGAAAATGCAAAAGGATATTCATCTGAACTGAACATGAAAAAACTTCTAAATGGTTTTGAACAAAACTGAAAGATGACTGTTGTGAATTTAGAACAACAGCACACAGAAAACGTGTGCACCAGACCTTGGCCCCTGGGATACCGTCCAGTCCTGGGAAGCCAACATCTCCCTATTGACAGCACAACATACACACAGTAGCGGTATTCAGTGTGCTGTTTAGGAAATGTCAACTGAAATCAAGTCAGGAGATATAGAACAAAAAAAAAAAAAAATCTCCAGGAAGAAGACAACATTTAACCCAATCAGAGGGTGATGTTTGTGTGGATGATGGACAGGTGTTACGCATTTGCAGGACAGTTGATGATGTAGCCAGAAACAGGAGATCATGTAATATTCTCAGTCTACAAACAAATAAATCATACAAAATTCCTGAAAAGTTCAGAAGGATAAAGTTATTAAAACCACACTGAAAAGGATAAACTTGCTGATTAAAAGCTTTATAATCTGTGCTTTGGTTCTGTATTTGAGTGAGAAAGAAAAGCCAAATCTGGTGAGTGCCAGTTTAGTTAGTTAGTTTAGAGGCTCGACATCTCTGCAGCTTGAAGAGAGAAACCGACCTCAGTGCATCTGCTGCCAAATACAATTAACCTCCTGACCTGTGCAAACCTACCACATCATTACCCTTTCAGAAGAGAAGCAGCTTTACTTGAGCCCAGACAGACAACTCCAACCAGATGAGGCTGATTAATGTAGCTTAGATGGAAAGTACAGCAATTCATTATTTTGATTAAAATGCCTGTCAATGGCCAGCTCAGTATTTGCCAGGATGAGGAAAAAATATTCATGTTATAGTTCTTACTTTCATTCCTTTTTAGTAAATAAATTGACTTTTTCTCTTGACTTTCTCATTTTCTTTTTGTTGTTTTTATTTTTAGCATTTTCATGGGAAAACCAGAGGGTATGATCTCCCCACCGCACGAATGACGAAACGTCATAAATGCTGGGACCTTGTATCAGTCATCAGCACACATATGGGAGTCATCGATATAATGACTATGCTATATCACCACAACGGTGATAAAGTCTGATTAAAAATTCCTAAACTTTCACTGATAAGGTTTGCATTGGTGATCACCCCCTCCTCTTGGCGGATATTGATGTCAGATCAATATGATGTCGGCAAGTCAACCTGCCACTGCTGTCTGAGCAGCCTCAGCTGCTTTAGAGTTCAACTTTCTGCATGAATGAGACTTACATACCATAACCGACTCTTTTATAACTGGATTGCACAGAACTGGAGTTCTATTTCATGGGTGCTGGCGAACCATACTCCCTTAACAAGAAATGGGAGTAAGCCTGCAGCTTTAGCTGTTTCCAGTACGGCTTTCACTCTGAACTGAAGCTTCTTCACTCTGGTTCCTATTACAGTCATGCATGCCTCTGTTCTCATTTCTTTATGAATGCATGCTTGAGATTAGAAAGATGGGGCCCCTCAAATCATCTCCTTATTCATTCTCGTCACTTAAACCATCATTTGCTCTGGAATAGAAAGGCTTTCCCATTTTTTCCTCTTTGTGAAACACCTGCAATGTGTCTTCTTTATTCAGTTTGAGAGTGAACAGCAGAAGTGGGCTTTGTGTGCGAACAGATTCACGAGCAGCCAAAACCATACTTTGTGGTTAAAAATTGAGGATGCAGCCCAAGGGTACTCTTCTAAATAGAATAATGGTTCAGAACTTTTATGATTTGAAAAGTGCTACACGTGGCCAGTAACAGTCCCGAAAACTCAAACTGTCTTTTGATGACAAAATACTATCAGGTGTGGATGTAAATGGTTTTTCACAGGTTTATATGCAGCTGTTTTTGAAAGTAAAGTAATATGTGATAAATGGGACAAGAGGGGAATAACTGACATTGCATCATCAACCCCCTTCAGCCCCCC
>JAOXYM010000005.1:7260840-7278965 GCA_028567055.1 Leptatherina wallacei | reverse complement strand
CCCCCCCCCCCCCCCGATAAAGAAAAGTCAGAGCAGCTGGGAAAGAGACATTATACTGGCTTACAAGTTTGATAGAAAAGAAAATCTGACTTTACTTTGATGTAACGATTTAATAGACATCACTTTGCAACATTACTGAATTAAGTCATTCTATAAAATCTAAATTTACTTAGACATAATTCACTGGATTGTCTCTTTAAATGTGTGAGCTCACCTTCAGTCCATCAACACCTGAGATGCCAGGAGACCCAAGAGAACCCTGGTAAACAAAAACAATGGCTTTAAGGTGACATTTAGAAAACATCCAACAATCAAGTTCCTTTTGAAAGGAACACATACTAAAGAGTAATATTTTTTTTAAAAGATGATTAAAGTCCATAAAAAGAGACTTACATAGAATCTAATATCTAAGAAGTGACTATAGACAATAGATGGATATACAGAATCTGTCTGGTTTTGTTAAAATAACCGATTTTTTTTTTCATTTATGTCTGATTAAGGTCAGGAACAAAATTACATTTTGATATTTTATTTGCTTTTTTAAGGATTTGATATGAATATAAGGGATTTTCTTTAATCAGCGTGTGATAAAGTCTCATATTGATCGCTGGCTCCTGAAATGAGTTGAATCAAAATGGCAAAAAACTTGTGATTTATATCCCTAACTCTTATGCGGACTTCACCTTTAAAGGCTAAGCACTGTAGATTTTAAACAGCAGCATGATTGAAGTTGCCAAGTTCTGATTTTAACCAAGCCGAGATGCTTTGTACCATGAGCTGAAGAGAACTGCTCAATCAATGAAATATTAATGAACTGAAACAATTTTGTCGGCAGGAATGATCCAAAATTCCTCCTCCTCATTGTGTGAGTCCCATCAGCAGTAACAGGAAATGTCTGATGGAGTTTCCAATAAAGTCAATTACATTTTCCAGCCTGCTCTGTGTGTGAATGATTACTCAATTTGTTTTAATAAAGACATGAAAAGTAGAAATGTAAGTGCATTATTACTTTTGTTTTATTGCTTCTGTCTGGAACTGTGACTTAGAGGAAGATCCATTTACAATGTATGTTTCAACAAATTTCTATTCTTATTTAAGACGTTTGCTTCTGTTGACCATTCTCTTATAACAATAGTGACTTACTGTTACCATGATCACATGTATTAAAAACATCTAAGATAGAGTACAGTAGCAAGAAAAGGCTCTATTCTTAAAGGACCTCTTCTAAAAAGTTATTTATGCCCTGTGCTTTATCATGTGATGACAACTAATCGGTCACCAAGGTGATGAAACTGGAATAGCTTTTGATGTGGCCCTTGTGCAGCACAGAGCAGTCCACCCGCAGCAGATCTAATTGAGCAGCCCCAGGGCCTGGCTCATGAGTCATTAACACGGCGGTGTGTCATCATTGACCCCTCTACATACACACCCCCTCCCACGCCGACGGGAGGCCTCTCCAACAGATGACAGCGCAGACAGGAAATGTCTGATTGGGTTACACTGAACAAACACTGGCAGCTACCTGATGGCTGGATATGGCTTACATCTGCTCCCCACATCAGCCTGTATCGCAGCACTTAATTCCAGGTTGTCTGTTCTTCATCTCTCTCTGTCTCTGTCACTTGTTTTCTTTCCTCCTCATGTTTACTTGCCCTGACTGTGGCTCTCCATCTTTAATCTCCAGGTAAACATATTTAACACCATCATATTTTTACAGCCACTTGCGGGATTTCAACCTAGTTACAATCATATCCAAAACATTATTCTAATGCCATAGATGTTATCTTTTGGTTTATCTCAGAATTGGAAAAAAAGAAAGAAAAAGAGGATTATAGCAGACGGGACAGAGAAGGCTCCTTTTTGTATGAAATGTCCTGAAATGTAATTCAGGAGATAACTCAGGCAGGAGTACTCATTTCATTTACTTCCAAATAAGTAAGAAATGTCAATGGAACAACAGATTGATTTTCTATAACTTACCTTTGGCCCTTGTGGCCCCTCAGGTCCCTATAAATAAGAAGAAAGACAGAAGGATATTGAGTTTAGGAGTAACACTGCAAAAAGAGTCCATGTCAGATGAAATGAGACACAGCCAACAGAGAGACTGGCAAAGCTCATGGTAAGGTTTTATTCAGTGAGCACACACCCTTCAGGCAGAACCGAATCACAATCAATCCCTTGTTTTATTCTCCGGCAAAGACTGAAAAATCCTCTTAATCTGAGCCTTCTTTTCACTGAGCTGCAACATAAACATGAATCTCTAATGAGAGCATGAACAGTTAAAAAAAACTCATTTGGTTTTATCTTTCATGATGATCTCTGTCTTTATTCATTTGAGGGATTGTAAAAATGTGTCTTGTTTGGCTGTGCTACAATTCGAGCGTACAATCCAACACATGGGGAAGTTCATTACCTAAATGGGACAGTATTTGGGAAGCCATACAAGGATAATAAGTTAGTGAAAGCAAAAAAGGCGCCACGTTTCTGAAAGAGATTTAAATCAGGAAGGAAGATTTATATTTTTTTTATAACTTGCAGTTTACAACGGATGAACTTCAAGTCATGTTGGATTGTTAATACTCACTGCTTTTATGAATAGAATGTTGCTAAATGAAGAATTAACTATAACAACATCACAGCAGTTCATCAACACTTCTGCTTTTGGCCAGCTTTTGTCCAACTTTGTGCTCAGGATCTATGGGAAATGCTGCCATTTGGCTCTTCACTTGCAGTTGGGTTGAGGCCAGACAGACCTTATGCCCTGAAAGCCCTTTACAACTGCAACTTTTCTGTTTTTATTGGTGTTGGTGCAGTATAACTGTCAAAAAGATATGGTCCCCCGTTGAGTGTAAAATGTTTGTGTGCCTGTAAGTAGCCAGTGAGGATGTATTCAAGTTGGAAAGTTAGACTGTCAATGCAAATTTCTGCACAGTCAAAGTGTGTTTTTAGTGGTGGCCAACTAAAGGTTTAATAATAAGGAATTTTATCACAACAAGCAGTTTGTTTGGTCATATCTAGTCTTTGTGGATAAAACAGGGCGATTGCCGCATAAGCGCCCAACTTTCCCATTTTCAATTTCTATTTTTGCAAAATTTTCCTTTTAAAGCCGAGTTCTCACATTTACAAACATGGCCCACACAGTTGCAGCTCATTTATAGTGAATTCCATCTGTGCTTATAGCAAAAACCTCAATGAAGAACTTTCATTACCCAAGCCAGCCAAGTAAAAGGTTTTCCTCCTGCTTGCCTTTAAAAGCCTTTGTTAGCTATCCTCAGTAGGGTTTTTGGTAAACATGTTTATGATCCACAAGGTATGTGAAAGCATGTGCCACTTGCCTGAGTGCTAATTAACTTGGCTACATCTGAGAGCACTCAGGAGCTACTTGCTGAAAAGAAGTTTTTTTTTTCCAGAAAGCCAAAAGTCCTTGAGGAAGTCCAGGCTCTTTTGTACTCAATGTTGTGCCCTAACATTGCTTGATAATTAAACGGAGAATAATATAAATGAAATCATATTTAAAAGGATGCAATTTCAGCTAAATTTAATCATTATTATAACACATGCTCAGCATCTCTGCTGCTTCTGTAAGCATTTATAGAGAAAAGGATCCCACAAATGTGCAATATCAACAGAGCGGCCATTCAAGTCGAGCTTCCAAGCACAAATACAAAGCACTGAATGTTTGGTACTTCCATTCATGATGTGAAAATAACAAACAATCAGGCAGTTGCCAGGTCAATTCCCACACTCAGACTGCAGCACTTGAACCCTAAGCTTTTGAAGGACTTCCAGAGTGTGCTCTGCATTTACAGGAAAAAGTATTTGGGCTGATCAAAGTGCAAAAAAGCTCCATCTTTGGGCTTTGGGCTGCAGGTTAGGAACTTTAGTTCAAAGCTTTTGTTTCAATTATGAGTTCTACAATATTAGTCTGTTGACATTGAATTATGGTGCTTACAACTTTAAAGGAAATTTATCATTTTGACAGGCTGGGTCTTTATTTCTTTTCTAATGTTTGGGAAATCAGTTAGAGGTTAGCATAACATTGTGATGATGGCTTTGGACATGTGTGCTATACTTGATCTGTGTGCACATTGCTCAATTTTGTAAGACTTTTCAATAACATTAGCTTTACCAGAATAACTAATATAAACAAAACAGCAACTCTCAGTAAAAAAGGCATTAGGTCATCCTGAGAACGTACAGCTGGAACTTATCTCCATCCTATTTCTGAAATAAAAATGTTTTTTATTCAAAAAATACATTCAGTAATTAATTTCATTCTTTGTTACAAGAAAATACCTGTGATGGTTTGTGACAGATGACTGGTGTAAGTATGTTATGTAAAGGCATTTCTCCCACTGAGGACCTAGCTCTGTATATTTTGAGTAACACTTAGAGCTGCTTATAATTGCACAAATACCACTACAGTTTGATCAGATTAACTTCAATTTAATATTTCTAAATTCATGTTTATATTTTCTAAAGATCTCCGAGGGAAATTGCTCTTTAAGAATCCAGAATTTAAATTTCCATTAAATTTTTCCATTTTATTTAGTTCAAATTGAATGAAAAAGATGCTTTAGATTAGTTTTCGATTGTAGTTATATTCTATGTATACGTAGCCATGACCTACACAGACCCTAAATGTCTGGTTATGGCCCAGATTGTTGATATCTAACACAATGACCCACACCTATTACAAAAACAAGATCAAACAGATTAATTCCAAAAATAGCTTTCTAAACTTTTGCCAAAGCATTGGCTGGTTCCACTGAGCATGTCCTAAGCCAGTAACTCCCATCTTTATCCCTCATGTTTCGGTTTCCAAGATATTCTAAATATGTCCTTTTTACAGACATTTTAGAAAATTAGATCCCAACATGCATGCATGGTGAGTATTTAAAAAAGTTGAAGATGAGTCACTTGTGCATTGTGGGTAGCTTTGGAACAAAATGGGGTGTAAAGGGGAAACATATCTGGAAATAACACTAAAATGCACATGGAGGAGTTTTATTTCAGTAATGGATGGAGCATATTTAGGTATTTTTTTGAGCACAATCAAGTTCTAAATGAAAACTGAGTGCAAGGCTCAAAGCCACCTTAAGGGAGCTGACCACCCCTTAATTTACCCCAGAGAGACCTTATGGCACTGATATTTTGAACTGAGTCCTGAAAATATTTCCTTTTCTTCTTTGTCGTCTCTCCACCTCCCCCCTCCTCCTTGTTCCTCCACGAGAGTTTAATCCTTCTAACCAGCACCACATGTCCTGGAAGGCTGCTGGAAAACTCTGGAATCTACTTTCGCCTCTTTAACAATAGCTTCTACATTAAAAATGGCAAGCTTTGTCAAGTAGCTCCTATAGGACACTTTAAGAGAGGTAAATGTTGGTTAAGTTGTGACCCAGAATTCCTACCAAGAGCTGAATGGGCAAATCTATAAGTGCCAATCACAAATTACTGCATCCTTCCAGTCTGAAGCTCAAAGAGGAGATCATGATTCTTTATACATATAATTAATTTTCAAGGAATGGTCTCAGGTGTGGACTGATGGTGTGCTTCTGAATGGAAAGCTTCTTTTTAACTCCCTCTTTGGAAGCTGAACAGCACAAATTATCAGCTAAAGGGACCCCTCTCTCTATACTAACATGCTATCTGTGCTTTTTTTTTTTTTACTCAAAATAGTAGCAAACCATTTATTTTTGCCTGAAAGCTAAGACTCTGACATTGTTAATGTACTGTGTCAAATCTTTCTTACATTTGCTAGACCCTGCTCATCTCATGCTGCTTTATTGGGAGTCTTGATTTCCAGATGACATTATTCCTTGTTAAATGTGCATCAGTGTCATGCACTGTATACACTCATGAAATAATGTGCTTTAGCTCAGGATTTACAGTGAACAGTAGTAGTAGTTCTATTCAAAGTTTCACTTTAAGCTCATTGTGAATGGGATTTTTCATTCATCTTTTTAAGAAACTCTCCAGCTGCAGCTGACATAAGCTGCTGTGAAAGCACAGACTTACAGGAGAACACCTGACACCATCGAATGTATATTTTGGCATGGTAAATCCTGAGACAAAAGTTTGCATCCCTTGCAGCTGCAATATGAGCACAAAAAGGGATAAAGATGACATAAATAGTGCTACATATAAGCAAAAAAAAAGGGATATTTCACAGAAAATGGCTTCCAAATAATTTTTTCTGAATTCATGTCTTTGTTTTGCCATGTAAGCCTCTAATTTCAGTGTCCATGTGTTCAGCATGCACCAATTTTCTTCACACCATGGAAAAGGTCAGAGGAGATGAAATCATAGATAGAAACACTTCATCCGCCCCACCTCACTTTTCTACACCTGTGAAATACCAACAGCACCATGTGTTTCTGTGTCATATATTTCTTTCCTTTCACTGGAATTTGTTTTGACCTTTTTAATGCAGTTTTTACGAGGAAACTTTAATCAAATGCTTTAATTGCTGAACACCGCAAGCCGCATCCATTTGCTGTTAAATGGAACAGCCTGATGTTTACAGGATTTTTAAAATAAAGCAAACATATTTTGCTATTTATTGTAAAATGTGCCATTTATATTCACCATGACATGGTATTTGGAAAGCATCTTTAAACTATTTTGATTGTCACACACAAGATATTAAAAAATCTGTCATTAAAACAACAAGGACTGAAATCTTTAATTCCATCCGTTTAATGCTCTCAATGAAAAAAAATATAAAAAAAATGTTTATTTGCAATTTTTCCCCTTTTCTTGGGGCAATAGTGATACAATCAAGGTCTTCTGTGGTTGATATGTAACTTTATGGCAAAAACATAAAAATGCAAATACAGTAACAACCTAGAATGTACTCATTTTAGCTATTTACGTCGACAAATTGTTAAAAACAACACAGTTTAGTCATTTAATAATGTTCTCTAACCCAGCCTCAAACTGGGGGTCCCAACCACCATGGGGGTCCAAAGATAATTTCAGGGGGATGCTAGATTATTGTAAAAAAAAGAAAAGAATATAGCCTACATCTCTCAAATAAATTTGGGATTTTTATTAGAGTTGACAAAATTAACATTTTATTGCAAAGAGATTATCTGTGAAATTAACACATTAATGCATAAACAACAAAGTTATCACTCATGCCATATTAAAAATACAAATTTGGCATTATCTCTGCAATAGAAGCTGATTTGGGGTATGTAGGTGATTTGTTACGGTGGTGAAGCGATTCCACGAGACACCACTTTATCCCCCTTATTTATCAAGTATCTGATATTTTTCAAGACTTACATTTAACATTTTTTATCATCATGTGTCCAGAAACAAAGTTATTATTGGTGCTTTTTTAAGAATCGGAATTTGGCCCTATCTCAGCGAGCTAAACTAATTTTCGGCACTTGAGTGTTTTTTACACGATCCACCAGAAACCACTTTTTCATCATTTATGAAGTTTCTGACAGTTTTCGGTGGCAACATATGTTATCTTGTGGGTTGTGGCTACAAAAAGTTTGAGAACCACAAATTACACAATTAAATATAGAGCAATTTTTTCTTTCCTTACTCTTTTTAAACTCCCAGCATAACTCCATTTGGTATTTAATTGATGGATTGAGGGTTGATTTATCTTGTAGAAACAAAAAATTTAAAAAAGTGTGAACTATAACCTAGTTCATTTCAACTATCAAAACTAACAGCAACTTATATCAATAATTAGAAAAATATTAAAGATGCACCACTTTTGCCATTTTCTGAGTGCACCCCCTATCGACGGCTATCTTGCATCCTACCTGTACCATGAGCTCTCTCCAGACAGTAAAAAACAGTCTTATCTTGACTTGTCTTATCTGTTGCTCTGTCTCAATCTATCTTTTATTTCCACCCTTCCTCTGATAATGTCTTCTAACGTTCCTTTACTGAATCTGCCATGGTGCGCGTTCAAAATGGCCGGTTTGTTTACATGCGCTTGCTAGCGCTTAATGCAAGCACAAAGCGAAGCTCAGCTGCAACGTCACACATGCATCCTGGATGAGTTGTAAAGGGTAGTTTCTCAGCCTCAGGGCACTGCTGGGCCGCAGCGGTTCCAGAAATGCACATAATAGATGTCACTGTGCCATCAAACGAGTCCGGAATGCAGAGTTTTAAGGTCGAAATTCTTGTTTCACAAGCTGCTCAAAAATACAGAGAATATTAATGATATGACAATGGTAAAACTATATTGCTAATGCTAAGTACACACCAACTGCTGTGAATTTTAAGTGCATATGCCACAGTATATTACTGTATTTCATAATTACAATAAGTTATTTAAATTTTGTTCACTTGCATGTTAAGTTACAGTTAATGTCTCCAGTTAACATTTAACAGCAGATCTGTGTATTAATAAAGACAAAACATAATAATCCCATCTTGTGTCACTAGAAGGTTACTGTACTGATGACAGTCCTCTTCACAAACATTAGTACATTTAAGTTGATATTTTGTGCTGGGATAGGCTCCAGCCCACCCGCGACCCTGCATGGATTAAGCGGTACAGAAAATGGATGGATGGAAGTGGATATTTTGTTCTCATTAATGTTTGGGACTCATAAGCAAAAATAACCTGCTGAACTAACTTGACTCTTGTGAGACTAATCTGCCACCACAGTGGCTTCCAGCCATAAAATGAGAAAGAGTTACATTAGAGGATTAAGTTCCCCAATATTAACAATAATACTAATTTTGAAATAAGCCTGTTACATTGCCTACTAATACAGAATTCAGTGGTGTAATGTTGATTTGTTAGTTTTTTAAAAGGGTGACTCCTTACACTGTTTTTTAAAATGTTAATGGACTTACAATAAAAAGTTTAGCATGCAGATTTATTTACCTTTGTATATAAATTACACTATGTTGGTAGCTACAATAAAATAACAGAAAACCCATAGTTGTATTGTCATATGCTGTAATCCAACATTCAGTAATGCACTGTACTTTTGATGATTACAGTAGGTTGAGTGTAAAATAATTTCCCATTTAGTCCAATTACAACATCAAAATGTTTCCTGTTTCTTGAGCTAAAGCTGATTGTGTCATTTTTAGCCTACTTTTTAAATAACTCACTGATGTTCCAGTTGTAATAAAATGTAAAAATCAGCTCAGATCGTTGCTAAAATGTGATTTCAAAAAGTAGTTAGTCCTCACCATGGGTCCTGTTTCTCCTGGATTTCCAGGATCACCCTAAAAGACAGAAAGGAACCATTGGTTGATGGAAGCGCAATGGCTTTTTGTGAAAACACACAAATATCCACAGAGTTTTGATATTACCTAAAGGATTTTCTTAAGGTTTAAAACAACCTGAATATTCTGGTTAAGTATGTAGACAGCAGCTGGATTGTCATGGGGAGCAACTGGTTCATATACGTGGTTGACTGAGAGGTGTTTATCATGCTGTGCCATCTCTATTGTTTCTGTCAAACAATCTTGTTCCAGTCTCTGCTTTTAGTTTAGACCTGGCTCAGGTCTTTGTGGCAAGTCCAGATACAAATCTTCAATAGAACTTTGATATATTTATGGTTCTGTGAATTACTGGTGAACTGTCCAGAGTGTATTCTCGCCTGATGGCAGCACAAATGGGCTCCAGCCACCCTATGACCCTGAACTGGATGAACTAGGTGTTGAAAATTTTATATTCACAGTATGCTCTTTGTTCTAACTTAAGTTATTCAAATCCGATTACACGAATCCCAACATAAAACAACTTACATGAGAAGTATAATTTCTTAGAAATTATCTCAACTTTAGCAACTGCAACAGAAGGACTAAAAAGAGTGATGATCAAAAAATTGGAAAGAACCACACAAACAACACTTAATATATTTGCACTCGCATTGTGATCTCTGCCAAGGCAATAAAGATCGGCTGGAGCCCACAGAAGGTTTTATGGCTGAACATTACTGACAGGCTTTTTCTGTTTCTTCTTTCTCTCAGAGTTCACATAAATTAGTGTGATGGCAGTGATAGGTTTTAAGACATGGAAAATATTATGCTAAAATGAAAAACAACCAAGTAAAAGTAAATCTATACCAGTGGACATTCTCTTGAGATTATTTATAGATAGAGACATGAAGATAATGAGCCGCAAAGTAGCCTGTCTAATCTTCGTTAAAAAGGTTTTCACCAGTCAAAATCAGACAGAATATGAGTACAAACAAGGATATAATTAATGGGGAAAGTGTAAGTATTTTTAAAGGATGTATCCCCTGAGTTTTGATCATCTAATGACATTTTAATTACATGCAAACAGCAAAAAGAAATACATTGTCAGCTTTATCAAAATTTCAAGCCTAAATAAAAACAGTAGGCTACTCACTGGTTGACCTGGAACACCTCTGGGTCCATCCTTTCCTGTATCCCCTGGAGGGCCCCTTGGTCCAGGAGGGCCTGGTGGCCCTGGTGGCCCAGGTGGTCCTGCTTGGCCTTGATCTCCCTGTATGTCAAAAGAACACATTTCTGCATAATTATGTTGTGATATTGTTGGATCCACTAATGCTGGAGCCACTACAATTAAAAAATGATACAGAGAGGGTAGTGGAATGATCTCATGGGTGGCTATGGTCTTTCTCCATTCATAACTAGGAGGAAAGTTTGTATTTTGCAGCTAACATACAATGATGAAGAGGAGCTGTAATGTCATTATTTATAGCTGAAATATTAATCCTTTGAAATGCATGCAATCATTAATGGACTGTGCATTTGGTACAGTCTGAAAAAAATCCCATTTGTCAGTGAAGTACTGCAGTGATCAGGGAAGAAATACTGAAAATGTGTGGTCCTTTACTGTAATGGATTACAAAAAATTCTGAAAATATATTCAGCAAATTAACTTTCAGGGAAAGTCCTTTGGTTAGTGCCAAGACTGTAATTCATTTTACATTAATAAAACTTCTTCTAAGGACTTTTCCATATTTTCTTTTAGCAATAACAGAAGGAGTGTAAGAGTGCATATGACAGATCTGTCTGAAGGTTGCATGCACTGGTCAGAGTGAAATGATTTGGTGAGACTTGGTACAGTGGACAGAGAGACACAGTGAGGACACACCCACTACCTTAATGAGCCGTCGCTTTATGAGCTGCTGGTCAGCGGAAAGAAAGCCATGATTGATCTTAGGGAAGACCATCTGAGCAGGTGTGTGAGGTCAAGAAGTCGGAGGTCAGAGGTGAGAGAAGGTTGAAGAAGGATGAAGTCCCAGAAGAAGAGGAAGGAGGAGGAACAGGAAGAAGGAAAATGCAAAAAGAAACAGATTTTGTTAGAAAGGCTCGTGTTCATGAGACCTCGGTCCAGCGCCTTCACAGATGGAAGAGGGAATCCACACTTTTCCTGCATCTAGGCAGTTTTCTTCGAAAGTCTGGGCTTGTATTTTTGGACCTAGGACCCACAATTACCACCTCTGGGGTGTGAATGTGCCACAGTAGGTTTAAAATACCTCTGGAATAATGGGAATTACTCCTCATCTGTGAAAGTGCTGTCATCGTTGTGCCTGCTGCTAAGTCAGAACCTGGGAGCTGCACACACTGAAAACATGGTCAACCTTAAGATTTGAGGTTGATTTCAAACCTGCTGTCTTTCAAAATTTTATTCTACAAGTGTCCATTGGCATGAAGTAGCTTCAGCCATCGCTGGAACAATCCTGAAAGCCAAATTGGTGGTTTTAAGGATTTGTGGCAAACCATGGGCATGAACTATTTTGCCACTTTGGTTCATAGTTGAGTGTTCCCCTTAGAGCTCCTTCCATTCACATTAGCATCAATGGACCAAAGCCAGACCATGTTTTGGTCTCGGGATACTGAATCTTGTTCCAGTTAGCTGCATATTACAAGGCTGTAAAAGGCCACCTATGCTTGAAGACCTGGCATGTAGAGTGGAACAGAAATCTCTTGAGTAAAAGACTGGTAGCAGCAGTGGGGAGAAAAAAACAACAACTGACTGGCAGTGATTAATTAGATGGGGGGGTTTTCTTTGCAAACTCTATCATCAGGCTTTAAGAAAAGCAATTGACAGTGATTCATTAACTCCCAGTGTGTGCTGCAGACGGGTCAGACTAAGCAGCTAGGCAGCGCCACCACCGACAAACCTTGACAGTCAGGATCTGATTGCTGTGCAAAGCAGCCAGTGTTGGGAGACCAGGCAATCCCTAAAGGGACAAACAGCAGAACGTGGCACAACGCACACATGACAATTAAACAATGGATGAACATAAACAAGTAAAGGAGGAAGAGAATAAGCATCTTACATGTATCTTATAAATGTTTGAAATAAGCTGTATAATATGTGGACGTGTCTCTGATGTGTATGTGGAAAAGAACCGCATTAAACTGATCTCTCAGAGATGAAGACCAGACATTTCAGTTCAGTTCAAACCCATAATTCAATTTTACACATTTAACTTTAAAACTTCAATGTTTACTGTCAGAAAACTTGTTTAAAGCAGGAGCATACTGTGTAGACTACAATGATAAGAACAGTGAGTAATTTGTGTCTCTTGTTTACTTCAAGTCCTACAGAAACAGCATTTTGATTATCATAGAATGCCCACTAAAGTTTGACATGCTGGTAAATTGAGTGGTATTGCTCAGTGAGTTTCAGGGTACATCAAGAGATTGAGATGTTTGATGGAAATTCAATCAAATGGTTTCCAATTCTTTCCAACAAACTTCATGACAGATGTGATCCAATCATGAAAACTGAATAAAAGAAGAAAGCATCGGGCCTACTCCTTGTTGAAAGGACACAATGTTTTACAGCTGTATCCTAACTTTAATCTGAATCCAAAAATGGTTTTCGGATGCCCTAGTCAAATAAAATGCACCATATTAAGTTTCATTATTTTGGGGGAATACATTATTCATAGTTATATTTCAATTGTATTTAACTTTTCTTTTTACAGGAGAAACAAGATCTTTTATCAAGACATGTCAAAAAGTCATAAAAGTGTCCCCCCCCCAAAAAAAATCTGATTGTTAGCCACACTGCTGGTGGGAAAATGAATTATGCTAATAATGATCTGGATTGTTAGCCTGTTCTGATAATTCCCTTAATACATTCAGCTGTCACAATTCTTTCTAAAGCATATGATAAACTCACTACATTGGTTTAGTGGGTTATGGATTACACTTAATAAAATATGGAGACCGCCCTGATTGCAGCATATTGTTTCCTAATTATTCAAAAGTTGATCTTGGATGCTGCTAGCAAAGATTAGCTAAATGTAAGCAGCTCTTTCTGGAAATTGCGCAGCCCCTTCCTAGCATCACCTAGAATAGTGTCAGCCAAACCGAACATTCCTCTTCATCCTGAAAAATTGATGATCTGTTAACACTTGAATACACTTGGAGCCATGGTTGATTGTATTTGCACAAAATAACAATCTAATCTTACATTTATCCAAGTTCTAGTAGCACAAAAAGCAAATAGACATGCAATGATAGTACCATTCCTATTCTGCAATGACTCTACATTCATTTCTCCATTTTTATGTTGCAAGTTATGCTCCACCATAAATAACCATCGTGATGAAAGCATTTTCTTTAAGACTGGCACACTTACATAAACATGCCCCATGAGAAATCAATTAATTTTCATCTAAAGTTAGGCTGAAGATAAAATCTGCCCTAACCAAACATGGCTTTTGTGCCATCCCTCTGGTTTTCCAAAGATAATTCAAAAAGTATGGCTCATTAGGAATATGGCTTTCAAGCCAGGCTGTTTTGATTCCGCCTGCAGCAGAACAGAGCAATGGATACACTTACACTGCAGACAATAGCCATGCTGTGTGCAACTAGGATTGAAGTGCAAGTATTTCTCAAGATATTTACAACCTCAAACATTTTGAGGGCAAAGAAGGAAAACAAGCACTGGATTATGATCTGGTGGAGAGGGGGTGGACATTACAAAGACTCCAGGCATGAGATGCAGTGCAGAGCATGTGCAGGGTGGAATTCTTTTTTTTTAGGATTTTCTTTGAGACATATGCAAACAAAATCACTAGAGAGAAACTTTGGCCAGGTCAACATAATGTTGGAAACCTAGCTGACCAGCTTATGTTGCAATTTAAGAGAAGTAAATATGTTAACGCTCAGTCTGCATTTCCTTTCCATTTTGATGTCCATGTGTGAGAACGATAATAACATGGTGGTAAACAGAAGATCCTAACCATTTACAGACTGCTTTTGTTTGCTTTTCTCTCAAAGCAGATGTTGGTTATTTGGTGGGGAGCTCTATGGCAATGCATATGCCTGCAGCAAAGTGAGTCGATCTGTAGTAAGCAAAAAGCCAAATATGAGGCCAATCAGCATCAGTCATAATAGGATAGTCGCCAAATCCAGCATCTCCTCAACCACACCACATACACAAAACAACCCAAGCAACTATGGACTAAATATCTATATGTATGGATTTCAAGTTCTGCACTCAGATGGTTTAAATATATTCATGTGTGGATGAAAACATTCATTTGAAGCCATAGATATGGCATTAATCTGATACATAGAATTTATCATAAATCAAAATAACATTAAAAATAATCCAATCCCATCTTACAATATGAGAAGGTCTGTACAAAGGATGGCATTTTTGGGGGGAAATCTCTGGAATTCTCCAGCTTTTGCATGACAGCTGCAGCTTGTGCTATCCCTCTAAAAGGACCACACACTTTTCTGTGTGCTACAAATAGCCAGTTACTTCTGTTAATTACATCCACAAGTGGAGCTCATGCGGTGGCCGTGCATTTGTTTGTCAAAACTGGCCAATTTATTATTTGTTGCTTGGTTAACCTCTGATATTTGGGTGTGACCTGTGACTTTTTCTTCTCATAAATGGCTAACCCTGACATGTGGAAAGCAGACAGATGAAGTGTACCATGTGATAATCTTCACACGGTCTTAGGCCACAAAATCAGGGACTCTAACTCACCATTTTTAAAAAGATCTACTCATTTCATTATTCTTAAATAATAAAAAAAAAAATTAAATTTGATGTAATCTGGTCTCCTCTTGTGCACAGAAGACACAATCTTGTTTTGCTCTGTTGTTTATATGTCCTTCCATATTGATTCAATCTACTCCATGCGTAGAGTCAATACAATGCATGAAATGAGCTTTATTTCTACCCAGATAGACAAATTGAAGGTCAGGCAGCACTTGTCCTGTCACGTCGCCATTTATTAAGGAAATCTCTCTAATACTGTTCCAGTACATTTACTCACTAATCTAATGTGCAAAGTCAATATGCTGTTCTGGGAAGGTAATGCAATTTTGTGGTGACTTAGACTGCTTTCATGCCTGTAGCACTTCACATGTGACTTGCAACACTGTCTGTTAATTTGTACCTGTTAGAGGAAAATTTTGCTGTAATTGAAAGTTAATGAAATGCTATTTTGAAACGGACCGTTTATTTACTCTGTGAGACAGATAGGCCTTGGACAGGCCTCGTTAAATCTGCCCACCATACTGCCGTTAAACTGATGAAGAATGATGACTCAGTTAAAAAGGGAATCAAAACATGACCAAGAAATTCCCGAGATAACTTATCCCAGCAAAGATCTGGCTTTTGTGCTTCGTGACTGTACAATATTTCATATATAACTAGACAATGAACAAAAGGATATCAAAGTTGCAAATGTGTTTTTAGATGTTATATAAGTGGGAAATTACTCAGAGATCACAATCCCTGGAGTTGACTGCAATTTGAAGCATACCTATGTGTAACATTAGATGTGTCGCTTGGAAACCACTAATTGAATTTCACAGAAAGGGTCATTTGTACTGACTTTCAAATCATAAGAAAACCTGGTGAAACTAGCCCGGAGGAGAGCTGAAAGAGTTCATCGGCAAACTACTAACGTCTGGGTGGGCGCCAGTGCTGAATTGGGATCAGATCCGCTTGAGAGATGGCTGGTATTCCAGTGACAAGACAAACTGTGTTGCTGAGTTCTCTTTTCGTTGTGTGCCAACCTTTGTATGCTCTTTGGCCTCACAAAAATCAATTACAGGCATTCAAAGTGACTTTGACTTACATGCAATCTACCCTTGATGAACAACAGCAGATACAGAGGAAGTGAAAGTGTGTGTATGCTTGCGCACATGTGACCCCGGTTAATGCAGTCTACTTTAAACAAACCTGTGCAGCCTGTTTTTCAAAGAGGGCTCATTTTTTAACCACTATTTGAGAAAAATGAGAGCTACACTCGCTGCTAAACGGAGATAGACTAATTCATTTCAGAGTCTGTCAAGCATGGAAAAGCACTCACATTAGCATCATTTAGATGCCGCGCTTTTATAGAAATGTCAAGAGTACAGAACTGGAAATGATTAAAGTAGTGAATACGCCATGTCACGTTGAGGATTGAAGATAATCGCAAGTAATTATAGAGGCAGAGCTGGTAAGCTTTTGATTATTGCTGAGATTTAGCAGAGCTCTTCTGCTGGTGTGGAAAAGCTTGAATTCATATTCAGTTTGAAGACAAGAGGTACATTTTAAAAAGTACACAACCCCAAGCCTTCCAAAGTATCTTGCCCATTTTTGACAGCTCTGTCTTGCTGTAGAAATAAGCAGTGCTGAGATGCTTGTTGTATTTGGCCACATTGGAAGAACACTATCCCTGGAATTTCATGCATTTCAAACCTTTTGCCCACAATTCAGCTGGGGGAGACACACAGAGTCACATGCATCTGCTAATCACAAGAAGTCTGAGTAGACCGCATACCCGTGGTCCCTGGTCGCCTTGATCCCCCTGCGGAAGGAAAAGAAAAAGAATTTGCCTCAAAATGTGACGGTCAAAGACACATTCGAACACGAGTACAAAGAGTTCGCAAGACTCACATCGAAATCACTCAAACTATTCAGAACATACCGATAAAGGAAAATAATCCAAGAACCCTCAACTATTCTTTGTGGTTGAAAGTAAAATTACTTATGATAATATAGACAAACATGAATTTGGTATAAGGAGAGGAGAAAGAAAGAGTGCAGCAGTGTGAGGTTTGGTGGGTTTGGTGTGGGAAGGACTGACTGTGGGCAAACTGCAACCTAAGGCCAGATTTTTTATGCCCCAGAGATCATTGGCTTTCTGCCTTTTCTGGGAGTAGATCTCAATGGATGGAGCACAATCCTGAAGGAGAAAACATTTGGTTCCGAGTTGACCTGCATGGTGAAGACTGTGGCTTTATCAAATTAGTTTGAACCTCAAACAAAAGCACACTTTTGTTTGAAACAAGCGAAGGAAGACCAAATGTTGGAAAGTGAATTACAACCTTAATCTGTCTAGAATCGGATAAGTGAACATCCTCAAACCATCCCTTTGCTTTCCTTTTGGCTGCGCTTCAGTTTGGCCTCAGTGATAAAATGACCCGAACAACTTATCACACATGGATGGGAATTTTGCTCAAACAAACTTCAGTGTAATGCCTGTGCAATTTCAAATAAAACAGTTCTTGGAATTTTTGTAATTTTTCATTCAGCCATTGTGCCAAAACCAAATTTAATGGGAAAACAGTTGTGAATGGCCACTCTGATGAATGCTTTATTCGTCTTGGGTGGGAGGAATGCACACAGTTGTTTCTAATTTGATTAAACTGCAGATGTAGTAGTTCACATTAAAGGCATGGACATGCATCTAATCAACAGGACTGAATTATTCACGGCTATCAAAACGGATGTTTGACATTCATATAAATCTGGTTATGTAAGTCAGACTTTTGGGTTCTTTTTTGTGTTTTATACAGAATGTAAGGAAAAGAAATCACACTACTGATTTATGATATTGGTCAGTGACAACAACTAGTATCATTCCACACCCCACATTACAAGAAATCATCAGCTGCCAAACAGTGAGACTTGGCACAAACGACGGCTGTGATCATCTGTTTCTTTGTATTTGACTTTAGGTCTGGTTAGTACTCTCACGCTATTTCATTTAATTTCCTGTGATTTACAGTGCAATAATCTTTTTTATGCATTGGTTCAATACCCTAGTTGTTACACATTTCACACAAATCAAGAATAAATTATTAATTTAAAGGCCCGGTCACACTGCCTTTCACGGGCGTATCGCGGCTGAATCACGGGTAAAATTTTGCGATTTTTTTTTGCC
>JAOXYM010000005.1:7226761-7260740 GCA_028567055.1 Leptatherina wallacei | reverse complement strand
CTGCTTCACGGGCAGACATTTCTGGCCGTGATTCAGCCGCGATACGCCCGCGAAAGGCAGTGTGACCGGGCCTTAAGGCCTGTAAAATTCTTGATTATCCACAGTAGCACTTTAGATTTGTACTTTAAATTCTCCAAACAGCAACCTGTTTTCATAATAAATGAATTCAGGGACTTTATCAAATTCAGTGTGATTCCACAGGCATGCATTTTGTCCCTTAGTCCTGCAGACTTGTAAAGAGACAGTGTGGTTACTTTGCATGCTCTGCTGCTGTTTTATGGAGGATTGCTCAGCGAGGCATTGAAGGGTTACTACTCTGGGCTGCGTACTGTGGATTTGTGAATGGTAGGAGGATTTAAATATTCACTTAAGGTTGGGATGACTTCAATGCAAATTAAAACAATAGATGCCAAATTGCAATCTTTATGGACATAATCAACTCTAGGAAGTGCAAAAAAACAACTATTTTTATCATTCTGACCATCAACAAAATGTAATTTGGGACAAATACAGTATTAATCAAAAAGGTCTCATATGTATCCTTAGAAAACCACCAGATGTCCAAAACAATCAGCATTTATATCAGTAAAAAGCCTTAAAGCCTTCAAGCAGCTCGCAAATCTCCGTCTAAATAAACCAAGAGGAGCCTGGACTCAAAGGAGCCTGGAATCAAAATAATCTTAGAATGTTTATTTCTATACCAAGAAGATTAATATATATATATACATAACTGAAGAAGTGGCATGTCACAACTACATATACCATTACTTATTCCGAAGATGGAATAAGCAGCCAGGTGCTGCTAAAATGCACTTGATTAACCTATCATCAGGAGGCATGAGCACCCCTATAAAAGGAAACGTTTAAAAATGTGCTGGTCTGCAGCATTCAGGTGTGTGTTAACTCAATGAAAAGGAAGAAAAACATCAGCAATGATTTTGGTGAAGCATTTGTTCCTGACAATCTGGGAAGGATTACGAGACCATTTTCAAACAACCTGAAACTTTTCTACAATGGGAAAGATTATTCGCGGGCGTTGAACTTTCAAGACAGTTGCCAATCTTCCCAAAAAAAAATAATATCTCAGCACGTTCACCCCAAGGTCAGGCTGTGTAATGATTAGAAAAAAGAAGGAAAGAAAAGAAGATCATGAGAAAGCCTCCTCTCTCTCAAAAGAACATAGCAGCATGGCTTAGGTTTGCAAAGTTGGACATGAACAAACCACAAGACTTCTGGAGCAATGTCCTTTGGACAAATAAGACCAAAAGGGGAGATGTTTGGCCATAATACACTTCACCGTGTTTGGTGAAAACCAAACACAGTATACAACAGAAACACTGCACACTAACTGTGAAACACAGTGTTGAAAGAGTGATGATTTGGGCTTGTTTTGCAACCACAGGACCTGGGTACCTTGCATTCATTGAGTCAATCATAAACTCCTCTGCATACCAAACTAATTTAGTCAAATGTGAGGACATTTGCCTGAGAACTAAAGCTTGACAGACGTTGGATTATGCACAGCAGCAAATCAACAACAGGGCAGATGAAAAAGAAAATCAAACAGTAGGCAGCCCAAGCACTGACCTAATGCTAAATAAATAACTGCAAACCTCTATGAACTGAAACAAGAAGAATGGACTGAACCTCTTCCACAATCACAGGAGGGACTGATAAAAGAACTGAATTAAGTTATAGCTACCAAAGTTTCACAAGGCAAGGCAAGTTTATTTGTATAGCACATTTCATGTACAGGACAATTCAAGGTGCTTTACATACACAAGTTATCATAAAGATCAAGGATAAAACAATACAAATAGCAAATAGAAAAATTACTCACCTTTTCCCCCTTTGGACCTGGAGGGCCCTGTGAAGCGAGAGAAAAAAAGATTGCTTAAAATAATCCAAAACCAACAGGAAGGAAATAAACCACAATCTGTGACTTATTTGATATCATTGTGGACACAAGTTATAACAACGTGTTAAAAATCAGGGTGACCAAACATGTTAACTAAGAAAAAGCTACTAAAGACAACTTGAAAGTAAGGAGCTAAGAGAGAAAGAGTTTTTGTGAAACTATGCATACTTTCTGACATTCACGATTTGATTAAATTCTTGTGTCACAGACCTGCAAAAGGCACCTTTTGCACTATAGACAGCAGGGCTTATAAAAACATACTATTAAAACATAACCCAAATCAACTCCATGTTTACTAAGAGGATCAAATCCAGCCATTTCTAACCAAGAGCTGGCAACTACATTGTGAAATGTGTTCTGAACAGGAGGAATACTTCTTTTCTTTTCATTGTGCACAGCAGTTTTTGTGAGCCAATTTTGCATCCAGTGTCAGTCAGCAGGCAGCTGCTCCAGGGTGGCCTCTGTAAAAGGTTGTGGGTGTACTAGACGGTTTGACAATGAGGTGTGCATCCATATGGATTTATGCTCAAAACAGTATCTTTGACTTTCAAGTTGAAAGGTGGAGCCCAGTCTGTTGATTTTTTTTACTTTTTCAGTGTTTGGAGATTTGGTAGAAAAACGTTCCAATAGTTCCAAAACTAAAACTGTGTCCTCAAGGAGAAAGAGCAAGTTGTTCAGAAGCAATCAGTAGCTTTGCACTGGTTGTTCTACCAGAGTAACACAAGTCCAGATGACACTAATCCATAAATGGATAACATTAGTAAAAGTCCTGTGTTTGGATGATGCTCCCTTAAGTCTATGGACCGGTCAACCAGAACTGCAGTCTTATAGATACCGACAGGCTTCAACTGTATTGGCAGACATTTGCAAGGCGAAAACTCAAACGCTCCAGAGGTAGTTCAGCAGTTTTCCCCTGCCAGTTTCTACCATACTGCTCAGGGGGAAGAGATTTCCAGCCAGGTTTCTGCCTGCCTGCTGCCACTGAACATTATTTTTGATGCTTGGTTAACTATCCGTAGCTTTCTGTGTAAGCATAGAAGTGTATGTGTTCCCAACTGGGTCTGCCTGAGGTCTAATTTGCGTTGGTCATGAGGTTGTGAACCTGCACAGCAAAATTGTGTTGTGCAACACAATATAAATTCCTCCCAATATGAGGTAGATGTGTATCAGGGAGGGTGATAGAAATTCAGCTTTATTACACATGCATCCTGCTGTTTGGTGCTTGACTGGCAAAACAAAAGAGCCACATCACACTTGCAAACACAAAATGCGTTATTATGCAAACAATGTTTCTGATTTCAGCTCTGTGGGTAGGAATAACAAAGGAAACATATTGGAGTCAAATGGTACTTGTACATGGTAATGGTACATTAATAATGACGTAGAGGCATTCCAGAAAGGCTAAATACGTTTCCAATGTGCTCCTTGAAATGGAAAACATTGCAAGCTTTTTGTTGGACAATAGGAGGAAATTAACGGGCTGATACTGCAAACCTGACTGGAAGCATCAAAGAAATACATAAATATACTTACTACCGCTTTTTACACAAGCTTACTTAATGCACTATGTTTGGCACTGAAAAGTGCAGTTGGAACACTAAATTATAAGAATAAATGACTGAGCAACAAAGTTTGCATAGAAGAAAGAAAATTGGATTAAAATGATGCAGAATTACAATAAATTTAGATTGTTTCAAAGTAAAAGTAGGAACATAATGAAAAATGATCAAATCCAGGTTGACTTGCTGTAAGAGGGCAAAAAAGTATTTTATATTCAGTATAGCCTCAGAAGTTACTATCGTATAAGCAGCTCCCTATGTTTTCTGTCAGATGTTCTCCCACTAAACTGTCAGGTACACTCAAGTATGCCCTTCAATTTTAAAAACCTTTTCATTTTAAAAATATTTTCAATCAAAACTCTTAAACTGTATCAGTCAAATAAAGACAGAAAACAGCATTTACTAGTAGAACTTCATTTCGCCCTTTCATGTGCTCATACAGCATGCAGAAATGATTTTTCTACACAGCGTGCACCTGCTCGTTATACAGCCCATCATTTGCACATCACTCACAGAGAGACAACACCTACTGGAGCTTTTCCAAGAGGTTTAAGCCAGTACAGTGAGGGTCTTTTATAGAGACTATTAAACAGCTCTCTTGAAAAGATGATTTCAAAGGAGCCAAGTGTACTGAAGTGGAATTGCAGTGGGTGTCGACTTGTCAAACCATCTCTGTTGCTTTGTGGTTTCAGTCTGCCCCAAGGAAGGTTTTGCTAATCAGCACCTGTGTATGCTTTTCACATCTTTTTACTGCTTCTGCTCTTGCTCTTCTTCATAAGCAGCCCTTCAGGTGCTCAGGAGGTTCCTTCTGTTTGATCAGACTTGCTCACTTTGCATTTGCAAGCTAGCTTGCTGAAACTGAGTAACCCTCTGTAGAGCTATCAACACCTTTTAGAGGTAATAGATTAGTGCTATTAGCAACTTTAGGAATTACTAAACAACAATATGAAAGTCAAAAATTGGAATGTACTTCGAATGTTTTACAAAGATGTGTCTCACTTTTTACTCATTGTAGGCTACCAGTTTGGACACACCTTCCAATTGGATTTAATGGGTGTCCACACTTTTGACTGGTAGCCTACTGTACGACTCATCATTTCTCAAAGTATGGCTGAGCTAATCAGCATTTAGCGCATGCCGCAAACCAGACATTAAATACATGAAAAACTGCATGAAGACTTAAAACACTCTCAATTGATATCATTCTCACTTGAGACATTACAAGAAAATTAAGACTCTAGAATAAAGCGGACGCATTGACGGTGGAGAGTTTCAAAACAGGTAAATTAAGTCAAAAATGGCAGACTACATCTTTCAGCAGGCTAAATAATCATAATAATTATCTATATTTCCACCAATTTCAGGGTGCTTGGATAGAAATGCATTTAAACTTTTATTGACAAGAGACATGGAGTCTGTTGCTTATGACAGAAATGCAGACTTGGAGTTATGCATGCAAACAAATGAGCAGGGAAGAACTGTAAAATAGAAGATTTAGTTGCAAAAAGAAATGGAATCGACCAGAGAGGTGAGCAGTATCAGTGTCTCTCTTTGTATCAGACTCATTTACTGTCCATTTGAAAGAAATGAAGGACTCTGCCCACTTCACTGGCATCCTGACAGCTATTTTAGATGTGACTCCCTGCAATCCTTTCTCAGCACACTATTCTCCCAGCTCCTCTCTGAAATATCACTACCTAGAGTTTGCATGTCCCTGCAGGCTTTTCCTATACTGATTAAAGAAAGGGAGCAATACAGGTTGTCCCTCATTCACTCTTTTGAAGGCACTGAGGGGCTTCTTATCCACAGTTGCCATGTTTGAGTAAAATATTTAGTACTTGAATTTAAGAAAAGAGGTCAACAAAGTATTTAGAGTAAAAACTTATGTTTTTATTTTCTATGCAGATGATCTCTACAAAAAAACGAATCAAAAGCACTCCAGATGATAAGCTCTTTCTAATCAGACTTCAATTTATATTTTGTACTTTGAAAATAGCAGTATAAAAGAAAAAATATATATAAATGTCACTGTCAATTTCATCAGTATCATTCAGTTCTTATCTTCACAATCTTTTTTTTTATAAAGTCACAAACAGATGCTACACACCAACTTCAAATAAAATATAGCTGGAATAAGGATATGTGATTACATCACTAATTAATGAAAAGTAAAGATAATAATCCATCACACAAAAAAAAACCCTACTGATCAGCCACTTAGCAAACACAAATTACTACACAGACCAGCACACGCATGATGGGAAATGAATGCAATTGATGCAACCTTGCAAGACATTGTCAGTGGTACTTTCAGTCAGTACTTCTAGCTTTAGTTGGTGATTTATGTTGATAACTATGTAAAACGCAATAGATATCTACCGCATTGGAAAAATTTAAAAAGAAAGTCTGGTTAAGGAATAACAGATTTTCAAAGGTGGATCAACCACTTCTTTATAGTATGTCAGAAAACACAGATAAAACAATGCCTCATCTGCAAACAGGTAAATAATGTGCTCAAGGAATTTCATGTTCAACAACATTAAGAGACTAGTAAATTCCAGTGGTATCGTAGATTAACAGCACAAACGTAAGGTTGAACAATCTAATGAAAATGAATCTGCATAACAGCTTTCACAGCTCGTTAGAAAAGCAGTCAAGCTTTAACACAGGCAAGCTTTATGGTTGCTAACAAAACTGCTCTGTATCATGTTCAATGAGGCATTTTTCCTGTGTAGCACACATTTATATTGCACTTTCCTAAACTTTTAGTGGATGAAGATAAAATTCAACATGTTGAGCAGTGAGCTTCAACAGGTCATGCCTGAACATTTTATCCTCTCTGAACAGAATCAGTCTTTCCCCGCTCTCTTCCTTTTTCTATGCTAGGATGAGCTAGCAGTCTAGCAGTCATGTTTACCAAACAGTATCAGGTTCCTCATGTAATACTTAACCATTATGAAGTGTTTAAGTATTCTTTTGCCAAATTTCTATAGAAACAAAACATGTTGTTGCTCTAAACATGCTTGTTTGAACTCCTGTTTTCCCAAAAACTTCTGAAAAGATTAGATCTATGAGTGACCAGAAATCAAACAAGTCCTCCATATTTGTGCTGATGAACAGAATACTGTTGCCACAAATCTGAAGGACTTTATCCACTTATTGAAAATGACAAATTTCAAACGGATGACAAACCTCACATCTTCTGCTGGTTAATACTGGGAAAACTTATGTCAAACTACTTTCATGAGCTGATTTATAACAGAACATTCTCTGTTCATGATATTGTGAAGTTTTTGGTGGACCACTGGATCAGGTTAAAGCTTGTTTTTTTCTTTCTAGACACATGGGTAGCTTCTTATTCTAAGCCAAAACCATGACCACCGTCTCCTGCAAAAGGCCAGATGAGGTTTTGATATGAAAAAAAAACAACCTCTGCCACCTTTTTAACAGAGCAGAAGAAAATAATGCAAAGATTTGTGGGAAAATATGAAAAAAAAGAACAAGTGCCAAACCCACAAACAACATGCTTAACATTTTCTTTCAAATCTGACAATTTCACTTACATCACTTCATATTACGATGAAAGAAGAAAGGATGTTCAATTAAATGATCTGGCACTGACATACACTACTTTTGTGCAACTGGATTTTTCTGTTGGGTTTATTTCACACACTTTGAGTCTCTTTCTTTTTCAGGAGTCTGTGCTTGGTTAGGTTTAGGGACAGAATCAGTTAAATTACTATGAAAAATGAATCAATTTTTTCTCCTATCCCATTTCTTTTTTTCATGTTAATGGTCATTAAAATAATTACATAAATGAGGAGTCACAGCATTTTGCAAAATAGCTTGTACTTGGAGATTGGATTGTTTGGTAATGGAGTTACTCCTGTCTGAACAATTGATGCCTTAAAGTTGACTTTACTAACAATAATAGATACTATAATAATGTACTGCATCAAATGGTCGTCTTCCTGGATTGCTGGCTGTGGAGTCTCATCCAGATCCAGTCCAACTACACAGGCAACTGAAATACATTACTCAAAAGATGTTCAGACTGGTGCAAAAAAACTATTTCTGTCTACTTACATGAACACAGAATTTATTGTTTTGGGAACGTTTAATATTTTACCATTAAGCCATGTTTAACATGGCCTATATAGCTACAGGGGCTCCCATTTTACAAACATCAAAGCTATGAAATGCAAACAACATTCTTTTTCTTGTTTTTTCGTAAATAAAAACACGTTAAAAAATAAAATAAATAACATAACACAAAGCTCTTTGGTTAGGAAGCATTAAAATGTAATGCATTTGTGGTTTCAAAAAGCGTAAAATACCTACATTTGATCTCATTTCATCAGCTTCCTCAAGAGACATCAGTTTTGTCTACTGCCACACTAAAAGGCCACTCATATGTTGCAATAGAGCAGGAATCTTAAATTCCAGACATCACTGTCCTGCAGGTTTTAGATGTTTTTCCTGTTTCAAAGTACCTGACCGAACTTGACAACAAGCTGCTGGATCAATTTAATTTGAAACAGGAGTGTTTGAGCAGGAAAGCATCTAAAACTTGCAGGACAATGACCCTTGAGGAGTGGAGTATGAGATCACTGCAGAAGATGATGCTGATTGGGCCAATACAACTGGACCTGAGCTACAAACCCATCATGTGGAGCATAATAAGTTAGATTCTTTAGTTGTTGAAATGTAAGACTTGTTTATAGATGTTTAATGTGATAGAATGATGGAAAAAAATAATTGGAATTCAATTCATTTTGCTGTTGTCAATAAGATCAGGTCAAATTTGGGTTTTATATGCCTTATACAAATAGTTTTTATGCTTCATATGTCCAGTATATTTCATATTTGCAACGATGGTGTTTATATATTTTATCATTATAAATGTGGGCTTTATCTGGCGCACATACAATGACTTCTATGACTTATCTAAATAAATAAATTCTGAATTTCCATTGTTATTTGCAGGATGATTTCTTTCTCCTGGGCCTGCAATTCATAAACTAAAAGGTTTAACTCGTCGCAAAAATACATCACTATCATACAAAGCTTTTCACATCTGTCAACCTAATTTGGAAATTGTCTCACGTGAAACTTGAGACACTGAATATGTACTCTTCACATTCCTCTTTTAGTATAATGTCCTCAGAAACATAAAGGATGAAAGCTTGACGGAGCTCGCCTGACTGCACAACACAAGGCGAGGGGCTGGCTCACATCCATAGCTTTAGCTGTTGTTGACATGAGCAAAATAATTCTCTTGGGTTTGGCTGCAAGCTGCTTATACAATTTTGTGAAGCAATCCACATAATCCAACAAGATGCAAGAAGTCAGGAACGGGACTCTGTCAGTAACCTCTGTCTGGACTCAGATGTATTAGTTTTCATCACAGTGACCGGTTAAACTTAGAGGTCCAGAAAAATCAATCCATCAAATGGAGCTTGTATCCTCTTTGTAGAAGCTGGGCCTAACGGGTTGGCAGCAGATGCAGATGTAGCCCGAACTGCTGGCCACATGGATCCAATCATCTCACCCTGGATAACTGGCATCCCTGAGAAAGCAGGCCAACAACTACCACTTTTACAACCTTTTCTTTACAGGCATATGGTTCTCGAACACGGCTACACAATATTAATAAACATGTGTGTACACAGGAAGTTAAGCAAAGAAATCCTCCAGGCACCAAGTGTTGACAGAGAATGAGTAAGTGAAGAGGGGGCAGGTGAGGAGTGCTGTTCACCACCAAGTAGGAGGAGGGCCAAAGTAAAGGTTTGAAAGGACTGAACCCTGACTGACACACTTCAGATGCTAAAGTGAAGCATCATGTTTGTCATACAGTGAAATTGAAAGAAGCTCTAGGTTTCACAACAGTCTGAATCCAGTTTAACTTGGCTGACTTAACGGAAATTCAGTGTTTTGGGAAATGTGCTTCGTTCCTCCCACATCTACAGCTCATGTGTTGCATCTTGCCTGTTTAAAAACTGTGTCTAGCAGATTAACCCTGAAATGCTTCAGATTGTCACTGTAACTTCACACTTACTGCACATAAATGAAGGTGCCATTAATCATCTAATCCAATGCTCAGCAAGACAGCATAAAAGTATTATTCACTATAATCCACTCATCCTTAAAAGAGAGTCTGGTCTTGGAGAAAAGTGTAAAATGACAATGCAGTCTCCCTGCAGAGCATGTAGCATGGTCCATAGCACAATGACAAAGTATTACAAATGCAACATTTCAAAGAAATTTCAAGTTACATCATTTTAAGGCTCCAAAACTCCTACAAACTTACATTAGTTTATAATGACTGTTATACCATGATCAGTAAGCATTCTAATGCCAACTGGCGTACATTATTTTTGCAAAAATGTAGTAGTTCGGCAAGTTAAATCACAGTAATATCAATCCGTTATGGGCATCACCATAGGAATGGGTCAACTCAGATCAGCTGGCTTTTGACAGGTGAACGAGAGGAACGTTTGCTTAGCATAAAAAGTACATTGAGTCAAACACAAAATAGTTCCTATACTTAAGCGTATATAGCAAGTTTTGTGGAAAAAAAGAAATATTTGTTATGAAATTTTTACTGTGTAGAGACCATATAAGTGGATTAAACAACTCAGACCGATGCATTATACGGTTTTAATGCACTTCGAGGAGTCTAGAACATCACTTCCAACACAGCATCGTGCATTAAAACAGTATAATGCACGGGTCCTCATTTAATCCTTACATATTTGTACGCACATTTCCATACATAAAACTGTTCATAAAAAAGTTAATGCAAATTTTACCATCCCCCAAAACAAACCCCCAATGCTTAAATAAGAGATTAGTCTTCAGTTCTTGGGTCTTGAAGACGGTTCAGCTCTCATCTGAATAGCTTTGACTTGTAAAACCACCCGGGTTGGAGTCTCCCATAATCATCTGAGTCAGCATTTCCTTGAATTCTGGATTTTTAATGTTAGGTAGGTGATTCCTACTCTGGTACTTCTCAGGTATAACATACCTAACACCTAACATGCAGCCTTGAGCATGTTTACATGCCACTAGGGGAATAAAATGGTTGCATTGGCCATAACAAAACCATACTTTTAAAATGCATGTAAGTGTCACGGTTTATGGATTTTGCTTCAGTTCTATTTTTGTTCCTTAGTTTCTGTTGTCTTTGAGTCTTGTGTTTTGGTTTCTTGTCTTATTTATGTTCGGTTCTCTTTACTTCCTGTTTTAATGCACACCTGGCTATACTTTGCTGATCGTTTCACTTGCTCCTCATTCAGTGTATAAATACCCATTGGTTTCTTTTGTTTGCTGCAAGGTCATCATCATTGCTTTTTCTTTCTTTCCTTGTCCTCATAGGTTTTCCCTCAGTCCGCATTGTTTCTCTGTTTATTCATTTGGTTAGTTTTGTGTTCCTGTAACCTGCTGTAGCAGTGTGTTTTGTTGCAGATTATTAAACTTGACACCTTCATCCACCTAGCTCCTGCCTGGTCCTATCCCCAAACCAACACCACTCAGTAAATGTGTTAGTCTGACCAAAAATGCACAAAATCAGAGCTCGTCTAACACAACCAGATAACATAGTTGCGGGCTGACTCACTCTTGCATATATACAATCAACAAGACTCAAATAGGTTCTCTGCACAAGCAGGCAAATTCTCAATAAAGCTGCTTTCATTGACATCTTTTACTGTTTCTTTTGAGGGCGAGAAGTGTCAGAACTTGTAACAGAAAAGCAACCCAATGACACTACATGTCAACATATGGTGACATAAAACTCTAATAAAGTTCTGATAAATTCCTGATTTTATAACTGCAACGTCATTAGACAAAAATCACCTTTCAAGTCACTTATAACCATCTGTACAATGAATTCAGCAACACTTACATGAACAATGATCTCCCACAAAGAAGGTTAAAAGCTGCAGGATGTTTTGAACATTTTCTCATACAGTCCAGAGCTTCTTGGCGTTGGACATACTTTAGTCAATAACTCGATTCACCTCCCATGCATGTACACTGGGACAGAGATGATGGGCAAATCAAATGGCCAGTTTGAATTCTAACCGTAGCTTGTCTCAACTGTGCGTGTAACAGTGCTGCTTGATTCTTCTCCTCAGACTATTTCACAACCATGTGAATGTGTTGAAATGATGTGCCAGAAACACAGAAATCCACAAACTTATCTTCCACTTACTATACTGTGAAAAGAGGTGCTGCTTCCTTGAGCCTTATTAGTCACAAGGGTGATGAGCACCACCCAAAATAATGACATCATCACCTCTGTATAAATTCGTGGTCTCATCCATATAGGTTTGCCATTTTCCATGTAACATCAAGCTGTTAAAAAACATGTTTTTGCCCACTTCTTCCTATCAGTTTTTGCCCTAAACCTAACCAACCAGTGACAGAAAATAAAGATAAATTTAAAAGAAGAAAAGAAAATATTTCATACAATAATAATATAAAATTTTGCACCATCCTTGCTCTCACTATTTACAGACTAGACTCTTCATTCACTTTCAAAACAGCAAAGTTGAAATTTTTTCATCTAGATACACAACTATAATCAAAAGCACCAATTCAAGAGTGGAAACAGAGTTGTGTGAAAGGAGTAGCACAATGCACATCTAGCCAAATGAGCAAAAACCTGCAATGGAGAGAGATGTCCTTATATCTGTATGTACACCTCTATTTGTTATTTCTGCATGGGAACCCTCGATCATATCACCGTGGGCCCCTGGGGAACTTCTCTTCAAGGCGAGAACCTAATGTAGGACAGGGATGTGAGTAATCAGAGCAGAATGGGCAGAAATGGACGACCACAAGTGGCTGGTGCTCATCGGGGGAATCTGGACGCAGAGGTTAGGCAGGGATAGGAAAACCACACTGGAAAACTGACTTGGGAATGGCATCTGGTTCCCATATCCACAGTGTATCACAATTAGCAAGCATAAAATGACTTTAATGTGTGTGTATGTGTTTGTGAGTGTGTCTGCTTGTTGTTATGTGTTGGATGTTCTTGTGGGAGAAGGGACTCTGTGAACTGAACAAACTGAAACTGATAGTGCGACCTGCTGTGTGTGTGTGTGTTGCGCGTATACAGTGTTGCGATGCAGTTTAAACATGGAAGAGATTTTCAGTTGGGGGGAGGGTCACCTCCTTCCTGAGAGGGAAGACATTTAAACGACTTCAACACAAATTGTAGGCAGAAAAAGCCAAATGCCCAAGCCAAATTTCTCTGTGTAAAATGTAGGCAAATTTCTGACCCAAAAAAAAATTCTTGTTGTGGATATGAATTGTTGAATAGCGGACAACGTTCCAGTAGGAAAAGTATTTTGTTCACTTCTTCTGTTCACTCGATTAAAACCACACACTGGCTGCTCTATATTTCTCATCATTTGATGTGAGCTGGAGGAAAACTCCTCTCAATCACAAAGCTGTCAAGTTTCTTTTCTTTTTGTAACCTACCAGCAACACATTAATACTTCTCTAATTCTCCAACCATGATAAAGTAGTAACTGTCAGTTTTCCCTGTGAGTATTTGGCCAGGATTGACTACTGATTGTTTCACATCCTGGTGAGTAAACCTCAGGTTCGGCCTGAGTGCTGCCTATTGTCATTTTCTGTCAAACAAATACTGCTGATGGGTAAAGTGTGAGCAGGCAACTCACATCTCAAAGGTCAAACTCTTTATGTGGTTACATCCAGTGCCAAGAAGCTTCCTCAGGCATCGCTGCAGCTCTGAGTCCAGATAAACGCTGTCATATCCGATAGATCCACTTTTAGCTCTTGGCAGATTCTCTTAACAGCAAGAGAATATGTTCTCTGTACTCTCTGATGCTATACCTTTTAATGAGGATTTAGCGTTTAAAATTAAATGCAGCAAAAAGTCTTAAGTCACCCAAAATTGTGAGTATGCAGAGCAAACCTCAACTCTAGGTAAGAGGTAAGTTAAACCGGCACCTTCTCCTCTGTAGGGCAAAAGTGATCACAGTCCAGCTGGAATATGTTTTATTAACAGGTGTAGAGCTGTGGTGCATATCAGATGAGGGGTGAAATGTTGAGGGTGCCTGGGCTCCTCTGCTTCACCCCCACTTCACCCAATCACTGTGCTGTAGCTGCATAATTCATACGTATGTGACAGATCAGCCTCAACCTGCATTGCAGAAATCTCAGCTGATAAAACAGGAAACAACCTGACAGATACACATGCAGCTACAACCAGCTTTATCCACCTTTTTGCAAACATGACTGAGCTCTTGGAAAAGCTGGTGCCGTACGTGGTCTGAGAGCCCAGTGTAGGTTTGATATTTCCAGGCATGTATCATTTTCAAATATTTCTCCTTCCTTCTGACCAAATTTCAAAGCTTGCTTGTTTCTCTTTCTATCTGTATAATTTTAATTGAGTATGACATTTCAGTCTGTAGTAAAACATTTTTTTAAAAAGTACTGCGGTGTTAGTGGGTACTAGAGTGCAGACTCTGAAATGGTGTTTTATGCTCGATTGGTGCTAAATGGTGTGCGCACACAGCAGTGGGGTTGATGTTTTGACATGAAACACCCTATAGTCCAAGAAAGATGAGAAAGGAAGATAAAAAACATGAGTATGACATGATAATTGTGTCTGAACTGCTATTTCACAGACTGTATAAGTATAGAAGTAAATGCTCCTTTAATGTGTAGCATGCCATTTATGTTTTCAGTCTGTCTGGAGATAAATAGATATATAACATAATATTACTTGATGAGTAACTCTCTGATGCTAATATGACATTTAAGCTCAAGCAGTGGAAAAAGAAGAGAAATCTTAACAAAGCAAATCACTTTTCCACATTTAAATAGCCCTTTCAATCTGGCAATACCGATGGAGTCCTAGTCTATTCATCTGAGTCAAAGTAACGATGAAGTCACACGGATCTGTCATGACGTCTGCAGTGGTTGTTTTTTTGTTTGGCTCTGAGGGCTGTGTACAATTTACACAGTGTTCCCGGAGTTATAGTGGGAGGTGTTGAATATTCATAGAGTTGTGTCCCCCTGCCATCTTGCCGTTGGGCAGTCCAAATGAGAAACCACATGAGATCACTTACTTTACTGTCTCTCTTTACTTTCAGATATGTGAGCACTGGCATGAGTCTTTGCCAGATTTCTGAATTCTTTTAGGCTTTTTTAGTTTCCAAAAATGTTTCACCCTGCCAGTTTGCTTCGTTTATACTGTAAATTCAGTTCAGCGCAGTTTCTGCTACCTATAATGACTTCATCAGAGAATGACCTGCTGGTCACAACAGGGACATTTTCAGGTACTTATAAGAATTTGATTTATAGTTTCACCCACAGCACTAACTCCACAAGTCGCTACAAACAGGTATTCAGTACATTAACTTATCAACTTCTCCGATGGTACAAACGTTTCAGAGACACCTCTTGGATTTCAGTCCACTTTGGAAACATCTCACAGAAAGATTTTATTTGTCAGCTACAAGGCCCGGCCAGAGAGGCTGAGAAGCAAGACCACCTGCACTTAGTTATATCCCAGAACCCCAGGAGCGAATGTCTGAGAAGGCTCAGAGGATTAACTTACAGCTTTTACAGCTCAGTCGGCACACGCTATTATACCTATTCAATCACGCTTGCTTCTGGACTATAAAAAAATGTAACAGCAGGCACACATATGTATGCACACTTGCAGTATTCGATTGACCTGGTTATAAAACAAACTGTCACAACCCTGGCGCTTATGTATGCAGGTATGTCTCTTCGTCATTGGGGAAACTGAAGTTTTCCATCTGTTCTGAGGAGTGAATCTGTGATCACCAGGCAGTGTAATGAGTTGAGATAATCTCTGCAACTTTAAGGAGCTGGCAGGGAGCTGGTAAGAAGAATATCACTAAGCACTTAGCCATGATGACAGCCATAAGGGTCCCTATCAGAGGAAGGCACCATTACAGAGATTGGTCAGATAATAGATTCAAATTACTGACATTTCTGTCAGCAAAAAAGTGAGTCTTAAATTAGCTGTGAAAGGTATTGTTTTATATCTTATGCACCGCAGCCTCACAGCAAAAAGGTTGCTGGTTCGAGCCACGGGCAGAGTTTGAGCCGAAGGGAGTTGCTGGTTCGAGCTGGGGAGGGGTTTGAAACAGTGGCCTTTTTGTGCAGAGTTTGCATGTTTTCCCCGTGTATGCGTGGGTTTTCACTGGGTACTCCGGCTTCCTCCCACTGTCCAAAGACATGCCTGATAAGTTCATTGGTCACTCTAAATTCTCCTTAGGACTCATGTACCAGATCATGTACTCTTACTTTCAGTTTATGGCAATTTACTTGCATGTACTATATATTTCCTTGCATACAGATTATGTTTCATTCTCATGCTCATACATTTACAGCAATCCTTCAAATTAAACTAAATGTCTGTTCTGATCCATTTTTCTCATTTACTGCCTCATGCTAACACTGGTGTCACAAAGGCAGTAAACATAGACTTATTTTAGAAGACATTGAGGCTTGCAAAAGTAAGTGGAAATAAGTTGGAGAGCTTTGTATGTGTAGATAGATGATGGAGAAACAGAGTATAGATGGTGCTGATGGAGTGTTCTGTCCACCAGTCATCAGACTCCTGAGTTGGGTCAGTAATTTCGTCAACCACCGGTCTACTGAGACTAATTCAACCAAATCCTTGTGGTTGTTTCACATCGTACAAACTCAGTAACTATATCTGGTTTCAGTTCTCTAATGTAACCCCTTATGGAGTCTTTAGGTAACAAGCGAACTACGCAATTAATGACAATTATACTCATGATCAGACCAGTTGCTTATACACAAAAGTGAGGTTAACAAACAAGTCTAATGGCACTATTATCTATCACCACCTGAAACCTCACCACAGACTACAGAATGAGATACACATTAAGGACAACAAAACCATCCATGAATCAAACCATACACATTGCATTGCCATACCCATAAACTTCTCAGCATGTCACAGCAGACTATCAGGCTGTCACACTATCACATGTCATATGACTAAAGACATGGCTCCAGTCTACGCAGTTGAAAAGGACGAATTAAGACTAGGATAAAAACTATATTTCATATTATTCATATCTATTCAATTATCATACGTATATTATGAGTACTTATTGTTGAAAGTCCTGCATCAGAAGTAATTTTTTTTACTTGAGGGCAATTCATAATTTAGCAAGAACTGTGCAGCTCTAATTTATATTTATCAGGAATATTCTAACTAGTCTGTCATTAACATTCTGAGGAGGAATCTGAGGACAAGAGAATGTCCTCAGACTCTTCCTAGGCTTTCTGGTGCCTCCACTGGTTGCCTGGCAACCGCACAGTGTCAACAAACCTAAAGGTAATATGATGACATAGACTTGAGTATGCTTATAATCCTCTTGTCAAACTTTAAGCTAGAAAGTCTTCATTTCCTCAAATGTCAAATGATTCTTTACATCTGACCGAATAGCTTTCTGCAGTAAATTTCATTCTTCCAAAACGTTCTTAACCTCTAATATTATTGGGTTTATCCATCATATCTAGTATGCTTTTATACTGTATGTGTCTTGTAGTATTATGTTTTACCTTCATATGGCTATCACAAATGAAATGTGAAGCAGGCATACTTACAGGAGGTCCTGAAAGAGAGGGAAAAGAAAAACATAGTTAGTGTGTTTTCAATCAGCAATCAAACAAAGGCCATTGATATATTCAGGGAATAGAACAAACCAATTCTGACAAAAGCTTCATCTATTTTCCATGCATTTGGGCCAACAATGGCCATCAGGCCTGGCAATCACATTTTACATTTGTACATGGCTCTGATTTCATTACTACAAGGAGTTGTGTGCTTGTAAAAAATATCCCCCCATGTTTTTGTGAGGTGACACTCGTCTTTTCCCCAATTACTGATGCTCAAAGGCCTCTGTGCCAGCACACATCAGGGCTCCCAAGAACCCAGCAAATCATTTTAGGTCTTTAAGTTCTTATTAAAAAGGTACCCAGCTGCTTTAACCTTAAGAGAAGAGATTTATTTTTTCTTTTACAAGTCCTGTGTCCTTGAACTGTTCTTCTTCATGACTGGTGCAAATCGCTCCTACAGCTGGATCGTTTAAGGAGCCGCTTGTTTGAGGCTCAGTGGGCCGTACTTCTATAGTGTTGTTTTATGGATGGTTGAGTTAAAGTAGACCACTTAGGTTTTAATAAACCTGTTTCAGCCTGTATTTTCTGACATGTACAAGTTCTCAACCAGCAATTATAAAACAACTGAAAGAGAAAATGTGATAAAAGGGTCTAATTTGCAACAAAACACATATCAGGCCCATTGAAGATTTGAGAGGTTATAACTATTATAAATTCTTGAGGGCCTAACTCAAACAAGCATTATACATTCCCTGTTAAATTAAATACTGCATCCTTAAAGCGCCATTTTCATGAGTCAGTTTCACTTTCTGTTTTTACGCTGGTACTTACAATTAAGCTCCCTCCACTTCCTAGGTGAATGAACTCTTTGGTACCACCAATTATGGGGCATGTTATTGCTCATATAATGTTTTAAAGTAAAACTTCTTTACAATGACACAGAGGTAACATAGCAGCTTTAGTTGGGCTTTCAAAAGTACTTTTTTTCTAAAAGATCACTCTTGAAGAAAAGCTGTTTTTGTGAATACTTGGACCACTGTAAGGTTAAAGTGCTCGGTCTGAACCTCAATTTATTCTATTGAGTGCAGGCACCGGAGTAACAAGTCTTGATTATGCACAGAGAGGGAAAATATGTGAGGAAACTTTCTGACACTTTCCAGCCATGATGACCACCTGCTAGAACAGTTTAAAACTGTGGTTTTCACTTGAGCAAAGTCTTTTTCATCCTAAGCCGTCATGCCACCCTTTTCCTTTTCCTTTCCGTATGTCGCCGGTAAGCAAACAAGTAATCCTAATCAAATATCCCATTCATTTTTTATGCATAGGTAAATATCACTGTGTCTTTTTCCTATTTGTTCTTTCTGTCAGTTCCAGCTGAATGTGGCTGAAAGGTTCCCTCTGCCTTTGTAGATGCAACACTTCAAACCATGAATTTATGGGAACCTGGTAAGAGTGAATCATGAATTAAATATGCTTTCCTTTAGCATTCAAACTGTGCTGAGAACTTAAAAGAGGGAAATTGGATTTGCAGAAGGCTTACAGTGCAAAATTCGGTATGTCTGTGCCCATCAAGGACTGAATTTTTCAGTCGGATAAATAATGCCTCCATAATATCGTTTCACTTTTTTTCTCTTGCAATACTACACTCGGTTTGACACTAGGTCCCAATAATGCAGCGTGCTGCCATCAAATGTACCTGTATGGAGAGTTTCAGCCTGGATCTCTTCCAAGTTTCAACCATGCCAACATCTCCTAGCGGGGGTTACTGGGATGTAATTGTATACTATATCCAAATTAGAGCATTTAATGTGCTATAAAACTGACATTTTGTAGAAAATGTAAACATATAAATCAAAAACTGATATGTACAAAACTTAATCCTTTCTCGTGTCAATGTACTTTAACCCATATATAATTATAATGTGGGCTATTACACATAATATTAATATCTGTAATATCTCATTTGTTCCCTATTGTCGGCCTGAAATTGTGCTTTTCCAATCCACCGTAAGTAGGTACAATTGTTTACATGCTTCCATTTTATTTGAATAGAGGAAGCTATTTACATTTTTCTTTATTTACTCTGGCTGAACAGAAAGAAAAAGAAAAACTTTTTGCACAATAGTACAATTGAAAATATGCTAGCATGAGAGATGTTTATGTTAGAGTTAAGCTCCCCATAACAAAGATCAGTGATATTTCGGAATTGCAGCCAACAGTAACATTGAAGTGTTGTCTGTCATTTGATTTCCCAATTTTCATTTTCTCTGGCTCTCAGATTGTACACTGGATACTTTTTGTGTTAAGTAAACAAGAAAAAAAAAAGAAGCAACAAGTTACATAATACAGAATCACAAAATACATAAAATGGCCTTAAACAGGATCATAAATTAATTTTCCCAAATCAAACTGAAAAAAAGGAATATAATCTTTGATATTCAAATAGCAAACCTCAGATGATTAAGTTGAATTTCCCTGATTTTAAATAATAGTGTGTCGGTTTGGACGCACAGCCAGCAGTGTTTTTTTTTCCCTTCAAAGACACAGAGTTTGTTTGTCAGGCTGTTAAAGCAAACTGCTCCCTTACTACTCCCCCTTCTTTGCCCCGTCTCTCTAATTTCTTTTTACAAAGGCAGTACTTTTGTACCAAAGTGTTTGCTGCGCTCTGCTGCACTGTGCTCTGAGTGCAGAAAGCCGTCACACTCCAGAGCCCATTATCACTTTCCCTATCAGGTGAACGGAGTGGGGATGCAGCTTCCTGCCAAGTACATGTTCTCGCTGCAAATTCAATTTGCAGCGACACTTCTCAGCTGAGGGAGTGTCGCCGCAGAACACGTCCTTTTTTCTTGATACCCGAGGCCTCGGCGGGGCCAAGTTTCTTGACTCAGCTCAGGACAGAGTTTGTGAGAGGGGGGATTGGAGATCTCAAAGAGACTATGACAACTTGCTGCTGAGTTTGTGGAAACAAACAATAGTGGATAATTTCATGAATCCAGCTGAACCTAAATACATTGTGCCTGGCATCAGGTCCGGAGGACTGGGGTTTCTCAAAGTTTAAAACACAGATATAATCAGCTTCCATATGATTTGTCAAAGTGTACTGTCTCTCAGTTTAGAGAGTAACTCTTAGTGTTGCTATAGAAACTGAAGCTCAAGTGTACACAGAAAAAAAACAGACCACAAATTACACATCTATAACCTATTTTGGCCTCTAAAGATAAACAGTGTACTTTTACATGATTGTAAGACTGGGAAGCTTTACTGATGTCCCACTGAATTATTCCTCGAGCATTTTTGGATTCAGACTACTTGGATCTCTGATCCAAATCCCAAATGTACATACCAGGTTCCCCATCACGACCTCGTCTTCCCCGTTTACCCGGAGGTCCTGCAACAAAGAGGAACACAATACACTTAAGTCAGTTATTTAATTGTTTTACGTTTGTATAAGTTTTGTGCTCTTCATCTCTTCTCACAGTCAAACTGCCCTCCTCTATTGTGAAAAGGAATGACTGAAAATGATTCTATCTATAAATTAAATGCCTTGTAATCTCAATTGTTAGGATTTTACCAACACAGAATTTTAGATGGAAAGAGACATATAAACACATACACACAAAGAGGGGCACTTCATGCTGTCATCTCAATTTCATTTTTCTTTGTTTCCAGGTTTTCTTTCAGCATGGATGCCCTTGTTTTGAATTTGTTTATCTAGAGAGTTTTTTTCCTGTTTGCCCCCCCCCGACAACACTATCATGCAGTGAAAACTCAGTTGTGAGAATGAAATGATTACATGTTTTGCAAAGTTTTTTACATGTATAAGAAATGACTGGGTCATATTGTGTACAGGCAATCCAATGAACCAATATAAATAATATAAAAAGACAACAATAACAACAACAACAACAACAAAAACACTTGGAATGAGCATGTCTCTCAAAATAACTTAGAAAGATACACCCAGTTCTTTTCTTAAAGAACAACACTGCACCAGTAGAATAACCAAACTCTTCAACCAGAGACAAAGAAGATTGAGAATACTTCCCTACTTTGAATCGGCCATTTGCAGTTGAATAATATTTGTAGTTTCCACTAATAATGAGTAATTTCACAGGGAAAAAGGGGAGTTTCATCATTTAACTGAGTTGTTTATGTAGTTGTAAATTGACACTTCTGTTCCTAAATCCTACAACAATCAGAAGAAACACATTATTACCCTTCAATCCACTCTTACTTAGTAATTATAATGCAGGTTTCTTCGTAGGTCTGTCTATTACTGGATTTTAAAAAACGCATCAGATGCCATTTGCAACAAATTAGCAAGGAAATCTCAGAATAGGCATCAAGACAGGAACTTTAAAACAATATAATTTTGACTTGATAAAGGAAAACCTTTAAAAAATGTTAGAAAGTAGCAGAGACACACTGATAGAGGACCTACCATAGCTAGAAAGATCAGAAATCAATAGAACTTTGAGCAGTAAAGCTCTTTCTCTGGATGTGCTTCAGAGAAAATATCTAGATTAAATTTCAAGCTCCCTCAGATATAGGTGTGCATTCAGTCCTCGTGAGTTCCTGCACAGACTGCACAACTCTACAACTGCCTGAATGCCAAAAGGTGCTCCAAGAGATGGCTCTCTCTAACACTGGGCTCTTGCCTGTTTCGGTGTACATACAGTATACCGTATCCCTGTGTAAGTAAGAGGAATAAAACCTTCAAAGTAAAAAGCAAATTAAAAGAATAATCCACTTTATTCTTTGTTTTGGCTGATTTATGGAAATCTAGATGTGTTACTACGGTGCAAAATGCAGGATTATGTTGCAAACTCCTTGTATGATGCTAAGTCCTCAATTTGATCCCACTGTTTGGCTTCAGCTTCCAGCTCTGCTGCTTTTGAGCAGTTTCCAAGATAATGTCAGGCACTGCCAGTGAAGGGTCCAGGCTCGATTTAATGTAACCACAGGTGGAGTTTGACTCTCCCTTTACTACGGTTCACATCAACCCTGTTTCTCCATAGGTTGGATTTTTCAGATTTTAAAAGAAACAGAAGAGGTTTACTGCACTTGGCAGACACTTCATTATTGCTCACTTTGAAATGACATTTGACACCTCTGAGAGGAATATTTTGTACAACGATGCAACATGCTCCTGATTTTGGTGGTATATTTTTGACAGCAGCTCAGAAAACATTCCCCGCATGGGACCTACTGGTCCAGACGAAATACCTTACATTATTCACAGATATCATCATGGTTCGCTAAATTCATCACTATACTTTTCATTCTGATTTTACACTAAGGAGGGATCCCCATGAAACCCATACTACACTGGAAACAGAAAGACTTTGTAGAGACTACTGTATGCCAACAATAATACTTCAGTTTATGAAACACAAATGAACAACTTCATTCTTATAGTCAGTAAAAACAGATTTTCAGATACTTTTTTTTTTTTTTTTTAAACTGACCGAGACCTCCAATTGCAAATTAAATCACTCAAAACACACTTTGGCCGCCTGTTGTCTCACTGTTTCCCAAGAGTGGTCATGGAACAATGGTTTCGGAAAAAAGAAGCGCAGCAGGGAATTTCATGATGAGGGGTCAGTAACTATGAACAATCTGTTAAAGCCTTTTCAACAGCTTTTAAGCCTGACATTAAAATAAATCAAAATGAACTTTATATCCGTTCTGAGGTTGGTCAGACAAAGATTTTGGTCAGACAAAATAGATCCTGTGGTGGCGTGTATTTTATATTGAGTTGTTTGTCGGCTTTTGCTTTTTGGGAAGTGAGCAGCAGAGAACAAGTTTTATAATGCAGAACTAGAGAGAAAAGACGTCAATAAAAAGTGTGGTTTGGCTTGATTTTTAGCTATGCTAGCAGGGTGGTAGCATGGAAAACCTGTAGTGCAGTCATCACTGCACCTGAGGCCACTGGATCCACCCACAGATGAAGAATTTTGGCCATAGATGGCCACTGTCCATTCACAACTGTGCTTGGTATTTGAAGTAATTTCTATGCCCATCTTTAGATGTTAGTAATTCTTACACACTTCACCTTAAATTTAAACAGTATGGAATACCGTTTCCTGTCATAAACCTTTTAAGTAGTTGCCAGAGTAAATCCCCAGCTGTAGCTTTCCTTTATGTCAGCATGCTAAAGAAATTGGTACTGTACATCCTGTGTGAAGAAGGCAAAAAGAAGAGGTGCTCTACGAAGCACACAGTGATGGCCACATCTAGCCCATGGATTTGAAACACAAGAAAATCAGATACCTCCTAAACATTGCATTACTTTTGTGACTGTTGTTAGCAACCATGGTGCTTCACTAGTTACGACTGCTAGATTTCCTCTGTGATTTTGAGTCATGACGGATGTCATAAACCAGTCCAGACGACGATCAAATCAAAAGAATGACTTATGGATACTGTGTTGGTAATACATTGATTTGATTCAGCTAACAAAATCAATACATTATAAAAGGCAGGTTGTACAATCATGGAGGTTCTGAACTCATAGTTGGAGTTTCATTCATTTGCTGCTAAAGGGTGCTTAACATGGCTATACCTGCTCCTTGCAATTACAAACTGTTCCATAGCAGCTTCTCTTCTATTGTGCTGTAGCTGCATCAACACTTCCTACTGGTGTTAGTGGCAGCATTTGACAGGTCATGTGACATTTCTCAGAAATGCTTAACCGGTGTGTTCTGGCCTTCAGTTCTCTATTGATATCTTGATAATATTGTTACTCTAAATACTTCTGGCCAAACTAATAGCTAGTGAAAATCAGATACTGTGATAGCCATAAACAAAAAGAAAAAGCAGTCACTAACAGGGTCAATGTTCTTAATCTTAAAGGATGTAATAACAGTGAAGAATAAAAAGTTTTTCTTTTTTAAAAAGAGTTATTAGTTACAGCCAGATTTCTAAATTACATAAATGTAATTTATGTAGTATGTCAATATAACAAAGTGTTTGTCCTGCCCACTGCCTCATCTCTCCTGGTGTGCAGATATCTGGCTCCACCTGCTATCAGCTTCAAATCCATGCTGCAATCTATGCAGTGTCAACATGCAACCAGATTGTGGAGACTACTATTGTTAGTCTCATGTCAGACTAGTTTTTTCCTTTCTGTAAACCCTCCTTGTCTAATCTGTCTTTTCCTGTTCTTCAGATCCCGCAAATCCCACAGACCCGACAAGCAGCCACCATCCGTTTCAGTTCCTCTGGATATTCCCGTGTGGCTCAACTTGGACAGCTTAAACTTCTCTTGGCCTGAGCTCCAGTTCTGGATGTCTGCACATTGGTTTCCACCTCTTAATTCTTTGACAGTTGTAAATGATCACATAAATTTCGCACATGGCAAAAATATAACAAACAATACAATGTCTGACGATGGCATCACGGTGGTGTTAATTTGATGGTTAAAGTCGTTAAATGCTCCAAGTTTGTTGTAAGAGCAGCATGAAACTATCAGCAAAAGAAAGAGACAATTTATTCACTCTGACTTTTCAGGAACAGTCACACAACATTTAACTTTTACATCCCACAGTGTGTCTCTGCTCCAAAGCACTGATAGTAGCAGTCATTTTAAAGTTATTTGGCACAAAGGAATCCCAAGTAATTGGCAGCCTTGTGAAACATGCAGCTTTAGGCCACAATCGCATTGCTTCTGAATCATTCTACTCAAACTGTTAATCATGACATTATTTCAAAGTTAAAGGAGAGAGTGGAGCAGAGCTTCCATTTCTCTTTTTCTTTTGAATCAATCACACACGGGGTGGACTTATTTACACTATTCTTAACTATGTCTCAGAGTTCAATGTACATAATCAGACCACTTAAAACTCCTCTCACAAAGCATCACAGCCATTCCTCAAAATAAAAGTCAAACTTCTGCCAAAAATAACAAACTGGATAACAGCTCAAATCTCCAAAGCTAATCAGGTTTGAAGAGAATTTATTTTAAACCTCTCAATCCATAACCATATGTAGTTTCCATCATCCTAAGTAAATCTGAACATATTTAACTTTGCTGCATCATTTGCTGTATTTTCTCTTACTGCAAACAAAGAACAACTTTTGAGTGATTCATTCTGATTGGGATATTTATGTATGAGTCATAAAAATAAAGTGTTCAGGATGAAAATTTGGCATGAATATCACGATGATAAATTATCACTTAAGGCAATGTTTTCAGATTGCATGGAATTGTTGCATTCAAAACAGTCTGAATACATTTTGCACCAAGAACTCTTCCCATGAGGGCAAAAAGAAATGATCAGAAACTCTTAAGAATGATAAATGAGCACTTTATATGCCATTATACAACACTATAGTATCATTCTCAAAGTACATGATCAGCTATGCCAACATACAATTCACTGGAAAATCTCAAGGTGGCTCCAACTAACCTCAGAACTTGGATATTAAAGTTAATTTGAAATGTTCAGAATATTTCTTAAAAAACTCTGATGATCAATGTCTTTACAAGCATTCCAGGGATTTAGGAAGATTTAGTCAAAACAGACTTTAATATACTCAATTTAATCCCACAACATGGATGGATGAGTTTATTAAACCTGGCAACTCTTGGGTATTCAGGTCAACGGAACTAAAGCTGCACAAAAGCTGGCTTTCTACTGTCCAGTACAATCATTTGTTACTTTATAAGTACATTTTTGTGGAAGTTTCTGGCAAAAAGGAACCATTTGGAGCCAAAATCATTACTGCTATGCATGACAACGAATAAATCAATACATAAAATGCAAATTCATGGACTGCTGGGTCCACTGTCTCAGGGAAACTATGGAAATGTAACCACAATTCTAGACTCTGCTTCGTCCATGAATGTCACTGCTCTCTTCCTCTTCAGAGTGATGTGAATTATTGTCAAAAATAGAAATTGCAAAATGTAACAGCTAACACACGGAGAGCCTAGCCAGCAGAACAATTATGTAATCAGTGCACTTTTCAAGAAAAGACTCAGTCTGCAATTTTACTCTCTTTAATAATAGAGCTCTGAGCAAAACCCTAAAAGACAAAGAGCAGACAATGTGAGGTTACACAGAGACAGTGTGATGTTGAAGTGCATCCATCTTTCTTTGACACAAACATCCAATTGAATCTTTAGGAGGTCAACAGATAACGGTGCAACCAGATGAAGATCTGGACTGTGTCCGCACCACTTTCAAAGTCCTCTTAGTGTCATCAGTCATTGGTATTGCTGAGTGAAATGTTTAAGTTCCACCCCTCTTGTGACCTACCAAACTGGCCCCGGAAAACCTTGTACTCCGGCTGACCTCAACTACTTCTACTAATCCCTTAACTTCCTCAAACACTCTCAATTCAAGACAGATGAAGAGCCACAATCCTGAACAAAGACTTTCCTCTCAAAGAACATTGAACTTTTCAGGCTCCAGGACCTTCAATGCTAGTACTTAATCTGCCATTTTGTTCTCTAAATGTTTATAGCACGACCATTGGACTGTGCTGGTCTTAGGTTTGCTCACCTGAATTCAATAAGGCTGTGTGCCAGCTTAAATACAAAAAAAGGATGCAATCTTTTAGATGAATTTAAGAATTAATATGGCCTGAATTCTTACTATAACACCCCCAAGCCACAATGGCAATGGCAAGAGTAATGTTTTCGTAAAGGAAATGTATGAGTGAGGATGTTTGCAATTCACAAAAGTTTTATTTGTGTCAGTCAGAGTTCGATTCTGGGAGATTTATGTCTCCAGACTCGAGCAATCTGATACAAGAAGCAGACTGTAGCCTGATTAACATGTAATTTAACACTTTTTCAAATAGTAATCTCATTAACTGTCTTGTTAAAAAGCCATGGTTCTGCAACTGTCTTCATGTAGGATACACGCAATTATTTCCTTGCAGGCCAAACATAAGTTGATGATTGCAACACAGGCAGGTGTTACAGTTTTTTTTAGACTATTGTCTGTAGTGCATAGCCCCATTTTTTTCCTTTGATTTTATTGTTGCAGACTCCAAAAGGTTTTTGGCAATTTAACATTAAACAGAAATTCCTGCAGAAGAATTCAGGGCCCAACTTTAATTTCTCCCAAGACGCACATTTGAATCCCAACTCGACCCTGGAAAACAATGTTCTACAGGATATTTAACATCATTCTCCAATTCTGTGGCATACATCTTCATTAAACTTATTTCCAACTATACTTAACTCCAACGCAACAATTTCCTGAGTAAATATGATGATTATAGCCATTTCCTAAATACTTATTTGCAATTATATTTAATTTGTTGCCCAGAAAAGAGACCATTGTGTCTGCTTTTTGCATTTACTCATTGTCTCTTTTTGGTCCACTAGTTTTGCCACTGCATAAATTCTTCAACAACGTGCACAGAGTAGACACACTCCCACTGAATGTGTTCATCCAGTTTAAATGCTTATCATGCTTCGGGTTGCTGACAAACAACCACTACAGCTCCAATCTACACATTTCAAAAAAGAAAATCTGTGCCCTTCTCTGAAATAAACTTATTGTTATAAGTAGACAGAAATGTGCTTACATTGCTGCTCAAGAAAAATATGATTAGTTGGCTGGAAATCTACAGTAAACCACGACATCTCACTGATTACAGTCCAAATTGAATCTAATAAACAGTCATGGTGATAAATGAACAGCGACGCCTGCGTCACATACCATAACGAGACATCATGAAAGCCTACAGTCCCTGTCAAAGATGTTATCATTTTGTTGAAGTTAAAGTTAATTTGCCAAGTCAATTGGGCACTTGTTAATGTAGAAAAAAAATTCCTAGGACATTACCCAGCAGGAATCGGAAAGTGATTACACAAGGCGGCTTTCATTACAACACAGAAAGCAGAGAATGAGGTCTTTTTCAAGCTGATGATAACTGCTTTCAGAGAGCATCTCTGTGCCTACGAACAGGAGTGGTCTGAAAACATCAACTATTAACTTGAAATGAATTAATTTATTTTTCCATCCCAGCAGAATAAAGCAATTTTGCGTCTGTGCATGTTGGTTGAGCCCTGATGTGTTTGTCCAGATGCCAGTTATCAGTTCATTAAGCCACAAGTCAATCCATTAGCATGTGAGGAATTGTCTGTCGCTGCAGACTTCATCAACACTGCGTCAAGCAGATTGAAGGTAGTATTAAAAATGCATCTCCCTCTCCTTGCGCTGCAAGGATGAGATAGCCACACAGCCTTAAACTAATTGCAGGCGAACTGTTTTTGCATTCTGCGTGGATTGTCACAGTAATGACAGCCCTGCAGTGGTCTAATACACATAACCTGTAAACAAAGACACACACGTAATGCACAGAACAAGAAGCTCGTCCCCAGTTCTTTTTCAAACCCACACACACACACACACACACTCAGAGAAGACAAACGACATGAATGCAAGTATTGCCGGCAGGCATACATGGATCATCTACGTTTTTGCTCTGGTTCAGTGTCAAGGCTGGAAGACTCCTGAGGAGGAAGTCAGGCCTTTGAGAGAGCCTTTTCATCACCTTCAGAGATCAATGTGTTTTCCTCTGGCAACAGGCTGAGCACTGGGATACTTGAGACCCTCCCCGTTAGCTGCACACTGCAATTATCCTCCCCGCAGTACTGACTGCGGTCGTGATGGAAGCAGAACACACTCCCTGATGAGGGGAGGTCAGTAATAAGTCGATCGATCAGCCAAGTCCCATCACTTTATTCTGTAAGTTAAATTGGCACAGGCGGCCATCCTGACAGCTCTATCTGAAAGCTTGACTGTATCCTGAGGACATCTGAAAGCTTGACTGTATCCTGAGGACATCTGGTAACATAACCTATGCTCGCATGGCAGTGAAACGTTTTTGTAACTTTTTAATAAGCTTTATAATCATTAACTTAACGGCTTCACAATCTCATGTGCTAGAAATGAAAAAGGAAAACAGTAAGATGACTCCAGCCTGGCTTGAACAAGTTAACATGTAACCTACAGTGGAAATGAAGAGTTTTTTTTTAAGTATTAATCATGTTTACTCTTAGCATACCCCCACCTTGGCTTGTACAGTGGGTTGAGATGCTACCAGATAAACTAAAGCTAAATTAATTGAATGATGAACTTTTGATCTGAAAGTCAACACTCTGCACAACACTATTATCTTCCACCTGTGCTCCTCAGCGAGGTCTGGGAAGCTTGTTAGAGGATGCTGAATCAGAAACATTTTACCTTGCATGTTATTTGCGAGAGCAACTGCATTACATACAGAGAACAGACCGACACTGACCATGAGTTAATTAATCGACTCTACATCTTACATTGAGAGAGAGAAGCAACCCCAGCCTTGCCTCAGAGGCATTGATTAGCCACGTTCAGTGACTGATTTAAACTTCTGACTGGAGCACACAGGAAACAAATCAATATCCCTCATTAGACTGTAAAATACTGAGGGGCAGATACCAGCAAATAAACCTGATGTGTGCTTATTTATTAGTTAAAACATGATCTGATTTGAGTCCTGAGTCCTGCTATATCCTTTTATGAAACATTTCAGTGGCATCCAGAAGGGCACTTAAATATTTCATGCCTTTGAAGCTTACAAAGGTTGTGATGACTGAGTATTATACGGTACAATATGATGACAACATGCAGGGAATCACAGTGTTTAAGTCACTAGGGTAGTTGCAAAGCATTTCTGCAAATGGCTGCATGATTTATATCAAATGATACATTTCTTGTTCGCTTCAATTGAAATGGAAGGAGACTGAAACAGCATCTGTAGCTGTTTACCACCGAAACGAACTAAATCTGACCATTCCTGCTGCTAACAGATGACGTGACTGCTGGCTGACCTTATCAATGCCAGGGATGTGCGAGCCAACATGCACAACATGCGTATGTGTCTGTGGCGTGAGAGTGTGTGGATTTAGAGATGCAGAGTTGCAAAATATGGACCACAAGGCCTCAAACTGCTCAAGGACAGTCATTGCAGTACTTCAGTACAGATGAAATCAGTGCATAAAACCAAATATACTCGAGTCAGAAATGTTATTACAATCCTCAGCTATTTTAATGGACTGGAATACAGTATTCTCAGTCTAAACAACTACCCACTGGCAACACAGCTGGTGGAACAAAGTTAAACAAAATCGAGTCAAGCTCGTTTTCAGAGTGCATCTGGCACTTCTGCATTAGATATAATGAAAATCATCAGATTTTACATGTCATATAAACTTTGTATATTACATGTGTTGACTTTTTTTCTAAAGAATTTTACTGCTCTCATCATGATCATGATGTATTTTTTAGGGGCTGCAACAAAATGTTACATAGATTATACAGAATATTCTCCAGTTCATTCAATTCAGTTCTATTGTAGATCATAATTTGTGCTGCCATAGCCAATTACAGGCCTTCCACACCAAGAATAATAGAGGGGTGTGGCATCAAAAAAACCTCAGACAATTTGTAGAATCTACCTATGAGAGTTGTTGGCATCCGAGGACAAATTTTATTCATATTTTGTATGATTCATCATCAGCTTGATGATATCCTTGCAGTCATCAAGGAGGATAACAGAAAAACTAAAAAACTTAGGGACCCCATCAGTGGCAAAGATTGCTGGGAAGTTACAGGTAATTGGATGATTCTTTTCTTTTTTTTTGTATTTTTCAGTTCATCATTATGTTAATGTTTAAAGAGTGGCAGTTTAGAGCCAGAAATAGGGGATTTGAAAGGAATAAATGTATGATACATGATTAGCTTTCATATTTTCAAAAAGCTGTTCATCATTCAGCATCACAAACTGCTGCTGCATTATGATTGGCTGTCAATTCATCATCCATCAAATTCCCCTGATAATGATACCAACGATGATGTTTACCATCATCTTTGTCATTCCAGCTGTGATCTGGATTCTGCTATCCACTGGTTTATTTGTATTTTTATAGTGTAACTCTTAATATATTGATATAACAAAGAAAAGGATACATAAACCAAAACCTAAATAAGTTCAATATCAATATACCAAAGTTATTCAAAAGCTAATTTGTTACATTCGTATATAGCATAGTCTGTCTGTCTGTCTGTTTGTTTACAACATAACTCAAAAAGTTATGAACAGATTTTGATTACATTTTCAAGTAATGTCAAAAATGGAAAAAGAAACAAATTATTACATTCTGGGGGTGATCCAAATGTAATAATCCGAAATTGTTTGCCCCGGATCATGTTGATATTGTGGATTTGGTGATCCAGAAGGTTCAAATCACAGGGGGTACCCTACTGGGTGAGCTGTTGGACCGTTTGGTGTTTTTTCCCCTCTCAGGTGACCGACCATATGGCTTGGCGGAGGTCTGCACTCTCTGACTGCCTCTAGTTACGTCATGAAATGTCATATTTATTTAATTTTTTTAATCAGTTTTGCTCATATAAAAGTTGGTCAAATAAACATAATTTTACCAAACGTACCATTGTCTTACTCTGGTCTGCAAATCTGCACTTTCACTTGAAAGTGGTTTCAATTGCCTTAGATCTTCCCTTCAGTTGTGAGTATTACGGACTGTCTACTGTATTTTACCCCTGTAGCTTCAAGGGAACTTCACCTTTAATATGTTTTAGCTCATCAACCAGCCTTGGTGGCCTCTACATAGTACTTACTTACAGATCAACTAACCTCTGTTGGATCATTCCTGCAACAGTCTTAAATGCAAGCATGAGGCTTTTTTTGTCAAAGATACCCTGTCTTGTCAGCAGCAGAGGAAAATGTATGATTGACAGACCATGAAAGGGGTTGCTCTAGAAATGTGATCACTTAGTGGATTAGAGAAATGAAAGACTTCAGGGTAAAATGGAAAGTCTAGTCTCAAGTAAAATGTTTTTGAGTCCGTTGGGTGAAGTTGTTGAATTCACTGCTCATGTAAAGCTCCTCTGGTGCTTCGGCTGTTACAGTGCAGCTATGTACATTGGACATTAAATGGCAATCAAGAAATCGTTTTTTTTTTATCATCTGAGTTGGAAGAATGAGTGAAACTGATGTAATTAAAGTTTGAAACTACAATTTCATCATAATAAAAATGCTCCACTGCCCCCAGTAAAGATGAGCACCAGTTTATCTCTCTGCTGGACACAAGCTGCAAAAAGCACAATCCAATTTTTCCATTCAGAACTCCATTGAATCAGAAAATTAAAGCGCAGCATGGGAAATTAGGACTGCTTTATCTGCGAGTTTTAAGTCCATTATAAGAGGAGGCCTCATGTCAGCAGACTCATGCTTTCTGGAGTTGAGGACAAAGAGAAGCAGTTACCAGCAGCAGAATTTGGACTTTAGCTAACCTGTCTCTAAAAAAATGTATATTACATGCTAAACAAGTGAAAGTACTGGCAGGATGAAGGATAAACTTCTCTGCATGTCTTAACAAACATATCCACAATATATCAAATGTGTTCATCATCATGTCATAAATAACTTGGGAGAACTGATGAAAACAGCCATATTACAGAATTTTATGGCTTTCCTAACCACCCTTCATAAACATAGAGGAGCACAGATGAACTCCGGGAGGATGCTGAAAGCAGTAAGTGTCTCCCAGCGCTCACTGGGTCCTGAGTGGAAACAAAAATAAAGCGTCATCATCAGGATGTCAAACCTAGACACGCTGAAAGTCAGCCAGCTCCGAGTTTATTTTCCCAAACCGAGGAAACCCCTCTAGATGTGCAGTGATGAGCAACATTCCATTAAAAGACAACCCCCAAAACAGCTAAATCAAAATGAAAGACTGTTATTAGAAATTATTTCAGACCACAAATCATGCTAACTTTAAAACGATGGCTGTTGAGTAAAAGTACAAAGTTTAAGAACACGAGGCACCCAACAGAATGCAACTCTGACTGGAAATGAATTGGTAGGAAAGTCCAATTCCCTGCAAATGAACATCGCTTACGTCTTTCCAACCTCTGTCAATATTTCCTTTTAAAAAATAAGCATTAACCGCTGCACCTTTGGCTACTTATGTGAGCTATTAATTCCCCTTAATGAGTGTGTTTTTTCACAAAGTGTTCATACAGTAGTTGCTAACAGGAGCTTCCTCCGGAGCTGAGTCACAGCCGACAAATTTCAACTTTATATACAGCTCACTTGTTTTTATTGCAGTAGATGGTGTAAAAGCTGTTTTGCCGCATTTAGTCAGGGGACTCTTATACACTCTTGTAAAAGTTAAGTCCTTCTTATTGCCTTGTTTCAAATTAAATAAAGTTACACAGGAACTTATTTAAAGTAAACTGGAAGGATTCCTACAGAACATTATCTGAGTATTAGACCACCAGCTAGTTTATGTATTTCATTACTTTTTTTTTCTACTCTGGGGCCCAAATCATTGCAATAAAAGAAACCAAAATTTGTTAACCAAATTCTTTGAATTTCTAGCTGAGCACTAAAAGGAAGTGAATATGAGTCTGGCCACAACAGTCAGTTAGTTTAATGACTGTACAAGTAGACACAAGTAACTTCTCCAGAGAGCAGAGGTTTCTAACCTAGGGTTCCTACCTGCCCTCTAAGGTGGGCACCAAACTTCCCAGCAGGTGTGAGAGAACCTAAAGCACATTTACAACACATTAAAACCTCGACTGAATATTCAAAAGTCTGTATGAAGATGAAGAACATGGTAAGTTGGTTGTGTGTTTCATGGAATAGCACGTACACAACTGTTTACAAACAGCTGAAAGACACACTTTTGATTAAAAACCGTATCACTTGCGGACACATTTACTCTATAATGCTTAGGGCTGGGTATTGTCACTAATTCCCTGAAACGATTCGATTCGATTCACAATAGTCTATTTCGATTCGATTTCGA
>JAOXYM010000005.1:7212000-7223936 GCA_028567055.1 Leptatherina wallacei | reverse complement strand
TTATGAATCGATTTTGAATTAATTTATCTTGAATCGATTTAAATCGATTAATCGATTTTTTAAACCCACCCCTAATAAAGCGACCAATAAGCTGATATGCATTCTCCTGAATCAGATATCAAGCAGTGTAAAGACACTTGGTGCTCAGAGTTGGGAAAATTTCCAACATGGACAATCTCTTATTCAGATGATGCAGTCCCTTACATCTGTGAAGGTGTTTTTAATACACTGATGTGGGAACCCCTTTAGTATCAAAGCATTCTTAAGGAGGTAATTAAGTCTCAATTTATTGTTGGACCTCTATAGTTCCAGCCCCGAACACGAGCTTCAGGGCTACAAATGTGTATGTTCCCCTTCAAGCCAATTCTGTGTGAAATAATTCCAAGAGAATAAAAAGTTATAGACTGTCAAAGGACACGTTGTTGCACCCAGGCTGGAAAAACATGCAGTTTCAGGTTGTTCCCCCTTTCAGTTCTATGTACCTGTCAGAGAACGTCTTCAGCACCATTAAAAAAGGAAAAAGTCAAATCTGTCACGGGCTTCAGACACATCACATCTCATCTCTGGCCAGATGTACTGTATGTTAACTCAAGTTGGATGTTAGTTTATCTTATAAAAGTAAAAATTGTGACTTATTGTTCTGGAAAGGGTTGCCATAAAGTTTTTGAGTGTGCAAGAGGATGTGGTCACATGCATAACAGAGCCAATTTCTTTTGATTCCAACTGGTTTTTCTTGTTTTTTACACATTACAAACTGCTTAATTTAGGTTAGACATCACGCTAAACCTATTTATGATTAGATATGAAAGACTACAAATGAATAACCCACCAACTCCCCATCACCTCCTTATCCTGCATCCTTATCTGAATAGTCAATTAATACTATGTTTTTAACAAGTGTTGCAGCATTCCCTTATTCAACTATGTAAGTAAAAGTAAGATCAGCTCCACATTGTGCTGTATTCTGTATCGTATTAACCCATTTGAACTTGAGTCAAACTCTGAGGACTGAGCCAAACTGAGGAACTGAAATTGAGTTGATGTTGCATTTGTTGCATCAGGTGGTTTCACTGTGGCTGCATAAAGACAGATGTTATAATGGTATCAACATTCTCATCTAACTTGAAGCAATAAAGTAGATAAACTACTTCCAAAAATTTAGATATACACTCTTATCCTATAAGTAATCAAAACCATCTCTAAACAAGGTCTCAATCCAGGAAAAGTTCTTCTCAGCCAGAAAGGTGAAATTAATTAGGTTTCCATTTTGTTATTGCACATACAATAAGCAGTTTCAGAAAATATGGCATTCGTTAGTTCTATGTGCCAGCTGTGAGAGTGACGTCATCAGAGAACCTGCTTTTATGCTCCAAGAAACATCGGACACAAGGCTCATGCCACCACGTAAATATAATAAAAACCTTTAGGAAGCTAAATAGAATATGAGGAAATCTATTAGTGTGACTGTATGAACTAAAATTTTTGGCACTAAATTAAATAGTTACATACAAAAAGTGTAAATCATATGTGATGCCTGCAGGCAGGAGGACTTTTTTTGTGATCAACAAAGAAATGCCCGACACAGTAACAAAATGACACATGAGAAATCACTGGAGGCCTTTCACAATCCCTTGAAGTTCCACAGAAAAGACAACAAAGAGTGTTTTGAAAGTGTGGAGGCAAAGTCCCTCTGCATCATGTTTCCTTCCCATCTGTCAGTCAAACTGACCAAGTCAAAGGTTATAGGAGGAGAAGGAGGAGAGCTTCTCCTCTTGGGATGATTTATAATCCCGACCTGTAGTTTCAGGTGGTAAGAGGGCCATAGTAAAGCTGGCAGGGAGGCCCCGACTCTTTATCAGGACACACTGTTCTTATTACATGTTTGATCCTACAGGGTTTTAGTGAATAAGACTATCATGCTAACAACTGGCCAACTCCTCAGCTCTCAGCCATGCCGCTGGCTGCCTTGAAAGAAATAGTTTCCCCTTTTTGTAAATGGCATGAATCTAAGGTAAAATGTGTTATATTTACTACTTATATAAGCAGTTTTTATAAATATTCAAGTGAGCTTTCTCATGATTTTACGGGAGTTTTGGGGAAAATTGATGAAATTTAGATTTGAGACCAGAAGGCTGCAAGTGTAAATCCCCAGATTGTCAGTGAAAATAGAGTATGTGCTGTGAAAGTAAACTCATAACACCATCCCCTCCTTCTCTAACTAATTTCAAAGTTCCCCTAAGAAGAACATAACCCCAAGCCGCTTAAGTGAAGCTTCCCAGCAGCCCGATAAAGGACTGTGGTTTTTACTGGGGCAGCTTGCGGGTGAGACTACAAAGCAGACTGCTGCTGACAAAGAGTCGGCCTGCTCAGCCAGTTTCTCAGTTAAAACATATATAACTGACTCAAAGAAATCAAAGTTGTGTCATCTCATTATGGCCTTTCAGCTAAGATTGAATGTTAAAGCTCCATATGTAGCTCACATAAATCTGCAAAACTGTAATGTTATTGTATGAATAATTAGAATTAATAAGAAATGTGCTTGTTTGTGTGTGTTTTACAGAAGTTTAACAAATGGCTGGAGACATATTTTTAAAGGAAACGTGAGTGCTGTCAATCTCTTCACCTAGCTCTTGGAATGAAGTTATTATGAAATAATTAAAAGAAGGGATGCACACTTGTTGTTAATTGCTCTCATCCCAGCAAGAAATGAAATAACTTCATCTGATATTCACCTTGCGTGTCCAGATTGTGTTGCATTGACTTTGCCCTGAAACTGCGCACATGTGAGCTGAAAAGTCAGCTTAGAAATAGTTTGACAAGCTAGAAAGTCCTTTGATATAAGCTTCTTTCTTTTTCCTTTTCATTTGCCTGTTTGTTCTTTCACACAAGAGATATCATTTTTGTGAAATTATTATGTTTGGTTTTTATTTTAAATGAATTTGCATTGCCTCAGCCCAGGCACTCACAGAGCATCGTTAATTATCATTACGATTTTTTTAAAGGATTAATCATTGTGAGCACATCTTACAAAATCCCACAGTTTCAGTGTTCATGTGGAAAAGTTTAAGATCCATCAAAATGGCATTCCCAAATGCATTTCTTACACATTTGCAGTAAAAGGAGATGTTTCAACAAAACATAACATAAGCAGGAAAGGGAACGTAAATCATGGTGAGCGTGTAAAGGTTCTGGAAACAATCCTGCAAGTTAATTTGGAAAAATTAGCTCCTTCTTTTAATTCTTATACTTCAGTTACTTTAGCCGGAAAATTATCATACTAATTGAGAGTGCAAGATGAACAAGAAAAGCCACCGTTCATTGTGACTGCCAGCAGGAGTGCATCGCAACATAGAAAATCAAGATCTGTTTTCACATTATTGGAACTTTTTGGAGCGCATTTCTGTTCAAGAACATTACCTGGATGCTTCATTTGTCTCCCTCTGCTTAATTGCAGCATTTTAATAAGCATGAAAATTGAACTGTATGGTTAGGGTGAGCACCTTATCTGGCAGGATGTTCAGCTGGAAGCTGTACTGAAAAATAGGCTGTGGGTAATTGAGAGCCAGAGCAGCATCAAAGAAGTTATGAGAAATTTGCAGACGTTTTGAATTAAGCTGGACAATCATCTCCTCTTACATCGCCCGTACAGTAATGAGCGAGATTATAGGAGATCAAGCCTCTAAATCCATTCTGTTCTTCTATAAATCATAAGAAGACACGCAAGATTCAATTAGTCCTGCTCGTTTAACCTTGGCAGCACGGAAATTGCAAACCAAACCAAAACCCAGAGCACAGTATGAGTGGTATTTACAAAAGAGATTTGAGGAGGCAGGCAATACCAGCTGAATGGCAAACAAACTAATAACCATGTCCAAAAAGAAAGGAGTCAAGATTGTTATTAGATAAACACTGAACAAAACCAGCAGTGAAAAAAAAAGGTTATTTTGCTTAAATGGCTTATGAGCAGAACCTGGATGCTATTCTCAGGCCACCCATTTGTTCCAAGTCCCGGCTGAAGTAGAAACCCCTCATTGTACAATGCAGTGGGTGAATTTCTAGATGGGGCAATGGTAAAATCTACTCTCACTTAAGGCTTATGTGTCCACAATGAACCAAAAATGTTTTCTGTTGTGGATTACAGTCCCCTGATGGCATAACAAACAGAAAATAAAGAAAAACCAAAGCAAAAAAAAAAAGTATTTTTCTTTTCTTTTTAACTGCAGCTACATTTTTAATACTCTGTTCCATTATTTCTCATCCAAATAAGTCTTTCATGTTTACAGAGCGTTGAATGCATGTTGCTGTCACTTTTCACAAAGTCTCTGTTTAATCAAACTACAAAGCGTTTGGTTGCTTCATTAAAGGACATAACTGAGCCAGAAATAATGACATTGAGGACATTTTTTGGGTGGAGATCAAATTTGGTTTTAGGAACAAATATAATGACAAGTACTGTAACTGGCAGTTCTTTGAGTCTACTGTTGTTCCAGTTTCCAAATGTTAATGAAAATGGGATTAGACATTTTGTAGCATATCCATGTTTCCTTATTTACAGTTGGAGACCACTGAGACGGCAACTAAGCCACGCATGCAACATGCATACACTTTCCGTTCACAGAAAGTAAAAGGCTATTTGCTTTAATTACGACAGTCAGTGATGATAATCTATGATCTGTATGGTGTGTGTTTACTGCTTTAATGGTCAATCTACAAGTGAATAAATGTTGATTCACTGAGATCAAATTGGGCCCCCTTTAAGTAGGCTTTTTGGAGACAAACAGGCCTAACTTCATCCTATATAGGACCCCTTTACAGGAATGGGGTGGGCTTTATATCTGCAAACAGGACACTGAGCGTAGGTCGGCTGAAGTCAATTACTCGTACGATTGGCAGCATACTGTTCACATTACAACTGCCATGTTGCGCTGTTCATTGCTGCCTATGCTCCATGAGAACTTGCAGTTTTGGGAAGCAGATTAAAGGAGAGCCAGTGCATTACTGTACTCCTAAAGAGAAGTGCAATTACTGTATCTGGAGCCTGCGTGTGAAGATCCAAATTCAGAACCAAGCCATCCCTGACAATTCTCTCTGAAATCCATCAACCTTTGAAACCATGGGATGCCGCATCCTTCTGGCGTCCAACATGTTGTCATGTGCATGTGCTGCTTGGTTTACTGTCTGATGTTATAACACCTACTGTGGCAGCCTGCCTTTTCCACAAACTCCCCTTTATCAATAATTACCCGGAAAAGTCACTAAGCAAGAGGCTCTCAGCAGTAATTTTGGAGGACGACTTTTTACATCGTAAAGCGGTTGTGATTTACGTAAATACTGAACATTTACAGATGTGCATTATCAAAAGCAGGAGAAGGAGATTTAAATCTATCTGAAGTTGAAGAATGTTTCTGCCAGAGACAATCATGTCATTAACAGATAAAACGTCTTATTTGATCACGAACTAAAAGTTACTTTACAAGTCTCTTTTTTTGTCTCAACACAGGGGTCAGAAAAGATTTGGTTTTGGAAGCAAAATGAAGTAAATAAATGGATAAATACAATAATCTATAGTAATCAATGACCGAAAGCAAAACTAAAGAGTTGTTGACAGAAGCGTGTAATCAGACACGAGGCCCACTCTGGCCTCTTTATCAACCCTGTTGCTTATTAATGAATGAGTACTGTAGAATGACATTTAGAGTATTTGCTGTCTGTGTTAAATGTTAGTGCAGATGCTGCATCAACAATGTAAAAACACACCAGGCAAGACACCGTTATGGGGCAGTTTTCAGTGTGCTGAAAAGTGATATTAAAGGGGAAACCAGTGTGTTTAATACTAATGCTATAGGCCCATGATCATTAGCTGATATATAATGAGCTATGATAAGATGTTGTTTCATGGTTAGCTGTTTATCCCATGCAATTCTGTGTTGAAAACAAAATCCCAGCTGCCCTATAGCTATTACTTGACATTTTCACTCTTCTTTGTATGTAAACCAGAAAAAACACCTCAAATATTCCAGTTTTCTTAAAAAAGTTATATCTGCACTTTGTTGGATCAATGTTTGATGTTGATTAAGATGAAAACTTAAACAAGGTTGCATTGATTCGGATAATGTAATTTGTGACAATAATCGCAGATGAGTCGAAATTTTTTACATTAAAGTCAGATCTTGTTTTTATACTTAGAGCTTAGTTATATTAAAACAAGATATGACAGGTGGACAACAAACTGTTTTCAGAGAAACTAAGTGTTTTAAGGCTTGTGAATACTTTTTTTTATCTCAAAGACACTTCTCCTGGATTTGACATTTAATAAGCTAACTCGTTATCACTACATTCAGAAATAAAATAGCAAATGAAGTCCTCGGGGGTCATCAAACTGAGCTTGAAAACCTTCAATAAAATATTCAGATAGCAGCCTTTTTTCCCCATTTCACCTGCAGGCACCATTAACAAACATGAGCCGTACCTTCATGTTCTTCCATGCAGCAGTTGTGACCAGAATCCATTACTGAAGCAATAACAAATACACAGTAAACAGCAATGGGGAACATGCTTCTAAGGATGTAATTATTCCATTAATTTGTCTTTGTTTTGTGGATGAAAACTCAAGATACAACGATTGATGTCACTGTTGAACACGTAAAACCTCAGCTTTCCACCACTGATAAAACTACCCAATTATCACATCATAGTGCAACCCTGTGGGCAAACTGGTTTAGATTTTTTTACCACTCCTGATGCACAGCATGCCTCATTCAGCTTCATAACGGGCAGTTCCACATTTCCTCTGCAGCTCGTTCAGCCAAATTCAAATGTTTAACCATTTCCAAAAAGCTTGGGAAACTTAGCTGGGATTTGGCCTCAGACCAATGAAGTTTTGTAGCGTATGTACATAGTGGAAGCAAAGTTTTTTTCCCCTCCCACCTCATTTACAGATGGTGAGACCCCATCTTTTCAGGCTCCCCTGTGCCAACACTCTGCCACGGAGGCCCCTTTGATTATAAACCTTAAACCGCATTTACAGCCACCCTAAAATAATCCTGGAACAATGGTTTCCACATAACTTTTGACTGAATTGGTCTTTTTGGGTAGGACTTTGTTTGGCTAATAAGTGTGCACTTATCAGTGAAACTGAGTGAAACTTGACGGCCACCATCAATCATTAGTACACAATTGAACATCAGTATTGCCAACACCAGAGGGAAGAGAGTCTTGGACAACGACATGTTGACTGGAATCAGTCAGGATTTAATTATTGGTGATTGGACAACCAGCTCTACCGCGAGTTATAAACAACTTGTTACATATTACTGTACTTTTGAACAAACTCAGACCAGTTGTCTGTAGCTGTATGTTAATTGAGTAACCATGATCAGTTTGTCCAACTCTCAGTAAGGAAGCAAAAAAGTACTGTGTCCCCAGCATAGAGATAGAAGACAGTTTTTGCTCACTGTTATTAAAACTTTATAAAAATGAGAATTGGCAGTATTACATTACTAAGTTTACTGCCTGGCTGCTTGCTGTAGCCATATATTTCATGGAGAAATGAAAGACTGGTATAATATTTTTACCGAGCTGTCAACAAAAAAGGTGTACTGCTCACGTAATTTCCCAAAACCTCTTTGCGAATGCTTTCTTTAAATCACTGGCTGTGCTCCAAAAAGTCTGATGGGTAATACAGGAAAACACAGGCAGTACGAGCTACGGTGCAGTCAGCCTAAGACTTATTCATCTGTGGCTGTATAAACATTGCCAGAACACAATAGTGCAATTGTTTGGTTTTTGTACAATCGGTAAACAGCTCAGTTGTTAGCCTGTCACACAAGATGTAGGACATGAGCATGACGTAGCCAGAAGGCAAAGCACATATGAAACTTTACCACAGAGGGTAACAGTACGCCCCCTGACATGAAGAGCCACTTTCGTCCATTGTTGTGTGTATTTGTGCAGTTTGTAGATGGAGTTACATCATGGGCCGTGCTGAGTTTGTGAAGCTGCCAGCCACATGATGCAAAGGAAAAAGAGGCGCGGGCAGTAGATGGGTGTGGGAATTCTGAGCTGTACATGAGTCTCCAACCTGTCTTTCCTCAATGTTCACCCCAGTGACACAGACAGGGGCTCTGAAGTCGGTGTAGAAAGACGGAAGGGGATGTAAGTGGATCTGTCTTTTATCACTGCAGACTGGCAACCTCTTGGGAAGGCTCTTCTTATACTTAGAAGGGCACAGAAAAAGAATCCAAACTTTTTGGTAATATCTTGGTACAAACGGAAAGTAATTTCTCTTTCTGGTACATTAACGTCAAATATAACTACAAAACAAGAAATTCCCAAATTAGCCTAGAAATCTTCTTCCGTCATAAAGCAATCTGAGACATTTATAAAAGCAGATGTCAGACATCTAACATGTGCCACACCAGAGACATTTCCATTTCCCCTCGTAATGTTTCTCCCTGACAATACTTTGTTCCTGTCTTTTCAGCATTTGGTTCAACAAATGCCAAATCTCTCCCAGATCTCTGCTTCTTGACTGCTTTTAAAGCCTCCTTTAAGAGTAACTGAACAGTGATGGGTGATATCCTGAGTGTATTTAAAGGAAGCCGCAGAGACAGGTGCTTCCCATGGTAGGAAACCAAAAAAAAAAAAAGCAGAACATAGGTGACCTGTGAGGGGTTAGATGCTTCAGACGAGGTCACAAGCTGTTTTGACTTCACTGCTCTGCTTTTCTGAATTCTCTGGCAGGTGGTGACAGCTGGGTGTAAGCAAAGATCTTTTTTTACTTGGTTTCAAGTGTCCAAGCGGCAGAAATCTTCAGCCTTGTTAATGCTCTTTGTCCGCCTGTCTTCAACAAATTCCTCTCATAAACAAGGTCCATTTTTCATTTCATCCCTAGAATTTATGCCCCTCTCCAAACATCCTCATCAAAATAATAAGTCTGCTCTTGTCTGATGTTCTTTTATTCTCAAATCCCGGTTCCTGAAGCATGGTAAAATTAAATGGAATTTCTTGGTGTGATTATTAAGGTAATTATAGTTGCTCTTATAAAATTGAACATTGTTGTAAAAAGCCAAAGCCATTAGAAACTAATTAATCTCAGTTCACTTGGTCTTTTTCACTACCTTAATAACAGGACATGTTTAATTGGTTGGAAATTTGAGTCATTCAGAGGTACAACTAATAAGCTGCTGTTCTTTATATGACCTGCTCTAAATAAAGTTTTGCATCCACCATGACAGCTACAAACTCAATTCTTCTTTAAGAAGGATTTTACTAACTGGGTTAAACAGTTACTTCAATATCTTACCTTATCAAAGTTTGGAAGTGTGCCTGAAAGCCCGTTTCTATCGCTGGAAATGCTAAACCGGTCCTGACATTTCAATTCTCCTGTATAATTGCTACATTTTGTCTCAGACTCTTGCTGAGATAAGCCACCATCCTTCCTGGCTGATAATGCTAATAAAATGCCAAATCATCCAGCTCATCCAACGCAGCAAAAGAGACCAAAATGTAAGATGACATTATACCAAGGATATACATTTAAACATTAAAAAGCAGGGGATCTGAAAATGAAGCAGCTCTGAATGTCCTCTGTGGAGCATTATAAAAATGAAGTATACTCCACACTTTATTTCCCAGCGCAAGAACTAAAAGGTTCATCTTCCAGCTCATTGTGCAGGGGCATATCAACATAAAATTTCTATTCTGATGATAATTTGTACAGGAACATTTCACATAGGGGTAAACGCTCAGGATGTAGGGAAGTCATATTCTATCAAGACTACTGTGATGGAATCATCTACATATGGTAAAGCACGTTAAATGTAAAAGAAGGACATTTCTTCTTTGCAAAATATCACTTCTAATATGATAATGCACTAATCCTTATAATAATGCACTGCATTATCATAAGGATGGTAAACAATATAAGGCTTGCAATGAGATATACTACATAATAACCAATTGTTTTTCTCACTGGTTACAATGTGATATATTATTATCATTATTATTTTAAATGTCATGGGACTTTATAGGGGTCTTGTAGTTAAAAATGCTGCGACACAGCAAATAAATTCCTGGTTCAAATCTGGGCCCTCTCTGTGTGGAGTTTGCATGTTGTTCCTTTGCCTTCATGGACTCGATGGATTGTTCACATTGAATTTCTTTTTGATAAGAATCCGAAATGGGAAATTAATTAATTTTCCAGCGTAATGAATTTTTTTCCCCCTATTCATTGGACATTTGTCATTATATTCAATTCATTATGTAAATACCTTGTTTAGGGATGACTTCCTGTATCATTTTATTACTGTGGAGCTGCAGAAGCCTCAGACTGAGCATGCTTTATAGTTTGATCACTGTGTTATGTAGAGGGTATGCAGTGTTGTCCATAATGTTAAACAAGTTTTGAAGCATTGCTCTTTGAATAATCTCTTCCAAAGGCTCCAGAGTAATCCCTAACACACAGCCAGCCAAATGAGCAGATCTTATGGGAACTTCTTCAATCAAAAAATGATCCATAAACTGATGTTTGCTGCCTGATTGGGCCTTATTAGTCATTGCATGTCTGACCCAGGTTAGTCATACTCCTGTCAGTTTTCTCACAAATGAGTGACTCACAATTTGCTTCCTATCTGCACATGCGCCCGCATGGTCATGTGACAAATTACCCACAAACCAAAGCTGAGAATACCACAACAGGAAAACATGCAAAAAACAACCCAGTAAAATCACTAATTTTGTAATTCCCTTCCACCAAAATAAACATCATGAAGAATCATAAAGACAAAACATAAAGCAGGCAGCTGACACAGTAGGTGGAGCCACTTGTCCAGTAATTACCTTACTGTCTGCACACCATCTTCTTTCTGAATATGAATGGACTAAAACCCAGTTACACAATTGTTAGAGTTGGATTTGAAAAAAAAAAAGACAGTGACCACCGTTAAGTGTCCTCTGCAGCACCAACCTGGGAGAAGCACTACTTTTCAGTCTATTTAATAAACTTAGCAAACACAGGTAGGATGCATTAAAGCCCATCTCATAACAGAAAATAAATATTTTAAGTGCATATCCAATCTTTTTTGTTTGTTTGTCTTTTCAGTGTTTTCCAAAAGCCAGTTTGATGCGAGAAAACATTAGGAACACAGCTTTAAAACAAGCTAGAATGAGAAATTACAAGGAAATCCTTGTTAGCTAATTTTCAGTGAAACTGTATATCAGGAATCATTTGAACACCGTCTGGCATATTTTGATTGCCAGTAGAGATTAAGACTGTGCTTTCTTGTTCAGGAAGCCAATTAGTGTTACTGTTTTAACACCGATATCTCAAGCTTGATTAAATCCAGACATGTGTATCGATTACAGTGAGGGAAAACCACCAAAGACGTTTTCTCACATTTAGAGTAGCAGCCCCTGCCTTTCATCAAAATAACAGTTCTAGTAGCAGTGATGATTGGGAAGTTGTTGCACTTGAGGAGAACAAAGTTGTCTTTGTTTCTAGTCATGCATATGCTTCAAATTACAAACTATTATTTCTGGTTAATTAAGAGAAAAAAAGCAACCACTTTGCATTTGTAAGTGCACTTTTTTACTTCATAACCCAAATGTTTTGAAAAAAGAAAGAACATAAACATGACGTAATCCCAAAAACTGTTAAGCAAATCCTCATTGGTGCAGTAATTGTTTGTTTGTTGATGTAACAGAAGAGTTCCAGCACACCCTGAGCCTACCACCCACAACAAACAGGACATTGGGGATTTGATTATGGAAGCTTGAGAAGGGAAAAATCATTACAGTGCCGTGTTAATGTCCAGGAAAATGGGAATGTGTAAACAAGAGGGTCAAAAAGGGATGCTCATTGAAAAGGGAGAATACATGCCTCTGCAAACAGGATACTGGAGAAGACATGTGGTATGGGTGAATGGAGGGGAAGAAAA
>JAOXYM010000005.1:7192187-7206641 GCA_028567055.1 Leptatherina wallacei | reverse complement strand
ATGATGTAAATAAACAAATCAAATAAGAATACAAAAAGGCAATCTGGGATCCTATCTTTAAATCCAGATGCTTGTGGCCTGAAAAACCAAACCTAATGACAAGAGATGGAACAGGGTCAATTTGTTCTTTTTCACCAAAGCTTTGGCTACTTCTGTGGTTTCACGCAGGAGAGGAAATGTAGGATGCCAAGTTAACTAACTTTCTGGAGCTCCTACTGCAGCCTTTTAAAAACTGAAATGCACACTCTTAAGGTTTCACAGAAAGTCCCGTCATCCATATCCCGTATCTTTGCTGACCAAGAAAGTAAAAGATACTTAATGTCAACTACTAATCTAAGCAGTTTGAGCCCACACTGTCACAGATAAATCTGCATCAATAGAGCATTAAAAACACCAACACTCTCGTGTTCAGTGAAGATTTTTTGCCAAAAACAAGAGGTTCATCATTTTCTCATCATTTTCACCGGGAGATGTGGAGAATTTCATGGACCTCAGCAAAGCTAGCTATAATATTTAGGGATACAAGTAACAATAATATCTGGGAACGAAAATGTGGAATCATACTGTCACTCATGTTCGCAGAGGAATGCTGTGGGGGTTTTCTTACCGATCATGCATGACCATCTCTGGCTGCAAAGACAGAGCAACCTGTTCTGAAGGGCGCACATGCTTTTGTCATCTTTCATCTGTTACATCTCCTAGACGGTTTACCTCTGTCCTTAGAAATATAAATTAGTTTTATGTAGCAAGAAGCATTACCAACCAAGTGTCAGCAATCCTTGATGCTTTGACATCTGCAGAAAAGTATCATTGAATCTTTGAAACCAGAAAATCTCTGCAGGATCATAGCATTGAATGGCTCAGTTTGTTCCTTTTTACCCCCCATCTTTATTTTATTATGATAGACAAAGGACTCTTCTCTTCATGAAAATAATGTGATTATTGCTGATATAATAAAATGCCTTTACTTTTACAAATGTTTCACATATTTGACATGTTTTGGCTTTTGAAATGAGGGTGGAATTTCTCACATAATACCCACAGACCACACATGACTGTGTGAGAAATTAAGTTATGAGGCTAAAGCCGCTTTCAGACTTGCATTGCGGAATATGTGCGGTAAAGTCCATCCGCTCTTTAACCGGAGTTGTCTTTTCATATAAATCGCTTCCTCGCGGACTTTTAACGTTGCGGCTACGTTCAACTCAACTCAAATCAACTTTATTTATAAAGCACTTTAACACAATGTTAGTTGAAAACAAAGTGCTGAACACATTATGGAAATAAAATAAAGTGCAAAATACAAACACACATGAGGAAATATTCCGGATAAGTCAGTTGTCGAAACAGGGTAGGACGTCTTTGTGTTACGACTTGTCCGGAACATTTCCTTTGCGCTCCGGCAAAACGATGTGCCGCAACATTTCCGCTCTTATGACATGTCCGCTACAGCTCTGAGGTAAAAGAGCGGAACGTTTGTCTGAATGCAACCGGTATAAAAGACAAAGTCCGCAACATTAGCGCTTTTCAGAACATGTCTGAAAGGGGTTTAAGTAAAATAAGTGGGATCCATCTGAAACGCATGCACAACATAAATATGTTCTCAGACCACCTGACATGGCAGATTGTGAGAGCACTTTATCCCCTGTGGAGTTCAGCAGATGCTGTCGGCAAGACTTGGAGGACCAGTCCTCCAGGCTAATTGTATACTACGAGCACAACCCACAAGGCTACAGTGTCTGGAGCAGACACTTAGCACATGTGATGCCAGCCATTAGTGCCAAAGCAGGCAATGCAGCTCGGCACAAGAATGAACAGGCCTCCCTGGCGTCAAGCTGTTCACTGACAAACCAATGTTATTTGGTTGTTAACAGGTCCCCAGCTGGTGTCTGCTGTGTGCTGTATCTGTTAGCGTAGTAGCATGCCACTGTTTTGGTCTGCGGATGTTCATGAGCATGTGTGAAGCATAGATGTTGGCATAAAAGTGCCAGAGGCCCCCTGAACACAAGCTGCCACCAGAGAAAAGCGGCAACAGCAAGCATTTATTTAGACAGCTTGTGTCTACGACAGGAGGAATGCAGACCACAAGCTCCAGGGCTGAAGTGACTGAGAGGGCTCATTTGTACACAAAAGGCACAGTGCAGGGATTGGGTTACGACTAGATTAGAGTCTTGGCCGGGTAGCAGCGTTGCTACTTTGCTGGTGGCGTTTTTAACAAGCATTTACTTCTAAAGGTACATGAAAAGCAAAAACTGATCCCTGGATAAGAAACAAATAACATAATTCTCACTGTCTGATTAATATAACCAAGGAATATATTTGGCTCTTTCATTCTTTGAATGAATAATTGTGGGAAGCTGTGAGTCTTTCACTGGATTAGAACACAATTTTAGCATTTAAGGAGAAAATGAAATGGGGAAAGCCACTAAAGCATCTCTCCAGCAAGAGGACTTTCTCATCTCTAGGGAGGAATGGGTGGTGGGAATGCCTGCGGTTTTGGTTTCCTTCCACAAACCGTCTTAGGTCACCAGTATCATTCAATGAATCACTTGGGGTGGTTTTTGAAAAAAAGAGCAGATGGGTCCTTGATGGCACCCCACTGAAGCGGATTCCCACCACTGATCACACATCACACATGAACCCCAAATGACAGGCTGTCAGTTCTTCACAATTCTTCCCGTAACCACTTTACACCCTATATTTGTCCTGTTATCTTCCATGAAGCTTGCTCTTATCAGAATAACATTGCAATAATTCATACTAGTCCTAACTTATTCATTGACTAAGCTAAACAACAACAAAAAAACCCACTTATATCTCGTGTCAATAAACATTTAGTCACTTAGCAAACACTCTTATCCAAAAAGACTTACGAGTAAGAACACAACATTTAAGCTTCAGTGCATTAAACCCTGATCTACATTCTGAGTGCTAAATCAGTATAATATATTTAAATTACAGAACAAATACAGAATGCAGTCTATTTCGTCAAAAACACTCCATGAAATGCGAAATGTGTTTCGCTTCACTGTGTTGTTTGAATAAATTACACATGAAAGTTCCACTGAAACTATATTCTTAGGAGACAATTAATACCAAAGCATCTCTCAGCTAACAGAACTGTGACTCCTCCTAATGAGCAATTTATTCAAAATGCAATTAATTGTTCACAAGATATGACTTTATTAAAGGAAACATTCTAATATCAACTGTCAAGCATGTCCCGTGTAACATACTCAGACTTTTCAGGATTCATTTAAAAACAAAAACAAAGAAAATAAACAAACCAACAACAACGACAACAAAAAAAGAAAACCTGCTGACAGGCATGCAAAAAACCAAGCCTAGGAACCATTCTTCTGTGAAGTCTTGTTTTGCAAGCACGCCACATACAAACGAGATTAAAAATTGATGGGCTTTGTTCTGGAAGTTGCCAGTTTGCTGACAGCGAAAAGCGAAACTCTTCCCCAACCGTGGTGTTTTCCAAGTTTTGAAGTAGGTGAATGTTTTTTAAGTTAGAAATGCTGTGATGAGGGAGTAGACGGGAACACTTTGTGTTCTGTTTGTGGCAGGAACAAAAAAGGTTTACTTCCAAGACTTACAGGGCCGAGCAATTATTTACTCTTTCAAAAAACATACTTGTTTGCACAATTTTAATATATAGTAAACTTAGTTAATTCAGTGGAATTTGGTTGATTTGCTGACGATCTGATCCCTGACAAGATTTACATGATAACAGAACGCTTCACAGCCTTTGTCTGTTCTGCTAGCTTTGACTGTCTGATGTCCTATCATTGCTTTACAAGACTGGGTATTCATTGTAAGAGCCAATTTGTTTATCTTGTCGAGCGTAATGCGACAGCTGTGTTGTAGTCCACTCTCTAATGTTCTTGCCATGAGCATGTTTTTTAATGTTTAACAATTTTTATTTGAAGACAATTCAATAGCAACAAAGAGGAAGCCAGTAAGACTATCGACAGTGGCTTCTCTCATCAAGATGAGCATTCCAATCATTAGGAATTTTAGGCAACGGATTCCTTCTGATCATTGTGGTCGGCATTAATGTGAGTTGACAAAGCTCGTCAGTTTGAACCTTTGCCTGCCCGCATGACTGCCTCTGTCTGGCAAACTGTGTTGCTGCTAATGAGTCAGAGCAGGCCTAAAACCAACATCAAATATATTCCAAATCTCCAGAAAGAAACCTGCACCTGCACGATTTTTGTTTTTTATTCGTTTGTGTTTACATAATCGGCAAAGTGAAAGGAAAAAAGATGTTGTGCAAATAATAAAACTGCACGATATTAAGGGCCAAAGAATTCACTGATATACAAGCTGTGTTGTTGCAGTCTGTTTTATAAAATGTAGATAAGAAACATCCACTGAGGAGTTGTTCCCATGCACATAACTGCTCCCCCACAATAAAGTGAAATGCAGATGTTAGTCATAAAGAAAGGCATTTATTTAATCATTTTATGTACAACCCCAATTCCAAAAAAAGCCTTAAGTAAAATGTAAATTAAAAAAAAATGCCATCATTTGCGAACTCATAAACCCATATTTTACAAAGAATACAAAAAAGATGTATGATAAAAGTGAGATATTTAACTACTTCCTTAAAATATGATCTCTCTTTTGCATTTGATTGTAGATACACATCTAAAAAGAAAAGTTGGGTTTATGGCAACAAAAGGCTAGAGAAGTAGGAAGTATGATGTTGGAACTTGTAAGGTGGCACCAAGTCAAATAAATTGAATAAAACAATAAATTGAACTTAAGAACAGCACCTTAGAGAGGCCGAGACTCTCAAAAGAAGATATGATTTCTTATTTCCAAACAAATAACCAAAAAAATGCATTAATAATGGAGAATTGTAGGATAAGGTTCTCATACATAAAAGTGCAAATATTTGGAATATTACATCATCTACAGCACATAATATTATCAAAAGGTCATTAAACTTGAGAGACTTATCTCTGTGTATGGGACATAGCAGGTAATCAATGATCAATGCCTTTGATCTTCTGGCCTTAGATGTCACTGCAATAAAGTAGTAAATAATGCTCTGTGTTCAGACAAATTGCAGTATTAAATAATTTTTGGGATATCATCCTGTATCCTTAAAAACAACAAGGACAATTAAGCTTGTTTTCAGCATTGAAAGTGGTTGAGGGAGGCATTAGTGTCAATAGAACTAGAAACTTGCACCTCTGGAAAGTCACCATTAAAGGCATCTAGAGTAAGTTTTTGGAGCAACATGTGTTCTCATTTAAAGATCATTTTCACTGAAGGCCTTGCACATGTCTGTAAGACAGTGTTAAACCACATGCTCTATTTTAAAAGCATGGCTTATAGTACAGTCCAGGTGCTGGATTGGCATGCATGCACACCTTTGACCAACCGCAACCATTTGATGCATCATGAAACACAAAAATGCAACAAAGAAACCCAGGACTTTTGAGGAGCTAGGATCCTATATCAGACAAGAAAGGGATGGCATTTCTCTCCTAAAAGTCAAGCAACAGGTTTGCTCAATTCCCAGATTTAAGGGCTATTGGTACAAGACAAGGGGATGCTACACAGTGGTAAATATGACCTTATCCCAATATCTTTTTAGACTGAAATCAAATTCAAGATGAGCTTACGTTTTTCATAACATAAAATATTTCACTTTGAAGATTTGACATTTCTGTGTTCTACTGTGACAAAAACATTGATTTATGAGATTTGCTAAAAAAAATTCATTCCCTTTTTTATTTACTGACCTCTAATCATAATCTCTAATAATTGAGGCTCCAATTTCAGCTCTATTTCTTAAAAGGTTTTTAAAGGATGAACAGAAATTTCTCTTCAGCTTTTCTTTTTTCTTGCCTGGTTGACTCTTTTATTCCACAGCTTTCAGTTGAATTAGCTTGTTATGTGAGTGCTGACAGTGCCAGAATATATTATCCCAACTTTCCCCTATATTACCCTGTCACATGTCAGCTATAAGTAGTTTTAGACGTAGAGAAACTCCAATAAGAAATAAGGACATGCCTGTACTAATGCCGAGAAAGCAGGGTTGTGATTAGATAAACCAAGGCACAGTCAGCTGCAGACTGTCTGGCTGCCACCTATTCCAACAGGTTTGTGCCAGAGAAAGAAGAAGAAGGCAGCCTTCCTATTTCAATTCTCCATAGCTGTCATTTGTGTCTATTGTCAGTGTTTTACTAATGGAGCGGGACAGAGGCGAAATAGCTAGTGAGACCTTGTAGATTGGGCAATGTGAGTGGAGGGAAATATGACCAGCAGGAGTTTCCACCAAGCAATCACCCTTTTCAGGAATCCAATTATGAGATTAACATGGGGGAGAAAGGCCTACTGGGTCATTCTGGCTTTATTCTTACAATGTCATACTCTACATATGTGCAGGTACAGTATATCATTTGGCCCAAACTTAACAAGCTTGATTATGTAGTCCAATTAAAGACTATGAAGAAAGTTTAACATGTGAGGTGATTAGCAGTTTTCATTTTGCATTTTTTTTAGAGTAACAACCAGTGTCATCACAGGGTTTGTGACTGCAATTTTTAATATACTTCTAAGGTAATTCTTATTTTAATTTAGACTCATTTAATGGATAAATATTGAAAATTAACTGTAGCCCTAAAAAACCAAATCACATACACACACTTGTACTTTTTCTGTTTCTTATTTGTAGTTTAACTCAGCTCAGTGGCTCTAATGTGGGCAGACCTCTAAAAATTTAAGAACCAAGAAAAAACATGCAATATCAGGTAAATGTGAAACTCTAAACAAGAGACTGTTACAAGAAAAAAAAAAGTGATTACACTTGATGCAAATGAAACAATTTATAAAGGTTTAATCTAAGCACTGTTTATGGAACTTAAATACATTTTTTCTTAGTTTGTAAAAGAGACACAGGAATTATTGCTTCTGATTGTTTTACTGAAGTAAAAGTAAAGCTTCCAATATAAGAATGTATCCATCTTAATAAGAGGACAAATCATTACAGTACAAATGGCAAAAGAACTTCAAGAGGGATCTATTACACATTGAAAAGGGCAAGTGTCACATCTGTAACTTAGAAAAACAAGGGAAAATATAGTCCTGATATGTCCTTTTAATTTGTGACATCAGCCACTCTTACCAAGTTCTCAAAGGGACTACTTCTAGCTTTCTCAGGGCAAAGCATGAAGAGCTTATTTAATCATCAAGTCAATACACAACCAGTAGCTTAATCTATTTAAAAAGAAAAATACTCATGCAGCAAATGGTTCTGAGAAATTAATTCAAAAATTTTCTTCTGAAAGAGAAAATAAGAACTGCTAATGATGCATTTATGTATTTATTTAGATTACCCCCCCCCAGGGCTTTGCTTTCACTTCATCAGAGAGAAAATGTGACAGAGGGGTAAAACTCATGAAACATTGATGGAGATAAAGGTTAACCATTTTTCTCCAAGGAACTTTTGATGACTAATTGATTTGGCATACAGATTGGGCTGACATAGTGCGTTCCTTTCAAAAGAGAAAAAGAAAGTGGTTTTGTTCCATGGAAACATATCAGACAGTAATTAGCTGAGGAAGAAAAAGTTCCCTGGAAACAAATGTCAGAAGAAAAAAAACCCTTTATTTTCTGTCCTTTGGAGATGGGTGGCATTTTTGGTTCCTTTATGAATAGGCAGCAAAAGCTCATTAACCACCCATGTACTTTCCTACTTTGTAACTCAAAGATTTACCAGCCACAAAAGTCACCTGCACAGTCACCGTCTGTCACCTGCACAGGATTGCTAATTAATGGTAATTGTCATTAGAACATTTACAGACTGGGTTGCCCTATCATGCTGTTGGAATACAGTGTCAATTAAAAAAACTTAAAACATAGCAAAGTTCAAAGAAGTATTAATACCCTTTAGAGATCTCTAAATTTGCTGATTACACTTCATAAACAGCATGTGATAATCAAATACACACGTAAATCCCTCCTTCATCATCATAGAAATAACCACTCCCATGAAGACACCTGACACGACAACTGCGTCCGATAGCGGGCTGTGGTATGCTGAAAGCTAGGCCGGCATGCGAGAGTGGCCAAAGCTGAATCTAATTTCAAAGCCAAAAGAGCCGACGGCCCGTTGTACTCACTGAGGCTATTTGAGCGAGTTAAACTCTGACCCTATCACCCACACCCCGATCACGTCCCACTGTGCGTGCTTTAAAGTGCTTGACCTCCTAACCTTCGCGCCCTCTCTTTGGCTTTAAGGTGCGAAACATGTATCGATTACCCAATTCCTCAGCTGATCATCACAGTCACTCCGAGCTTCTCTAAGAAGCAATATTGGATAACAGCGTTATCACACTTACAACATACAGTACATACTTTAACTGTAAAGAAAGAAAAAAAGGAGCATATGCAGGTCATCTTGTCCAAAGAAAACAACTCAATACATCATTCAACATTATAAAGCCACTTAAGTTTCTATCTTAAATCCTCGCTCTGCATATAATCAGAGGTCCTTTTAACCTTGGCCACATTGCTCCTGCATTTCTCCCTCTGGCCTCACTAGCAAATGCATTAGTCAGTGAGTGCCAAGCATAGCTTTCTGTGCCAGTGCTATGACTAGCTCTGTACCAGGCACCCTCATTGGCCTCCCTTCCTTATTCACAGTGCAATGAGTGTAATGAAGGCCAGAGCCCAACAGGTGGCATTATTTTTTAGTAAGCTTAAGAGGTCTGGGAGTTAGGAAAGGAGACTTCTTAATAGAAACTGAAAGAAATGGTTGAAAGACAAAAGAAAAAGAGTAACAAAAGGCCGAGTCAGAGAAGCTGCATAAATCTAAGACACAGATGGATTGAGACAAATTTTGTTCGACCTCTACTGTTGCCTCCTGCTCATCATATCTGACCAAAAAAAAAAAGAATAATTTAAACAAGTGTGCCACAAAAACCGCTGTTTAATCTACAAGTAGTTTGTTTATTAATTTTAGAGTAATAAACCTCATAGACATCTTACCAAAAAGTTGTTGCCTGGAATGATTTAAAACTAAAACATGGCAAATTATCATAGTGTTGTCAGAGAAGAAATACCCCACACTAAGCAAGGATAACATTCATTATTGGAATCCACTTTGTAATGACCATATCAAGAAGATTGACGAGATTATATTAGCTGATGCTGTTTGCATCCTTAGATGACTGCCAAAACCTAGCCAGTACATCCCCAGGATTAGAATCTTTTGAATTGATCCCCGTCTCTGTAATCATCATTTAAAACAAACCCCACCCCACCCAAACGAATACTTGTCATTATCTTTTTGAAGCAGAGATTATCCCTTTGCCCGTCCTTAAGGTCCTTATCACATTATAAAGTGAAACAGGGTAGAAAAAAAACAAACATGTAAAAGTAATCTAATCCAAGAGAGACTGTCCCTGCATGCTATCTCTGTGTTGTTGCATAAATCAGTTCTTTTATATAAGAAAACATTCCTGCACTGTGGGGGAACGCAAAATGAGAGTTTGGTTGCACACTTCGCTTGTTTGTTCTCTGGTTGAAAAGTGGGGTGCAAATTGCTGGTTACACAATACAGACACAGAGAACACAAGAGCTGAATGCAGCAAAAGCATGAGGACTCAGAGCGTATGGGGCATTTAACACTGACATGGGAAAAACATCAAAGGTCTGCATTGCGTTCCGACCGCATCAAAGTCTTATTTAGTGTCCTCTTTCGAGGTTTTGTGCCCTTTGATCTGAATTAACATGTTCATTTGCAGCACTTTTAAATTTACATAATAGTTATAAGCTGTGAAATGCTAGCTAGCAAAGCTTTCTGTTGAGCTTTTCAAGTGGTTTGTAACCTGCTATTTCTTTGAATTAGAACTAAAATTGTCCACTATTGTGTCCAATTTGTTCTTTTTTCATAAAAATATTAATTTGCATAAGTACACAGAACTAACATTTAGAAGAAGGGAGAATTTAAAGTGATTTGACATACCTGAAGTCATTGAAGGGGATCCAAGAAGGCAGTTGGTTTTCCAGAAGAGAGGGAGAGAGAGAGAGAAAGAGAAAACGAACAGCATTAGTACTTTCATAAGTCTCAGTCCATTTGTATATCACGGTAAAGCATATTTGACATAATTTAAATGCTGAGCAGTGTCTGTGAAACAAAATGCCAGTTTAACATACAAGTTTTTCATCTGTCAACACAATCCAAGAGCATTTAGGAACACCTTGGCCTTTTGCTGCATGACATTTGAAGGGACTCTTGAGTCCAAACTATATCTTGTCAGATCTTTTTCCAAAGAGAGGACGAGATGATTTACCAAAGCTAATGGAAAAAGCATGGCTTCATCTTTGACCATTGTTCACCATGTTTTTCTTTCTTTTCCTATAATTCATCACATTTTGACATTTTCTGAATGCTGTCAAAACAGATAAGGATTATGAGTCTTCCAAGTCAAATATCTGGATCACTCGTTGCAGCTCTATACATATGCAAACAGTTCGGGGGTGGACAGAGGCAAGAGAAGGGGTGTCAAATTCAGGATATATTACCTGACTGCAAAAAAACTATCCAGATGGATTTGTTGACGCTTTTTTTTTTTTTTAACTTACTGGCAAGGCCTTGTAGCTGTGCTGTTGAAAGTACACATAAATACATGGGATATTGACCAAACACAAACAACCCCGCAAACCCATTCGATGAGTGCCTGACAGAAATGTTGGAAGGGCACTACAATGTTTTCCAAATTTTACATTTTTTTCAGCTTAGGGAAGCTTTTTTTCCTCTCAGCTGATTCCTGCTGGTGTAGTCTCTGTATGTTTCTGTGTTATCTGACTGACACTGTGAATATGAAGAGTGTGTGGAACTGTAGCAGATCCTTATTATACAAACTCCTTATTGGCCACATTTAACATATTGTGGGAAAATGTCTCGATGCCAAATGCATCTTGATGCAGACATGAAAGTTTTTTCAGCGATGCAGCAGCGGCAAAAGAAGAAAATGGAACACAAGGTTGTGTGTTAGTAATACAAATAATATAAGGGGTAAGCAGAAAATTGCTTACAACACTATTAGAATAAGAGACAAATGCTCACAAAAGATTTTTTAATCTTCATTTTTCAAAAAGAAAATTGAACCTTCAGTTGCATGTCGCATAGGACATATCGCATAGGCCTAAGCATGTGAGACGAATCACATCTACCTGACAAATGAAATGTTGTTTTAAAGATAGTCATAATAATGAGACTATCAATTACTGTAAAGAATCCTTTAAAAAAATTCTGGATCCAGGTGGTGATCCGGATCACCCTCTAAATCTAATCACTTGTTCCGTATTTCATTCCTGAGATTTCCTAAAAAATATCATCAAAATTGAATTGAATACCAATATTGTTGTAGTGCTAATTAAAAATGTAGTATTTACCAGATGCAAAAGCACAACTACAAAGGCAATCTGAAAGGAATTCCATCTCTTGGCAGGGTCTGTATAAAAAGGAAATAGAGATGCATCTTCACATGAATTCAAAGTTGAATCAAACTCAAATCCAATCTTGAGATGAGCAGCCTCAGCTTTCTTGGACATTTATAAACTTATTCTTCCTTTTACTGCTTAATCTGCTCTTTTCATTCCTGTATATCTAGTTTTTGCCAGTGTGCTTTTACATGGCTAAGTTTGCTTATAATAAATAAATCATCAGCATTGTATCTTTTAAGATGTTTGCAGTTCCTTTCTGGTCTGAACAAGCTGATCGATCCTTATACTGCTGTGTGTTTAATTAGTCTATATAGCTTTTTGCAAAGGCGAGCAGTCCACATACAGATCTATACCTTGTTCTCTACTCTGAAGGCTAAACAGGCAATGACTGTAAGTGTATTTCAGTTTGTTGTTAGGGGTCAGAAGCATTGCAAAGAAGCAACAGCAGATGATAGCAGTATGTGCTATCAGAACTGGTATAAAAAAATGAAATAAATGGCATCTCAATTGTTTCTTTGAAACACCTTGAACATTTCCTAAATGATTCTGTTTGTCACTACAGAGTTTTCATAGTTGCTCAGCAGCTGCTTATAGCACAGTTGTCATGCCAGTATTTTGGGAATGCAGCTGTATGTAATTTTAAAAGTTAATGGGAAACCAATCAGCTCACCAACCAGTCAAAACATTCCTATTTACCCTGGAGGGTATGCACGACTTTGTGTGCTTATAATCTGCTCGCCATATCCGATCTTGCCTATCAAACCAAAAATATGTCTTTTCCTAAGTTTTTTAACAGTTGGTGTACATTAAATAGTAATCAACTGCAATAAATTCTATCAGTTCTTCACCAAAAGTTACCATCAGCAGCTTTTCTGCGACAGGTTCCCTGAAATTTAATCATCCTGCTGGAGTAAGTAGCAGAGTATTTATTGTAGATTTCAGTGAACCATATCTAGTATTTAACAGTGGTGTGCATGGTGATTGGAGCCCTCATTCATGGTATTGGAGGTTTCAAAGAACAGAGAAAGATATACAGGTATTTAATCTTACTATTAAAGAAAAAGATCAGATTTCTTCGCTTTCCAACCCTGAATTTTGATCTATGGTTTGGGATCAGATGAGTTATGCTGCCAGTGGGTATATACAGTAAAAGAAAAACCTTAGACATTCTAATTTAGCACAGACCAGTTCACTGCAGAGCTACTTACGCTTTACATAAGTGTTTACACATTTCACATAAAGTTCTGCTGTGCCAAAGACCTTTAAGAAGTACCATAAATCCAATGTTTGGATTCCTAATATTTTCTTGTGTTTATGACTAGTAAACCCGCCTACTCTGGATCTAAAACCGAGGCAGCACTTTTCCAAGCTCCAGGGTATAAGTGCTTTGCGCTCCCTTCATTTAGTTCTGAGCTGATTAGTGGTGAAGGTCAGAGCCTGACTTTTACCTGATTTTAATCCCCCCCCCCCATTTTCTGACTTGCTTTATTTCCTCCTATGAGACATGGGATCCAAAAATCCAGCTAATGCAGTGATTAAATGCAAAAAGTTAAGAGGGAATTCAAATTTTAAACATTATTACTGTGCAGTGTAAGCTTCTTGTCCTATTTCGAGCTTGTTATAAAATGTATTGGAATTTCCAACTACACAGTATCCTTTATCAAGGATAACTTTGGTAGATCTATGAAGCCTGGTGCCCAAACAATCCAGTCTCACAGCAAAACACACACAAACACACTAAATCTGATCTGATGACTCATGTCCACGGAAGACTTTTAAAGTTTTGTTTGTTGTAGACATAATAATTCAATAGTCACTCTTGCATCACATTTAACACGTGAAAAATCTGCTTTTAGGGTTATATATATAACTGCAACCATAGAATATATAACTATTAAGTAACACCCAATACGTACATGTTCTGAGGATGCTTCTGTTGGTAGGTATCTGTGATGTTTAATGTCTGTTAATGTTCAATGTGGTGGATTGTTTTTTTCTGAGTGTAGTGTAGTGTTTTGTATGTATTCAGGCTCTCTCATTAAGTTTCAAATTGCTTCCATGGGAAACCTGAGTCACATCCAGTGATTTAACTCTCCTCGAGTTTAAATGACAACTTTTGTCCATCAATACGTTGTTTGTGTGAATAAACTCAACTCAACTGTGAAGTTACAAACTAGAAAAAGGGGTGAAGTGTCCTGTCTGGGTCAGAAACGAGACCCTGCCCTAAATGGAGGAGTTCAAGTATCTTGGGGTCTTGTTTAAGAGTAATGTAAGAAAGGAGAGGGAGATTGACAGGTCGATCGGTGCAACATCCACAGGCTGTACACTAGTCTGTCATAGTAAAGAAGGAGATGAGCCCTCACCCATAGGCATGAGCTGTGGGTAGAGACCAAAAGAATAAGATCATACAAAAAAAATGGCCAAAATGATTTTTTTTCTGCAGGGTGTGTGGGCTCTCCCTCCCTTCAGATTAGAGGAAGGGCTCAGAGTCGAACCCCCTGTCCCTCAGCTTCAAGAAGAGCCAGATGAGGCAGCTTGGCCATCTGGTTAAGATGCCTTCAGGACACCTCCCCGGTGAGGTGTTCTGGGCATGTCCCACCTGGAGGAGGCCCCAGGGAAGCCCGAGGACATGCTAGAAAGATTACATCTCTCAGCTGGCCTGCGAATGCCTTGGGATCCCCCTGAAGGAGTCCAGAAAAGGGAAGTCTGTACTTCCCTGCTTAAGCCGCTGCCCCTGGCTAAGTGGTAGAAAAGGGATGGATGTTACGACCTACATGGTTATAGTTAGGTACAAGAAACATTATGGCTTAGGTTAATAAACATCATAGCTTGTTTCTACAGTCACCGCAGCCTCACAGCAAGAAGGTCGCTGGTTCGAGCCCCGGCCATGACCTGAGCCAGAGGGGGCTGCTGGTTCGGGCTCAGGAGGGGTTTGAAACAGTGGTCTTTCTGTGTGGAGTTTGCATGTTCTCCCCGTGT
>JAOXYM010000005.1:7171774-7192087 GCA_028567055.1 Leptatherina wallacei | reverse complement strand
GTGTGGCCCTGTGACAGACTGGCGACCTGTCCAGGGTGTACCCTGCCTCTCGCCTGATACATTGCTGGGATAGGCTCTAGCCCACCCGCGACCCTGCGTGGATTAAGCGGTACAGAAAATGGATGGATGGATGGATGTTTCTTGAAAGCATTCATGATCTTTTCCTCAAACTAACCAAGTAGTTTTGTTGCCTAAACCAGACCAAAGAGCAGCTCAAAACAAAAGCAACAGTAGGCAACAAAAACATTTAACAGTTATGCAACAGCAGAACAGAAATTAAATCAGCATCCCCTGGTTGAGCTTTTTAAATATGTGCTTCCCCACCAGCGCCTCATTTATCTCAATCAAACAAGGAGATGCATGTGCCCACCACAGCAAAACTGCTAAGTCACTGTCCACTCCAATTGTTCCTATGTTTCCTGCATTTAATTTCTGTCACCGATAGGTAATGCAATGCTAAAAAGGTTGTGATCAATTCCTCATTTCTGTGAGACAAAATGGATCATTGCAAATTCATCACATGAGGTTTAATAGTCTTGAATTTGAGCTCTAACTTAATGCAGTCAGAATTTCTGAAAATGCAGTTCATCCCTTAAGACATAATAAATAACAAATTATTTCTGTTTAGTTCATTGTAATTTAGTTTAGATTTTTAGCAGTGTTGCTGCTCTCTCTGGAGTCAATTAAGACACTTTTTAGCACATGACTACCACAAAGATTGGATTTAATCATAGCTGTCAGCCTCACTGAACCAGGGATGACTTAGAATAAAGACATATGAATGAAAATCTATTTCTCTCTCTCTCTCTTCTGCAGTCCTTTCTTCTGCAGTCCTTTCCTGGAACACAGTGTAACATAAGGCTCAAACAGCATGAGTCTCATGTTTGAACATCTATCCCTCCATGCTAAAAAGACTTTCATCATGCTTTGGTGACAGAGCCAGTAATTGGAGTGCCCTCTGCCTTTAAGCACAAACCCACATGCTGCAGCTACAGTTCACTCCTTTGATTTACATCCCTTCATTACGCACAGAACCGCCCACAATGGGTTAAATTTGTGGGTGCTGAAAAGTCATCTGCCCTGATCAGTTGTGGAACCTGTGACTGGAGAGCATCCTCTGTGGTGGTTGGATGGCTCTGCTGCTCCAGAATTTAAGTTATCTGAACCGAATAAAGAATCTGAAAAGCTAAGGCCAGAGTAAACAGTAGGAGGGGCCCGGTTAAGCATGTCTCCTGCTCTCAGCACCACTTTGGTGGCCCTTTTCGTTTCCCTTTTGATATTTTCATAAATCAGTACCAAGCAGGATGGATGGGATAGAAAGAAGGAAAGAGATCAAGTCAGAGGGTTTGGGACACCCGGGAGGGGAACAGCTGTCTTTGAGATTGCTCCAATGTGTGAGCACAAGAGAAAGAATCCTTTTGTTTCCACGCGGTTTGCCGCTTCACCGCGGACCTTTCATCTACGGCAGTGCACACAAAGGCCCCATGCATCTCGGATGAGGCAGAAACCTCAGGAAGCGCGTGCAGGACAAGTAATGAGTGCGGAGGGAGAAAGCATAAACATATTTCAGAAGTGAAACGTGTGTGTACACAAAGAGAGAAGAGATTTAACTGGCATCAGTGGAAGAACAATGGAAAGCAGAGCAATCTATGTGAGTTATGGTCACCCTGTGAAGAACTGCAAAATAAGATAAGGCTGGGAAAAGGAATTTGAGAAAAATATTTCTAATGCCATTTGGAAACAATTCTCAATTAAGCTTTTACACCTGACTGACTCTGAGTTTTTGTTTCTGAACATCTTCAGATTGTCATCTTCATGGCTCGTGTCACTTTGTTAAATCAAATATGAGGTTTAAGTCAAGGATGGATTTGGAAGACAAAACTAACAAAGGCAAAGAAAGAAAAAGACACTTAAACGCAACATTCACAGATTAGAATCTTTTTTATTTTTATAACTGTACTATTATATTATCTTATTCAAAAACTAACTGCTGCAAATACAGTCATCCACATTATGGTCTTCAATCTTCTGGATGAGAGACTATCTGTTGTCTCAGATTCACCACAGACAGAGTACATCTTTAACTTCCTCAAGCCATGGAGAACATTTACATTGTAGCTGTATACTGTGGTAGTACCATGCAACCACAATGCATGGTTTGGCTGACTAAAAAAATATATTCACATAACATGCTCTTCATTTTTGGGTATACATTTAAAAAAGGAGTTAAACTCTCTCTGAATCCAACAGTTGTTATACCCTATTTGTCTGCATGATTTAATCTTTTTAGGGTAATCCTTTTTCCATTATATTAGTCTCAAAATACGCAGCTGCTTTAATGCACTATTTTTTAAATTTGTTTTAATGCACCATTTTATGCACTTTTTTTGTCTAGTCAGAGAACTGGAGATCCTGGTTTCCCACAATACATGGTTGTATGTCCTCATCACTGAAGGGAAGTGAAGCTTCCATATGTTTGCTACTGTCTTGGCTGTTAAGGATGAGTCGTGAGCACAGGCTGTCCTCCTGCCCTGCTGCCAAACTGAAGCACAGAGGAAGAGATATTTCCCACCAGAGAGCATTTTTAAGTCAAAGGAAAACAAATGGAAGAAAGGACAGGCTGATATTACAATCACTAACATTTATAACACACACACAATAAATATATATATATAATTTTATTTATTTCATTTTTAAGTTTTTGTGCCTTCTAGTGGCTTTTATTGTACAGTGAGTAGACAAGAAAGGGGGGTGAAATGCAGCAAAGGACCTCGGGCTGTGATTCGAACCTGGGCCAGCAGGTGCATCAAAGAGCAGCCTCTGAACATGGGAGCTCTACCAGGTGAGTGAATGCCACCCCCACCCAAAATGTATTGCTACAACAAAAACAGTCATTTTGTTTCCTTTCGGGCCCTTATTGTTCCAGAAGCACAAATTTATACCGCTGAGGTGGAGGTCATGTATTCAGAGGCGTTGGTTTGTCTGTCTGTATGTTAGCAACATAACTCAAAAAGTTATGGGCGGATTTTGATAAAGATTTTCAGGAAATCTTAGAAATCGAGAGCTATGTGGGATAATTTTGCCATTAAAGCTTCTAACAAAAAATAATGCCCACAATAATTGGCAAATAAAAGTTACAATTGCTTGGTGAAGGTCTGTTCTTTCTTATATATATATATATATATATAAATATATATAGCTTAGTACCAATAACAAACTGTAATTCTATGCACATGCAGGAAAAGTTCACTAGGAAATGGTTTTGGATTAGTTTCAATAATTTTTTTGATGTACTCTTTTCATCTTATCAAATTAAACAAATCAATAAAAAGCAACTTTGGCAAGCACCATCTTTCATTTTCTAAAAAGAAAGCACTTTAGTACATTGTTTTTGTTTTGGGTTTTTTGTTTAAGAAAGCTTATCAAGACCATTGAAATCCACCTCCTGCTCGCATTTGATCTTCCAGCAGAGAAGGTAATGGGATTTCATTATAGGTGATGCTTGAGAGAAGATGTTTGAGCTCTAGACACATTACATTATGTTCAAGTCATAATTGAAGACATGAATATCACCAGGATACATAAACATTAATACATTTTCCATTAGAACTTTTGTCACATTTACTCCCAGCACCCACTTCCTGATGTTTACGACTCTTAAAGCTGCAATTTCTTAGAAAAAAAGACATCTGAGTTGATTTCATTTCTAAACATTCTCAGATTGTTTTCGTCTGTGCAGGTAAAAACAAAGTTTTTGAAATGATGTCACAACCACATTTCTCACTGAGTGCACACTGGCCATATAGGCTACAGGAGACAAACTATTATTCCAACAAATTCAGCCAGTTTTCATTTCGAGGGGCACTGATTGACATATGATGATGTGAGTTTTGAAATGGCTAAGAAACTTGTCTGGATAAATATATTTCTTATCTTAGTTTTGAAAGAAAAGGCATTTGTATCAGCATTTTTACATCTAAGATAGCAGAAATTATTTGCTATGAAAAAAGAGTTGCACAGTTATTGTGATAATAAACAAAAAAAATGGTATAGGCTACTTCCCCAGGCTTTCAAGCATGTTTAAACTAAAATGCTTAAAAGTTACTGACCCAAAAGCTCTGAATGAATTTATTTAACTTCCAGCTGTAGATTACAATTAATTTCAGGTTGAAAATGGCAATCAACTTAATAGTGTGACAATTAAAGAACAAAGAGAAAAATTAACCACTGGCAGCCAGAATTAGTTACATTCAGTCATTATGCTGGAGATATGTTGGGCATAGCCTGAACAAAACCAGACTATGTTCACAGCCTATGTTACCGTATTAACTTTCCTAGATTAGCTATTTTGGAACAGAAAGCCATGACTACTGTTTAGTCTGGGTTAACATAGTCAGCTAAACCAGTTTTTTGGTTTACCCCTGTCTTCTAACAGACAGAAGCTAAAGGAAAAACAAACAGACCCAACAAAAACCCAAATTGAAAACCGCCATCAAAATATGCTTCTTTCAATTATTCAGACTTTGCTTGTAGCAGCTAGTAGCGGGCTTGTTAGCTTGTTTGTAGCTAGCTTTATTTAGTAGCTTCTTTTATTCACAGTAGCAGTGTTGGTGATCATCTCCACAGCCCATTAAACCAGTGTGTCCATTTAAGTTTCTATGTTGTGTAAACATAACATACTTACTTCAAATGGATCTTATGAAATTGTGATTGTGACTTGAGCAAGGCAGGAAACAACCTCATTTAAAACCCCAATGTGTAAGTGAGGTCCCTTTTGGGTAGTTAGAGGGCATGGAGCTCTGTTCCTACTGTGTTAAGCTTAATTAGCATCATTCTCATCTACTCTTTCTACTCAAAAGAAAACAGCAAGATTTTATCTTGAAATATGAGCATTCTTCAAAGTATACACAATAAAATGAAATCATTATGCCCATTTGAGGGTAGACTAAGGAAATTTGTACATTATATTCAAGTTGGTTGTCATATATGCTATTAAGTTTTATATGGCAACACCGTTATTGTCGGTATTAATCAAAGGAGACAAGCTGCAACTTCCTCCTGTGGAAAACTGCTTCATGAGCACGGGGCATTCAAGGACACACTTGGCTGACTTTGACTTCAGTCTACTTTGATTTGACATGGCTAAAGATCATCATGGTAAGAAAACCGGCTGTGAAACAGGAAGGAAAAAATATATATATCTTCTTGCCAAGACACTGGAGAAAAACTACAATTCTTCAACCCAGCAACATTATGCAGTTCATAAAGGGCAACAACTGCTGAAAACAACGTAGTCACCATTAAGTAGCATGAATTACAGCAACTACAAATAACTAAAATTCCAGAGAAAAACAGCTCTAATAAGTTATTTGCACCACTGAGATGCAAAGAAACTTGTGGCATTTTGTCATCCAGCATTATCCATTTACTTTTCAAAAGGAATAAATAGCTAAAAGGTCTCTGAACTGCAAACACTTCAATTTCTGAACAAAATTAAATAAGATCAAGCTGAGCTTTTCAGAAAATCTTGGAAAAACATAGAGGAAACACTGTGTTCTCTGTTGGTAGTCAAACTGAGTAAACTGGATGGTGTTCGCGTGTGCCTGAGAAAGGACGCCAAAAACTTCACTTGTTTTATCAGTCGGCTACACGTGTTCAAACTTTTAAGAGTGATATTACGATGCACTCTTTGTATTGTAACATGGATAACTTTAAAGCATGTTTCTGGAGTTATAGTAGAGTGGCTTGTAAAAATCATCTAACTACTGAGGATGTGGAGCTCACCCAAAATAAAATATATAATAAATCAGGTTTAATATCAATCACAAATTAGCATCTATACTCTCAAACTGTTAATCCTAAGTGACATTATTGAATTAGGCATTACAAACCACAGTATTGCATAATCAACTCATTTTAGTTGCAATAGGGCAAAGTTTCATTTAATGGCAACCATGACGGTGTGCACTGAGAAAAGAAAATGTACATGGAATACTAAAAACTGCCACAAAATATCAAAATAATGGTCTACTAAATAAAAAGAAACAATGTCCATTACAGGTGAAGCTTTGTTCTGATGACATCAGCTACCTCATGTTACACATACTTCTATGACTCAAGCTGCCTTTGCTCCAAATACATTCTCACAACCCAGACAAACAGGCAGGCTGGATCAGGTGTTGGTTCTGACATGTGAAATGAAACATCAAATATAGTACATCCCCTTGTCTGTCCCTGGCATAACAATGTCAGGGACTTGACTACCATCTGTATTCACCCTCACCATCTTTTAACTACATGTCAGTAAGTGCCAGTGGACATAATGTCAGTAATTAAAGCACAGTGGTGTAACAATGAAACACGCTTTTCACTAAGTATCAGTTTTATGATTAAAAATGCCATGGCAAAATTCAAGGTAATATTTCAGTGACCCAATACATTTCTATATGTGAATCTTTATATCATTAATGGTATTTGTCCTTCGGGCAACAGGATCAACAAACTATCTGTGGATTTACTTTGGAATGTTTTGTAAAGATGGTACACAGGACTGAGAATTTAATATGGCACTAAATAACAGGTGTAAATACTGCCTGACTCAGCCTCTAAAGCATCTTCCCTGATCTATTCCAATGCTCTGCCCTCTGATGTAGATCCAGCAAAAGCACTTGATGAGTAAATACATGCTGCAAACATAGTCAGTGTAACAGAATCACTTTGTCATAAATCAAACCTTGCCGCTCTCCTGAGGACTCGTAGTCGTTCATGTCAGCAGTGGCAGTGATGAAAAAGAGAGGGAGCTCTGATATCCTGATGCCAGGCAGAGTGTCGTGCTCAATTGACACATGTTTGTGACCTGGTCTCAGTTGTGACACATGTGAGTAATAGTTTTGTCCTGTTCATTGGGGTAGCTACTATGAATCCATGACAAGATGGTTAGAACACGACGAGGCACTGGGGAGGTTTTATGATGGACATTTTTTGAGGTGGCAAACATTTTAAAGAGAAGGGATACACTCAAATGACTCCTCCTCTGTTAGATTTAAAGCATTGTGGGATGAGCCCCCTGAGTCCCATATGGGGAGCGGTTTGGGCAACAAAAGAGGGTCAGAAAATGTGGTAAGCAACTGGCAGTTGAGGTCTGATGTTGACAGCTTTGAGAGGTCTGAAACTAAAAACCTTGTCAGTCAGTCAGTCCCATGCTTGGCCTGAGGGGCGATGACGGGAAATAAAGGAAAGCTTGTTGGTGTATTTTCCTTCAAAATTACCCTTTTCCTGAATATGTTCAGCGAACAAAGGCTGTTTGGGTTTTCTTTGCCTGTAGCGAGACCCTTTTACAACATAACACGACTCATTCCCAGATCTCCCATACTCATACTGACACTTGGTCAGGAGGCTTTGCCGTCATATTTTAACACACTGCTTTCTCTTGCAGTATCATTTTTCAAAGTGTAGGGGAGTGATCTACATCAGTAACTTGCTGTATAAAAAACTGACATATTCTAAGGTTGAAGAGGTAGCAGGGGAATTCAACAAAGGACTTTCACGCCCCATTATGTCATTTGGAATTTTTATATACAGAATATTTGACTAATATGGGAATACCCCACAGGTCAGAAATCTTCAAGGCTGCAAGTCACACCCCAAAGTTTTGGGGTAATGTCAAAATTAGTACCTTCCTAACAGGCCCAGTTTTTGAGGTGAAATTCCTCTCTTAGAGGTCTGTTTAGGCCCTAGTTTGTGCTGTCAAAATGGAGGGGGATTCCAAAAAAGACCCTCATTCCTGAATGAGGTTCCTGTGGTCAAAATGTAGCTTTAATGTCTGACAAAAGATCCTGGACCTCCTGCATATAAGGGAGTGGTTGCATAAGCCTAAATGAGGTAACTCCCATTACTTTATGATCTGTGTAATCTCAAAAAGAGTCTTGAGAAATGTGCAGGCAAGAATAAGTTTCATTTGGGTAGATTTTAAACGTAGCTGCATTAACTCTGTGTGCTTTCTGTCACCAATACAAGCAAAGTGATTGCATCCATTTATAAAAGACAGAGTTCAGCTTTTAAAAAAAGAAGAAGCATTTGCCAGTTAAACCAGTGATGATTTCTATATGCCATGAACCTAGAACTCTGCTTGTCATTAATAATTCCTTGAAAAAAATGCCTGAGTAAAGATTTTGTCCTTGGTCTCCAAAATGCTTGTTAATATGCCAGAAGAAATCAAAACACACCTCAGATATTGGTATATTGCATTTAAGTTGACCATAAAATAATTTCTTCTCCTTTTTTATACATTTCTTAACTTTGTTGGACTTCCAGCAAAAACAAACTGAGAGCCAAATCTGGCCCTGCTTGCACCGTCTTAGTCTCAACTCAAGATGCTGCAATGCCAAACGAGACCTCCAAAATCTCCCTCGTCTGAGAGCCAGGGGCCAGAAAAGTTCTATTGGCCATGATAGTAGATACTGACCTGGCCGTGTTTGCTCTTGCTGGAAATGAATGGCTGGACTCCTGACTCGAGGTTCAGCGCCAGACATTTCAAACAGAGCGTGGAGTTACCAGCTGCTCTCATACCTCAACAGCAACTCCCCCTGCAAAGTCATACACCAAATCTCAACTTCCCTATTAAATCCATCCCTTGTACACACACACACACACAACATTTGATACTCTGAGCTGCAAAGGCAGTGGATCAGGACAGACACAAATAACTCCACCGGAGTTTCAAGGGATTCTAGTGGACGCCCAATTCCACAGTGGCCACTTGTTTGCTTCTCCAGATGACAGGATTTGAGACAGACTGTCTTAAAACGGTTGTGACGCCTGGGTTCTGTTTCAATCTGACAATATGCCTCCAAAGCAATTAATCTTCAATATAAATTTAGTCTACTCTGGATTTCACCACCATCCCGATTTTATTGGACTGAGGAGAAACAGGAAAAGTACTGACATCTCAAAATTCACATGCCAATCTTATTTGGACGCTTATGAATGGGGCTGTTTCAGAAAGCATGGCAATGTTTATGAATTAAAGTCAAACAATTAAGAATAACAGCCACACTGACAGCTCTGTAAGGCTGTACTTAGTGGTGCTTCCAGCTAAATACTAACATTAGCATGTTAACAGTCTTAATGACAAGTATGCTGGTGATTTAGTTCTAATAGTTGATACTTAACAAAATGTTAAGCTGATGCTTATGAGAATTACAAAATCTGAGTTTAGCCCGTTAACCACCTCATCTTGATCGATGCCCGTTACTGCGTGGCAACAAACTCAAAAAAGTTAACCTCAAAGTTATGCAAGTAGAAAAGTCCTTTACTTTCTGATTGAAGTCATTAAAGTCTTGATCACCGTGGATGTCTGTACCAAATCTGAACACCATCCATCTAATTGCACTGGACCTGGGTTTATAATGTCTAATCAGCGATGTGGTTTTGTATAATCCTTCACAGCTTCATACCAAATCACTTCAGGAGCCGAAAGCTTTGTCTGCCCTGCTGTTAAGTCGCATTCGGCTGGGAAAAAAGCACATATTTCTACGGTATCTAATTACTCTTTCACTCACCCTCTCCTCCTAAAACTATTGCAATTACTCACCATGCCTTGTCCTTTCTATAAAAAGGATCTGTAGTGTCATATCGCACTTTGTGTTTCTCAGCTGTTGAACCCCTCTTTATTCTTGGTGGACATCCTCTAACTGGTTGACCTCTGTCCTGATGCCACCAGTTATTTTCATGTGCTGATGTGATGTGACAATTAGGAGTCAGCACAGACTGTTTCATATGGAAATCTGGAATCTAAAACATTGCCTTAAGCAGCCCAAACAACTCTGCCTACATGAAGTGCGACATTGCAGTAAAAGAAAAACAACAAAAAACAAACAAACAGTCATCCTCAGATCCCTGAAGGAAAGTCAGACAACCGGTGAGACCACACTCCATAAATGTCAGAACAAAATTTGATACAACTTATTCCATATCTGTTAAAACAGTGGTAGGCTGATTACTGACTGCCGGACGATCATTGCTGTCCTTGGAAACAGTAGAAGAGTTAAAAATGTCACACTTGTAATGGCTCATCATATGGGGTGGCTCCACTGAGATACCATAGGAGGCAGAAGAGCTGGCGCTGGAGCAAACAGCCGTTTGTAGTGAAAGGCCCTTACAAAGGCCTCCCATCGTGAGTCAAACATGCTGTCTCATAAAGATGACAAGGCCCCCATCAAACACATCCACACACAAAGGGGATCTTTGGGATGCTGACAATGTTGTCCTTTCATGGAATGGGCATGAGTTCTTCAAAAGGGCACCCATCAAACACCCCCCCACTGGACCTCCAGCCTCAGTGCATTGCCATGAATGAAAATAAACAAACTGAGCCATGCCTAACAAGAAGGCCATCATGAAACCACTAACCAATATCAAAATAACATATAAATGTGTTTGATTATCTCTGATTAAAATCAGTGTGATGAAGAAGAGAGGAGTTACATGGTTGCACAGCATCATTGGCTGCAAGAAGAAAAAGAGAGGACAACAGAAAAAGATCACGAAAATAGTTCACTTGCCATTTTCGCTGTTTAATTTCAAGCGCTATTAACCTGACGATAATAAAGGGCTCAAGCAAGAATTCCAAAATCACAAAAGGTTTGTTGTTTGGTCCATCAAGCTTATTTCCCACAAGGTTATTAGTTTTCATGTAGCAAGGGTCAACACATCAGCAGACAGGCAGTATGCGTGTTGGCTTGGCAACTCCATTACTCTCCATGAACGATTAGGTTCTCTACACATAGCTGCATACACAGCAGCTACTGCATTGTAGTGAAGACCTAAAGAGACTGTACAAGAGAACCAATAAATCTGCACATATTGCGCAAACTGCATTGTACAAAGTAAAGAGAAAAACCTATACATTTGACTAAAGTTCCAAAAATCCACAGTATGTCTTTAATGATGTATCCTGTTCATTTAGGTTTATATGTGATTTTGCATACAGGCATTTTCCAGCATTTTATGGGGCATCTCTTTCCATGGGTGGAGTACCTTTGATTTGTGGTTTTCCTATTCTAGCCACAGTATCAGTGCTTAGCTCCCCTCCATCATGGCTTGTCTTGTGCTGCAACCGAACATCGAGCTGTGCCAGAGACACAATACTCTCCTCAGGGCCTGGGCTTGAGCTCAGTTTTGGCAGGGATTTGAATTTGGACACTTCAACCTGCCAGCAAATGTGGGTGGGCAGCTGGTAGTAACCTGAGCTCCATCAGATCATCGCCAAGATCTAACTCGGTGCTGTCCCTGGGGGACTATTTCTAACATTACAGCCTGATGCCCAGCCTTACCACGACTGTCTCTATGCTTTAACATGCCACATAGAGCCTTAGGTAGAGTTAGTAAAGAACATATTAATCTAAGTTTTGGTGATCAGAAAAACAAAAAAATGTATGATGAAAGAAATATAATCCTGCTGTGCAGCAAAAGCAGATAATCTTCAAGACATCAAGTCAAGTGTGACCTGCACATTTCTCAGCAGCACTCTCTTTGTCTCACTGAAATGTGCTTGGAAAATACTTACACATTTTATTAAGATAGACATGTTGCTCTCACCATGGATCTTGAATAATGAAACTTTGTCTACTTATGCTGGATTTTCTTTCTTGGCTTGAAAGAAAAGAGGAACGGTGAGCGATGAGGTGTTGCCGTTCCAGCTCCAGTGGTTTAGTCATTACCAGACTCACATTCATGCACACTCAGGTTTTCTTTCAGGTGCAGAAAATAGAATTATTTGAACTGTATGTAACAGAGAGATAAAGTTTCGAAACTGTGCAATGAGAAGTAAAAAAGAAAAAAAAGACTTCAGTGTAGCACCAATATCTACCCATAATGCAGCACTTTCTGCTATGTTTGAATTTGTTTGTATGAAAGGTGCTAAATAAATAAAATCTGACTGAACTATAAAGTTTTAAAGAGTGAATGCTATCATTTTTCGGACAAATATGCCAAAGGCTGGTTAAGACAACCCAAAGCACTCCTTTGACATTTTGTGAAATCTATCTCTTTGCTTATCTAAACTAACTTCTAACCAGATGCGCCATATGGTGCATTTCACTGCACCATCTGGAAAGTTAAGTTGGAAACTTGTAAGGGGATTGGATGAACTGACTTCTGATCATGAGCTAACTTCAAACAATCAGATCAATGCAGTCGAGCCTCCTGCTAAATTGGATCCTTGTTGAAATCATTCAGGAGAAAAGCAACATCTTTTCCATGAAGATAATCGCTTTGTGGTTCTTTGCCCTTCTTCTAATAAAGACATACTCTCCAGTTCTGATATAAGCGATGCCAAAGTAGCATAAAGGCTTACCTCTTTGGGATCATTATTGTTGGCTGCTGTCACAGCACCAGCACTGACAGTATGCTTTTTATTTCTGACTCCTGAGTACTGGCAGATTCTTATGGCCGTGATGTGAGAATCCAGCTGCCTTGCAGGGATAACTTGCAATATTCATTCACAAACATTATTTTGGTCAGGTATGGTTTAAGTCAAGCCAAAATAAACCTTGCATGTAATTGAAATATATATCCAAAAGACACAAATTTAGACATGTTTAAGCATTTTGGTCATATAAAGAAACTAAGAGGCTGTACGTACAGATCAGTGCAAAGGATCAGTACTGTGCTGGCAGCACTGTTCAGTATGAGGTAGTGCTTTGAGGAAGGGTGGAGGTATTCAATGGTGCGCTGCAGTCACAGAAAGCAGGCACTTTCTCCTCAGTTGCCTTTAGTATACAATTTCAAATCCAAGCACAATATTGAGTTGGTTCAGAGTCAGAGTGTAGCTTTGTCCAGTCTCAGTGCACCGCTGTTTACAGACAGGACTGACTAAAACCATCGGCGTCGATTTTATGCCATAATGACAAAAGGCAAGAGATTTGTTGATACCTAACTGGCAAGATTAATCTGACCATGTTTACAGTCTGCTTAGTGCTCCCTAAGGAAAAAAAAGACTTTTAACCGTTTCCTGAAATATCAATATTTGCATTAAATTGTGTGTGTATTGTGTAACATAATGATTCCAGGGAAGGATTTGCAGGTTGAACCAGAGTAAAAAAGCTAGAAACAAGTACTTACAGTATTTTTTATAAATCAGAGGATTTAATCACATGCATTGTGATCATACCTGCCAACCACCTGTCAACAGCTAGAAGGTTTAGTAAAATGGCTGTAGGCATACAGTTCAGACTCAAAGCCATTCTTCATTTAATAGTGTACATTGTTAGGTTAACGACAGAGGGTACAACTGCTGCTAAGGGGAGTGTGATTGCAAATATAAGCATTGCGTGTTTTAATTCAACAATAAACCTGGATTTTTATTCCTTTATTCCGCTATTTACCTTTCTTGATGTCAAATGCCAATCTTTGGTGACACAAATCCTGTTACTTTTAATCAAAATACATATAAAAAAAATCCAGATGACAAAAAATGTTGCTTTACAGTTGAACATTTAGGAAATAATGAATCGTTATAAATACTCCCCCTACATACAATTCATGCATGTTTTGTAGTACTTCAACAAGAGATAACTAACAGGTTAAGAGTAAGTGAAATTCAACCACATTTTAACCTTAATGACCCAGGCCTGTCACAATAACAATTTTGCTGTGCGATTAATTGTCTCAGAAATGATTACGATGAACGATAATATTGCGCTAAGCGATGTTGTTGTCATTTTAAGACCATTTTCAACCAATATAATGATAATGCCAGAATAGTGCAAGTACATCCTTTCAAAGAACCATAAACTTTCATTTCTAAAAACCGGCATAACTGCCAGTTATTACCAATGTAAACAAAAAAGTAGCAACAAAAATATACCATGCTACACTCAGTGGTATTGTACAAGACCATGAGGCTGTCAAGTACGACACGAGAGATCACTATGCAAGGAACGAGAGGGTTCAGGGACAGACAGAGAACAAATGAAAATTATTGCGGTCGGAAAACTTATTGCGTTCAATTTCTCTTACCTTACGATTAATTGAGTTGTTGCTTATTGCAACAGGCCCATTAATGACTAGATTATCCTGTTAAATATTATGAATATGGGCTATAATTCATTTTCTACTGAAACACTCAATTGTACTATTAATAAGAGGGTTTGCTAAAAAAGGGCAAATCCTCTGCTACTGTCATGTTCACAACTGTCTACGCCTAGTTGGCATCAGCATCCCTCCCCACTCCTAAAAACCTAGTAGCAGCTTTTCCAAATCTCTTCAGGAAGCTTAATGCATATATGTACATGGTTACATAACATGTAAAACTGTAAATGTAGGTGTGCAAGTCTGAATATGAAAAAAAAAGTGTTATAGTTTAGATAACTCATGTTGAAATCTATAAAAGTGGTATTTTATTCCTGCCACAGTGCTTTTTTTGAGTTAGTGAATCAATAAATGAACGTTCATATTCTGGGATATGTATCACGTTAAATAAGCAGGTAACTTTGCTGAGAATAAATGAATGACATCTTTAATAAGTATAAGGTTTGTACTCTTTATGCCTTTCCATGAAATTGTTTCTTCAGTTATCATTCTAAATCCTTGCAACAAAAAGGCAGCATTTCACTGAAATACATGACATCGAATGTACAGAATTCGACCCTTAGTGTCGCAAGCTTTTGCAGGAAGTTTTATGTTTCCCCCAGACAGATGAAAATATCTATGAAGGATTAATTGGCAGACTGATCCCTGTTCAGCCCCTAAAAATTGCGGCATTAAGACCAAGTGTTGTGGACTGTGGAGCGAGCCAAAGTGGGAACAGGTGCGTGGCAATTTTTACTGTGGATGCCTGTGGAGACTGTGAGCAGATGACAGCAAACTTCAAGCAAAATATGACAAAGGTACATAGGAGGGTAAATCCAAGGAGGTGCGAGATGATGTCTGAGATAAACAGTTATTCTGCATGTGTCCAACTCATCAATCATCTCAGAGCATTTGGGATTTAAGACAAAAAAAGGGAATCAGCTGCTGGCCTGAGTGTTGATCCTCAGATTCCAAAAGCAGGTGCTGCAGAATAACCCAGTTCACTTATTGCATCCTGGGTTTTGTGAGTCTTTACTGCATGACTTACATGCATCTGTCCCTGCACGGAAATGAGGATGTTGTACACAAGTACAGCTGCTACAAACAGAAATAGCAATGCTCAATTTAGGTTACCAATGCAGAAACAATCTGCACAACAGTCTGCTTTTTTTCGCTTTTTTTCATTGATCTCTACTATTATCACTTGTATTCCCTGCTGGGATCTATTGCAGAGAATGGATATGCATAAAGTCAGCCTCAGTAGATCACGCTTTCGATCGCAGTAGCAGTTGTAGATCTAGAAGCTTTAGTGAGTACTATCTTTCAAGTTAACTTGGTGTTTGTAACATAAACCTGATTAGCTCATTCCAGTATTAGTCCTGCTCTCAGTGCTAAGCTAGACACCATCAGTAAATCCATTTACATGTTCTTAAAACTCTAGAGCTATCCTTGACTACATCAGATACAAAAAGCAGCTGGCTCGCTGCTAAATTCACCACAGGCCATACAGTCAGGGAACGTAAGACTCTGGGGTTTGAGTGTGTGGGTTCAACAAACAAAAGAAGTATTGATTACACCATGTTGGGTTGTTTCTCCTCGAAGGATGCTAATAGCTCCCACATTGTAAACATTTCACCACAAGCCTTCATTCAAAGAAATGTTTCCCAGAAGAAGGGGTAACCATTGGCACCCATCAATCCCATGGTACAGTACAAGAGTGTGTCTTGGCCCGATGGTGCTGGTAACTTAAGAGCGAGAAAGAAAGTGGACCGAGAAAAAAAAATGTTGAAGTGCTGACAAGGAGGAGAATCTGTGTCCCTGCAGCAACGAGATGAGGTGCATGAACTGGTTGTGCAAGATTTATAAAATCAGGCCAAGTTTGGGGTCGCATGCACAAAAAGAAAGCATGCTCAGAGAAGGCAAGCATTTTATTTTGGTTTGGGCAAGAGCAAAATATCATTTCATCCAACCAATGACACTTCTGTGTCTTGGCATTCCTTGACAGAGACATTTTATACAAGTTTGTAAATTTAAGGCCATTTGGAGAAATAATAAATGTCTGCAGTGGCAAGAACAATCTAAATACATTTTAAAGATGACGTTGGAGTTTACTAAAACTATAACTTGTTTGTAAAGTTGACCAGAGTTATAACAAGTCTCTTTCATGCTGCCACCTCGCCAAAACTTCAAGAGATCCAAAGGTTTCACTGCCAAGCATATATTTACATGTCAGCTTCTTTCAAGCACAATCTGAATCATTCTTCATTAGATTATCATTCTGTTATTGAAAGGATCAAGACTTGTTGGACTGATAAATTACACTCCAGACACAACTCCTTTAGCATGAATTACAATGCAGATGCTGCAAATAGTATTGTTAAGATTTCTTTCAGCACCATCTCCTTGGGATTTAAGCATCACAACAGATGGCAAGAAATCTCATGTTTCCCCTCCCCTTACTATTTTTGTCTCAGGTATTATTCTGCTGCCTGCCTCACAGCTCTGATGAAAGCCTCCTCGGGTCAGAGGTCTTGTCCGCTCCGAAAGCACCAGACCATAAACAAGCAAGTAACCATTTCCCATCTTCTCCTTCTGTTTGTCTCTCCTGACGCTGGAGTGTGGCATTTGTGGCATCTCCAAAGAGCCTTGAGAGTTTGGAGAGGCAGCGGCTGATAGATGAGCTCAGGGTGCCATCAAACATGGCTCAGCTGCCTGTCTCTGAGCCTTGTCTGTGCCAGACAGAAGAGTCTGCCTGTCTGCCCATCTACCCGCCTGCACGTCCAGGCTTTGGCAAAGCTTCTCAGCGTTGACTGCTGACCTGATGTCAGTGTTGTATGCAAGTGCATGATGACTTAAGGTCAGAACCACCTGTGGCTAAGCCATCAGATTCTCTTGATTCATTAAATGATTCAATTCCAAACCCCAACACTAGAAAAAAACATCATTTACAGTTAATATTTACATCACATTTTAGATGCATTAGCATGAATGGGAAGTACTGAAATCAACCATCTTCCCATCTGTCTTGAAGACTGATCCAAAGAAATGTCAAAATTATTAATAGGACTTTTCATGCTTAACCAGTGCTGACAAATGAAGTCAAGTTGAGTATCCAACAAAGAACATGGAGCCGTACCCTCATTTGTTTCAAAATCTACATGAGCTGCCAAAACTCACAAACCAGTTGCACAAACCTGGGTATTAATCGCTCCATGCCGTTTCAGGTTGATGAAAGAAAAACACCCCTGAATGGTTCTTGTAGTTACTGAAGTAGAACCATAAAGGATATGGAGCTTAGTGTTTAGGTTGAGGGGCAGTGAAAATGACTTGAAATCATTTGAAAAATCCTTATAGAAAGGATAAGATGATCCTGTTAAGATTAGGACAGGAAAATGTTTCATCGAAATGGCACAAAAGTCCTAATTATGATTGTCAGACTTGGACACTTTGTTGTGGACCACTGCACAGCTGCAAGGTGGGTGGACTGTCAAAAAGTGCGTGAGCAAGCACAAGAATGATTGTAAAAGCAGAATATTGACTTGATTATTTATAAAGGACAAGCCAAAGATTAAACTCTTCAAGGTGTTTTATTTAACTCAAGCGGCAGTTTCTCAGGGAGATGAAAAGTGCTACACAAGCCTGTGCAAGCGTGATTTAGACTACATTCAAGCAGTGCAGGTTTCCACTGCACAGGGAGGCCCGCTTTGACACCATTGGGGGACAAATCATTATTGGATTTTACAACATGTAAAACCGGTGATACAATAACCAGCAAAGCAGAGCAAATGAAAGAACCCCACCATGCTGCAACATGGGTAATATCATGCACAATATGGTAGCCATATCCTATTGACACCCCTCAAGGGTAAACACAGACACAGAACAGAAGGAACACACAAGCCAGCCATTCAGCTCGCCCCTCCTTCCGTCATCTGTTTTCTGTTTCGCTGGCGCTGGCTTGGCTGATCGGCAGCAGCCGGGACGGGCCTTATGGCACAGCTCCAGCACTCTCACCTTCTATAATCCCCCCCAGCACAGCTACCCGGAGGTGTAGCAGACGTGCACCTGTCTGTAGGGATTCTCTAAGTCTCATCTATAGATCACATGAGACCATTATGCTAAAACTGAAGTCTATACAAAGACCACTGAGCCAACCCAGTATTTCTCAGACACAATAGCATTTCAAAAGGCATAGATATAATTACTGGGCTGTTACATCATAAATATCCACATGCATTATATATTACATTTTCATCCGTTGGGACCTGCATTGTGAAAGTATCAATTTAGTTTCATAACTAGATGTTGGAAAATTGTGAAAAGCGTAATGAAAAATCTATCTGACAGTAATAATCCCCAAAAGTTCTGATTTATTGATATAATAATAAATTGTAAATCCTTAAGAAAATGGAATTACATTTCTAACCATGCACATTGCTTACATTTAAAGACACACTTGTCTATATACAATGTAAAATATGCTGGGGCTTTTATAGATATCTGCACATTATTCTACACTTGAGCATACTGTATGACAGCGAAGTGGAAATTCATGTGGACCACTAAATATTGATGTTAAAAGGTGTTAATTTCCCATCTTGGCAACATGTTTTACACACTGGTTTTACATTTTCTTCATGGAGTTCTCAAATTCTTTTGCAAATATTTGCTCATACTTAACCGAATGCACCAAATTCAAATGGGACACATAGATTAACTGTCCATAAAGTATTGATGTGATCACATTTAAGCATTTCACAACCTATTTCAGGAAATTAGACAATATATATACCTTTTTAAAACTTAAGCATGACCATTGAAATTTCTGGTACTGAGCTGTCACTTTGATTAATGGACATTATGTAGCTGACTGAATAAGTGGTTGGGTCCATGTGAAGAGGAACTGTCTTCATTTTGAGTATTCTTGTTTTGTGCTGCCGTAGAAAGTTTTGTGTGTGATTAGTCGTGTGTTGTTTTGTGTTGTTTTGCAAGAAAAGAAAACTTAAGCTTGAGTACAAATTAGATAAAAAACAAATAAGGTTAACTCAATTACAAGATAACAATTACAAGTGTAGTTAGTAATCACACGTTGAAGCTACTGATGGAGTTCCTTGACAAGATGTTGGCCTGTTTTAACACTTCCAGCTTGCCAGTAGAAAATAAAAATCTGTGAACCACAGCAGGAGGTCTCGTAACCATCAGCAATGCCTTAAAGGCAGCTTCTGGCTCACTATTATTTCTAAGTGTCATTTCTTTCTTGAACAGAGCTTCTGTTGTTTTCAGTGACATGCGTGGTGTGCCATATTCACTTAATGAACCATACTGACTTCCTTACTCCCCAGTGTGCCTGCACGGCCTCTCGGAAGACTGTGGAGTGTGAGGAGGAAGGAAGGAGGCTATAAAAGGACACTAAAAAAGACTGCGACACAGGAGAGTCGGGCAGGCAGTGCACTGCTTGTCTTGTTTACCAAAGGCTCTAATGCAATACCTTAAAGCCCAAGTGTGGCGGATTTGCATTTTGTACAAGAAGGTGTGTGAATAAGTGTGGCATACAGTCCAAATCTTAAACTGAACTTCACAATTTCTCGCCAAGTGTTAAAAATGGCTTGTATCTTTGTAACTGGTGAATTTGCAACTGTATAATTAGCTTAGAAGTGTGTTTATGTCAGCAATCCATGTGCTGCTACACTTTCCAATATGCTGTTTTTTTTCCCCTGATGTGCATAATCCTCTCTTAATGGTGTTTCTTTGCTTTACAAGAGACATATTGCTAACCAATCTGTACTTCTTTTAGTACATTTACAGACTTTCCGTCACTGCAGAAGAGGGTGTGCAACCTTGACAAAAAATTCCCTATGATAAACTCAAGGCTCTGTCTTGTCTGTAAGCCCCGTGAGGGGATAGTTTCAGAGACCAGACAGGAGTTGTAGCAGCAGACCACATGAGAAAGTCTGTGATGGAAACCTTTCTGTACACATAGCAAATCAAAGTGAAGACATTGAAGTGTTTTTCCATATACTTTCAATAGACAGGAAGGGATAGAACAAGACACAAGGGTAGTCTGATCTACGATGAGTGCCTTAGAATTAAAAAGCATGGTGTAAATGTTGTGAAATTGCAATCAAAATGTGGGTTCAGTGTAACCAAATGAAAGGAAAAAATGTTTTTTTAAAGGAGACATATTATGCAAAAATCACTTTTATAAGTCCTTGGATTAGTCTCTTACAATGTTCTAAGTCACGA
>JAOXYM010000005.1:7130919-7143428 GCA_028567055.1 Leptatherina wallacei | reverse complement strand
ACACACACACACACACACACACACACACACACACACACACACACACACACACACACACACACACACACACACCTATAGTAACCATGATACTGCACTAGACCGACCTGTTTGGAGAGCAATGTTTACATTTTTGTTCTTACCTGTTTACTTACCTGTATGTGTTTCCCCTGTGAAGTAACTGAGGTGATTACCTGATTACTTACCTGATTAGTCGATTACTGTTTGCAGCTGAATTGAATGAGTGGAATGATTGGTGATGTGATGTGATTGGCTGTCATGCCAGACACACCCCTTTTGTACCCTGGAAGTGCACCTATAAGAGAGAAACAGACATGGTGGTGCTGAATCACGTGGATCTTGCAGTGGATTTCAAAGGAAAAATATTGAAAGTGACGTGTGAGTGGAAATCAGAGGCTGAATTAAGCAGATCAGCCGATGTCACACCGAAGGCTGACTCCCAAGAGGATCGCGGCTTGTGCTTCCGCATACTAGTAGATGGGGGGTGTAGATGGGCACAAACATCTACCTGTAAATATTGTAAATAACTGTTGTAAATATAACCAGCTTTGGTTCACCTCACTGTCATGAAGGAGCTGCACCATCACAATAAAGCTCCACAAAAACGCAAGCCATCAACCATGATTATCTTTCCTCTCAGCTGATTAGAGACTCGGCACACTGCACTGTGTCTGTGGAAGCAGGCACAGGGTGGAACCTAGGACCCAGTTCCATCACACATTGCCATCTTGGAATATGCCCGTGCCATCAGGGAAGAAGAAATCCATTGATGGAATAACCTGGTCAGGTAGTCAGCTGACCTAATTCTTTGGGCACATAATGTTGCTGAACCTAGACCTGACCAACTGCAGCAACCCAAGATCATACTGCCCCCACAGGCTTGTACAGTAGGCACTAAGCATGATGGATGCATCACTTCACCTGCCTCTCTTCTTACCCTGATGCTCCCATCACTCTGGAACAGGATAAATCTGGACTCTTCAGAATGACCACATGACCTTCTTCCATTGCTCCAGAGTCCAATCTTTATGCTCACTAGCAAATAGAAGCCTATTTCTCTGGTTAGTTTAACTGGTTAGTGCTTTTCTTATGGGTACACAGCTGTTCAGTCTCAATCCCTTTATTTCCCTCTTACTTTCACTATTAAACATAGCCCTGAGTTCTACTGTTGTTTTTCTTCAATATAATTTTACCAAACGTATAAGTGATCACCGATCACAATCATTCAGGATATTTTTCAGACCACAATTATTCCTCAAAGACAATGTTTCCCTTCCAGTATTCAATAATACGTTGGACAGTTCTTAACCCAATTTTAGTAGTTTCTGCAATTTCCTTAGAAGCTTTCTCTGCTTGATGCATGCCAATCATTTGACCCTTCTTAGACCGACTAACATCTTTACCAAGACTTAGGAATGTCTATTCACATGATTGTTTGAAGCTGAAAGATAATCGCCTATGCAGTAATTATCCAATAGGAGGCTCTTAATCATTTGCTTGGTTAAATCCAGGTGGTGACTTTTATTTTGGCCAGGCAGTGTATTTATTTATACTTAAAAGAAAAGAAGACTAAAAAATATCCCATGTGTGTCATTTGTCACCGTTATCTGTACAAGCATTTTGAAAGACAGTCAAATAGTTTAATATGTTCCATTTGGTATTTTTTTCTTTTCTTTTTAACATAACTTAAACTTTCAAAGAGCTAAGATGATTCATTACAGGCAACATTTATTTTCTGTGTATTTCTTTTCAAAATCCTGTCAAAAAGCTCTGAAAAGATTTACACTAGAGATGTTCTCTTTTTTCCAAATGGATTATAATGACATTCAAGTTCTCTGGATCTTCTGTAAAGATCTGTGTGACTACTTCAGTCAGATTGTCTGTGACTGTTTGGCTGGCTATTTGAAAATTTACATTTTAGGTGTAATCAGTACAGACACAATGATAAAGATATATTTAATGCACATTTGAAGCTGTATTTGGTGGTTTCTTTATCTCATCTGCCATATTTGGTTTATGTCTTGTGATGTTTTGTTATAGAGCCTATAAGCAAATTAAGGCCTTTTAAAAACATTAAAATTTAATTTTTGAACATATTTTGATCTAGACAAAAAAAAAAAAACGTTTTTTTTTCACATATAAGACTGTCACCTCTTCGTTAAGATTTTAATTTAAGATAGTTTGAAAGGATGCTCCACTATGGAGCACAAACTGCATTTTGAAACGTGTGGACGCCATCTAGTGGACATATATTGCACAGCGTTGATCCTGCTCACTCGACGTTTTAATCGTCTTCAAATACAGCAGCCTGCGGGAGGTCACAGGGTCAGTGTTGGTTTTTAGATTCTCACTTTTATATGTGCCTGTTTGCGCAAATCACCCGTTTTCTGCTGAAGGAGGGGGGGGGGGGGGGGCTCGGGGCAGCCCTGTGTGCATTACTGAAAAGTGACAGATGGAGTCTGGGAAACAAGTCACGTTGCAAAGTACTCACAAAAGCAGCTTTCTGAGCTGAAATATATATATATTTATAAAAAATAAAAAAAAAGCTGTGAAGCCTCGCACAACAGTTAGAGTCCAATGATAAAGACAGTCAAACACCTGGCTACAAGGAGAGTTTTTGGAATGCTCTCGCGCACCTAAAAAGTGCATCATCGCGGGCAGCATCCTCTCCTTAACAGCGGGAAGGATCATGGAAATCCAGCAGAGTTTATTTTTAGAAGCCCTAGGTCGCTGCGTTCTACGTTTATCTCACATCCCATGTTCCTCCAGTCAATAATTCATATGATGAAGGCCTGATCACGGTGGATTCAGGAAGCAGACTGCAACGACAGGCTGCAGCTGATCATCTTTTAACTACGAGGCAACGAGACAGAACGCGCCAGCAAACCACCAAGATGAGGTGAGTCTAAAGTCTTTTGTTTCCTTTCGAATATACAACCAACTAGCTGGCGACCCGCTTGCTTTCTCTACATCTTACATCATTTCAGTGATGTTACTGTAAGTACAGCGTTGTTGATTTATCCTCCATGATTCCTGCAGATATTAGTGCGTCTCTCTCAATTGTAGTGCGCGTGCCTATTACTCACATGGAAATGTAGGGAAGTTGGTACTAAAATCATGCACAGAACCTGCTCAACATTTTGGTGGATTTCCGTGTCTTCTTACAATAATACCTTGTAAAAGCAAGTCTGCTCTGTTTTTCCAACATGTTTTATAATCTCAGCATGCCTTGATTTTCAGGAGGCACATCAGCTCGCCAAGGGCCTCCATGATCACAGAGTACCAGGCCAGCTTCCTCCCTCCCAGCTGCTACAAATCTGTAACCTCAACCTCCACACAGAGGAACCCTTACCATCCATTGAAGGGGACGAGAGCAGGCATCTCCACTATTCAGTACCGTTTTCCTCTTTCTTAATGAAACTAATTTATAATGGATTAATGAGGCAAGATTATGCAGATGTGGCACACCTGCACTGTTTATAATTAATCTTAGATTATACGCAAATGAAGGCGAAGTCTTGGGACATATTCTGAAATCCTGTAAAAGATGTCTAGATCAATAAGCCACATATTTCTATAATCTATTTCTATATTTCTTAAAACATGAACTCGCATCTTAAATGGTTTGTTTCAGAAAATTGTATGTCATCCAAATAAAACCCCCACCAAAGGCCTCAAAGCTGTCAAAGCCACCTGAAGACCACATCAGCGCTCCAACCAACACGAATTACACTACTGTGTACAGAAGTAAGCAGCTTGACAATCATTGTCATACTTACGACAAGTGTGTGATATAGCTCATATAAACTTGAATGAAATAAAATTTTTCTTTCCAGATGATTTCCGAGCTTGGAAAGCTGAAAAGCGTCAGGCGTTTACGCTGAAAGACAATTTAAAAGTTAACCGGGGATTTACTATCGCAGATGGCGCTTTCAAAGAACACCTCAAATATATATCTGGAAACAAGAAATCAGTCCAAAAGAACCAAGAGAAGAAACCTTTTGAAGGCATCAGCAGCTACAGGTTGGATTACATCCCTCATCAAGTGCAGCCCAGACAGAGCAAGAGGACACCAGCTTACCGGACCAACAAAGAACTGCCTGCAGTGTCCTCTAGACCCAAGTCAACTTGTCCCCAAAACCAAGAACTTCTAAATGGTGAATTCTTGGATCAATTTGAGCGCTGGTCTCTTGACACCAAGCTTCCGTCCAATCCACCAGCAGGGCACAAGTTCCAGTCCACAACACATGCGGACATTGCAGCACCCAAGTGTCAAGTCGCCAAATCAGTCCCATCTATGCAAACCAGTGAGAAAAAGATGGAGCCCTTCCAGGTAATGGTTAACATGAAGGATTGCTGCAGAGCTTGGGATGGACCCCAGCGTTTCAGGCGCTCATAAAAGGAGAGCTTGATTGTCTCACTGAAACCACATTTTCAGCATCCAAAACACAAGCCTACCAAGACGAAGCAGACCTCTTAAGACCGACATCCCTGCAAGACATGCAAAACACCAGCGTCCTGCAGAGAAAGGAGGACTTGAATGCTTGGTTAGCATGTATTTTTCCAGCTCTTTGGACAGAGGACTGACCTGGTTTCTGCACAATTCAAGGCTTTCTATATACCAACACACTGCCACACATTACCTCAGGTACTTTCTACCTTTACAGCAAAAAAAGCCATAAATGGTCATGAGATTGTGTAATGGCAGCTTTTTTTTTTTTTACACTGGTTAGCATCTCACTGACACCTCCTTAACATATCTTAACTACAAGCTGCAACTTCTATTCAGAAGGGAAAACTAGTTTGGACAGCTTAATGAGAGGCTCCAATTAATGAAACATTAATTTTGTCATCAGTTGTTTGTCAACTGCTTCAAGGAACCATCTGCTAGCTCATTACCTTTAGTATCACAGTGTAAAATATACAATACCAGTCAAAGAGATTGGACCCAATTACCCACAACATTCAAATATATCTTATTAACAAGACTTTAAGTACTTTAACTACATCTTTGTTGGAAACATAAAGCAAACACAGTAATCAGGGAATAACATTTTATTTAAAAAAACAAAAACAAAAGGTTTTAACTCATCCATGTCTAGACAGAGAATTTCTATAGCAAGTGTATTTACATCTATACAAGATTGCTTCAAAAAAAAAAAAAGAGGAAAAAAAAATCAATTAAAAACAAATGTTCCAAAATGTCTATGCATAGCAGCAATCCACTTTCAGAAAGGTTCCAGTGCAGACAAAAACACAACAGGACATTTGGACTTCTTCACTTCATCCAGGTCTTTTCCAGCAAAAGTACACATTAACACAACTGTCTCCCCCCCCGCCACTTTTCATCATGCAGAGTCTGCAGAGTTAAACCTCTCTGGACCGTCAGTCTTCATCAAAATGGATGTGCTTATTAGCCTCCTTAGCTCGGGCGGTGATGATTTTCTCTGCTTTGGATATGAGCTGAAGTGTGACAAGAAAATAAAAATGAGATGCTACAGCAGAGATGGAGCAGAGAAGAGCTACTTTAATCGAGGTGATTGGGAGGGTTAATATGCCAAAATGACTCCAGGTATCAGTCTGTGTCCAGAACTGGAAGGTACTCAGGATAAGCTGCAAGTAATATACTGTTTGTTTCCCAAACCCCACTAGTTAAGTGTTTTTAATCCTAAATATTACACATGCAACTTAATATTAAAAAGCTCATAGATATAATATGGCTACAGATTATAAATAAATAATAATCTTTTTAAATATAATATGGAATAAATGGTCTTGCTTTCACGTTGTAACATGCAAATACATTTATAATGAAGAGTTAACCTTTTCTGTGCCGCGCTTCTTTTCCCTGGGCCGATTGAGCTTGACCTGGCGGTCCACTAAGATCTTCTGCCAATACCGCTGTTCATGGTCACCTTTAACAGGAATTACACCAGGCGTTAGGTTCATGCAGAGCACCTTTTGAAAATGGCAATGAAACCTTTGGACAAACAGAACTTGAAACAGGCCGACACCAGTGTTCCCTAATAAATTATTTTCACCATCATCAATTATGGAAACCTGCTCAGTCACCCACATCCTACATGTAGAGAGCTACACAGCAGGGCTTAAAAAAATACTATGTTACATGGAGAAATATGTCTGCAAATAAGGAAATAAAAATTCATACCTGATAGAATCTCAAGTTTCCAGCTGTGTTCTTTCTGCAGCTCTGCTTTAACGTCAGCCACAGCTTTTGCTTCCTCTGGAGTGTTAAATCGGATGTGACCCTCAGCATCTCCCTCCAGGATGTCAACGTAGGCCACTTGAGATATTTTGCACAAGGCATCCTACAAAAAACACACACCAAAGAGAGGTTAAATAAAGCCACGAAACATTTTATGACCCACCGCGTCATAAACTCGTGGAGAACTTCAGCTGTCAGTCAGGTTGATGTGAACACTGTGGGGTACTGTACTTTAATGATCTTCCTCGCTGGTAACGGCTTGTTGTCTGTAATCTTCATGATGACGCCACAGACAAACTGAGGACCCTGGTTAGTTTCTTTTTCCTGTTTGCCACTCATTTCAACTAGAAAAAACAAACAAAAAAAAACCATTACCGTATTAAACATTATCAATTTTGCAACTTTTTGTTCAACCACACTCGCTCTGTTTAAGTCTAGCAAACTGAAAACATTATATAAATTTTAAAAAACAAAAGAAAAAGACATTCCTAGAAGTGTTTCCAATTTCTTCTTATATTTTTGTTTTGAACATATAAAAATATCAACGTGGGATTAAGTATGACTACCAGTAAATGACAAAAAAACCTCTGCTAGTGAGAATATTTAATAATATTAAAAGAGGAAATAATTCACTAATAATCATGATTATGGAGGGAGAAAATTACCCCTATGTAATACATAAATACAGCATTGAATAATGAATTAAATGTGTCAATTAAAATGAGAATATATGCATGAATTATTAAATACTAATTGAATTCAAATATTTAATTTTACATAAAACATCATTTTTTCACAGGCCCCATGTTGCAGTGTACCACAAATTAATTTTATCTGTAAGTCTCACTCGTCAAACCTGGCAAGACAAGTTTATTTGTATAGCACATTTCATGTACACGGCATTTCAAGGTACTTTACATACAAACAAAAACATCAAGAAGAATTGAAACAAGAGTGAAATAGCAAACTAATAAACAACAAAAGAAAGAAAGAAACCCTCAGAGAAAATATCACTTCTTTTCATAAAAGGCTGCAAATAGAATTTTTTTTTAGCCCCAATTTAAAGCTGCTGAGAGTCTCAGCAGACCTGCAGCTTTCTGGGGGTTTGTTCCACATGTGAGGAGCATAAAAACTGAACGCTGTCTAACGCAGTCAATGTTAGGCAGGGCTAACATTGACTGCGTTACCGTGGCTTTGATTATTTTGGTCTGAAGTAAAGGCAATAGCTGCAATGGCATTGTTCTTTTCTTCTTCTTTTTTTTAAATGATCACACTAACAGAGTATTTTGACAGGCTCTGCAGGGACCTTTCATTTGGCATCTACTTGCAAAGCAGTGTAACCAATCAGATGTCCCAATCTGTTGACGAGCAGCGGTGACAATTTAAATAAATTCATGATCCACTGCAGCTCAGGAAACATGAAACAATTAAATAGTCAAATAATTGTATGTTTACTTTAACTGAATTAAATTAAATAACAAAAAAACACATTCAATTCATTATGAATTTAACAAAATATTTAATATATTTCCTAAATAATAAGGGTATAATAAATAACTATCCATTTGATTCATTATACCGTACACTTTCCCATTAAATCTAATGGGAAAGTGTGTCCAAACTTTTGACTGGTAATGTACATGTATTTATGTCCAATATTAGCTAATTAATGATACATTTAAGTTGTGATTGATATATTGACACATTTAATTTATTTATTTAATGTGTTTTATTTCCAGTTTTAATGAATTTACACATTTAATTAATAACTCAAAACAGTATTTATTTATTTCCTTGTGGCAATTTTTACCCTCCATACATGATGGAAGTTTTAGAGGTTTAAGTATTACCTCAGACACCTGTGTGTATTTTCCCCTCTTGTTTATATATTTTGGAATCACCTCCATCTGAACTCCAATGTGTGGCAACTGTAAAGTAATCTCACCATTTCCCTGTTGAGTTTCATTGTGTTCCTTGCGATCAATCTTGTAGATGCACTTCTTCAGGTAGGCCATGCTGCGCTTCTGCAAAGTTAAGTACTCGTCTTTCAGATGAAGCCACTCTTTCCTACACGCAGGGGAAAAAAAGGGAAGAGTGGTGTCCAGTAGTGAGGAAATGTTTATTTTAGCTCTGTCGGGGTTTTCACCCAATTATTCACCGTGTGTTGATGATGCATGGCGAAAAAGGGATGTAGGATGGCTTACTTTGATAGAACACGTAGTGGTATGACTTCTTCCCCAATTTTCAGTTTCTCCTTGTGCTTCTTTTTTCTCTTCCTTTTTGCTTTCACAGTTGAATCATCTCCGTTTTCTTTGCCTTTTTCAACATCTATCGCCGTCTCACTTCGAGCATCTGAATCTGCAGGGGAAGATGTGCCAGCAATTCTTATAGGCAGCATCAGCAAAACATCACTTGCACTGCATGCATGGTTACTTTTATTCTGGAATATCACCCTTTCTGTGCAAATTTGCAGACTTTGAATAGTCTACCAATGAACAAGTAATGAAAATTAACTGCAAAAGATGTGAGAAAACTGAACGTCATTTCTCTTAAGTGCCAATATTTTCCAGAACTGCAAACTACTTGGACAGTCCACTAGTAAAAGGTGTCAATGTTGAGACATGGCCATGAAACATGACCATCACTGAAAGATACTGGCAGGCTGAAGCATATAATGAGCAGAAATGAGTGGCATTTGATGGAGCAGATTGATGCGCCTGTGGCCGAAACACGCATAAACTACAGAGCACCTCCTAAAGTCATGAACCAGCAGGAAAGAGAATGGGTACTGGTCTGGGTTCCTTTCATAAAGGATGAGATAGTTTGATATTTTCATGTTAAAGATAGACTAAAAACAAACTTGCGGACATTTTTAGGATGACAGCTTCTTCAAGCAGAGGTGGAGGAAAAAGTCCTCATTCAGCCATAACTTGTTCCTCCCATGCCTGGGTGTTCAGAAGAAGCCTTTTAGACTTGAAGGGATCTCGAACTCCAGTCCTTGAGGACCACTATCCTGCAGGTTTTATACGTTTCCCTGCTTCAACAAACCTGACTCAAATGAATGGGTCATGGTTCAGAACATGACAACGGCTTGTTGAATCTATTCCATTCAAAATCAGATGTGTTGACGCAAGGATGATCATCGTTTATCGATCTCAAAAGGAAAAAGCAGCACCCTATCTGTAAGACTGAAAAATGGAGCCTGCTGCGGGGTACTTTGTCTTTTGTTTAAATGGCTCTGCTCCCATCGCCAGCTCCAACCCACCTCTTTAACAGTTTTTAGGAGCTTGCGATTGCCACTTCAGAAAGTTGATTATTATTAACAGATCAAAAAAACTGACAGACAGCATGCATTAATAGAGGTTTAAAGAGAAGGGTGACTAAGTCGGTCACTTTTCTTTTTAAATAAAGTAGTTTGAAAAAAGTTTACACGTATTTGAAATCAATGCATTGATGCGTATAAGCCTTGGATTTGTAGTTAATATGCCTTCCTCAGAATGACAAACCAAATTTGTCTTATTTTTCTAAAACATTTGAGGTTGAGTAACACTGTGGAAAGATGGAGAGGGTTGTTTCTTCAATAATAACATGAATCATGAGGAAGTTAACTTGCCTAATAATTGTACACATGATGTTTGCTCACAGAAAGCAAAGAAAGAGAATTGAAAGAAAGAAGTAAGAGTATCAGTCTCTCTAGGCTTTTATGTTTTTTGTTTTGTGACTGTGACTACTTACTGCTTTTCTCTCCATCCCTCTCCTTGTCACCAGTTTCAGTTTCACTGGTTTTTCTAATCTTAGATGCGACATCACTCTCTGATCCCTCCACTGTCTGTGAACGTCGTCGTTTCTTCTCTGACACTTTGCCGAGTGTCTTGTGAGGGCTGGTGACCTTCAGATCTAAATCCCCGGCTGCTGAGTGCTTCTTCTTTTGCTCAGACGGCTCTGCTTCCATCGCCAGCTCTTTGACTTCCTCCGCAGGCATCTGTACTGTAGTACCTTCCTTCTTTTTCTTCTTTTTTCGCTTTTTCTTTTCCTCTTCACCTAAATTACATCAACCAACAGAACAGGTGTTACAGAAACCGTTTTCTACTTTATGTTATACAAGCACAATTTTTTTATTTGAACCTACCTGGTGTTGGATTTTCAAGTGGAAAAGGAATGTGCTTCCTATTTAAAGTTTTGGGGAAAATCCCCGGTTTCCTTGGAGCATCTTCGGGAGGGTTGTTAAGCATCTGTTTAAAAACATGGTCTCCATTAGGTTCATTATTGCCTAAAAACAAGCTCTTTAATTAAGTAAAACACATAGAACTCCATGCAGTTTGGAATCACCTGTACAGCTTTATGTGCCTGCTCCTCTCTCTCAAACTCAACAAAGGCAAAACCCTTCGAGTCACGAGAGGTACTGTATCTGGGAATGCTAACATACACCACATTCCCGCATTTTGAGAAAACTCTTTCTATCCAGCTGTGTGTCACATCCTTGGGCAAGAGTTCCTTTAAAAAATAAAAACAAAGATAGTAAAATCTGACAGAGGTGCAATCAAAATATAAAAATGATGTGTATAATGTAAAATACTTTTTTGTTATACTTAATTTATGACATTTCCCCAATGGTGAGATTTTCTCTGATAATTAATCTTGTGAAAAGCAAACATTCTAAGGCAACAATACAAAATGTTTTTATGTTTTATTTTTACCACATAGACAGTACGGCTGTCAACGTCACTAGGTGGGTTTCCCATTGGAAGTTGACGTCTTACTTTAGTTCCTTCAAGGTTAATCTAAAATACACACACACAAAAAAAATTAAACACTTATGTTTCAGCTCAGGTTATGGGCTCCCAATCTCTGTAAAACTGGGAAAATCATGTGCTATTATGAAGAGAAACATTTCTTTACAATACCTCTACTAAAGATGAATTTCTCAGCGCTCTGGCAATCAGTTTAGTGTCAGTTGTCAGCTTCTGCATGCGACCAAAGGTCGTCAATACAGATATATCAACATCTACAAGAAATGACACATGGGAGTGTTTAGTTCAAGACTAATTCAATTTGTTTAAGTCACCACTCATATTAAGTATCAGTCAAACCCCCTTACATCCATCATGAGATTCATCAATGAGCTTTTTAAGAAAGCGATCCTTGTGAAGGTTGACATCTCCGAACCAGAACTCCACTTGCTTCTGTACATCGCCCAGCAGCTGTTTGACACGAGACCTCTTCTTTTTTTCCATCTCCTTGTTCTTGTCACTGGTTTCTACACTACCAGCACCACCAACTCCCTTTTCTGTGTTATTCATCCTGGGGACTACAACATAGCTCTTTAAAACAAAATCAACATTATAAACAGCAATGGAAGTGCAATAACCTCCTAATTTCTACCCATTTTTGCTTTTTCCGTAAAGATATATGTCTCAATTCACAATCATTGTATTCATAAATTGAAAGAACTTGTTGGCACTTGTTCTCTAATAGCTTAAACAAATTCACTGAACACATTAAAAGTAGTATTTCATATAAAAAAAATTAGTGTGATGTTTTACAGCTTTAAGCTAATAAATTTGTGAACGCTTATCAAGGAAGCAACTTAGCTTTTTAGTACACGAGACTTCGCGGGTTGTGACCGTTTTAAATTATACCAGACACGCTTGCACTTCAAAATTGATCAAAACTTCAATTAGAATTCAAGGACACAAGAGAAAAGAACTTGGAGAACTTACCCTATTCAATATGTTAAAAGGGTCCAATCTGATTGTACAGTAAAAAAAAAAAAAACATAAAATCGCAGCTAGCCGGCTAGCATCACACAAACGGCATCGTTTCGTCTGGAAACGTCGCACAATAATGTCGTCATCGGAGCGAGCATGTAATTTACTAAACTTCCGGTAAGCTATTCCAAAATAACAACCAAGTGCAACCTTATGCGTAGTTTAAATATTTTTACAACAACTAAATACAGACAGATGTTGCAGAAAGGGACAGACAACAAAAAAAGAAACATACACAGAGCAAAAATGTTTATAAAAAAAGAAGTTGCGTTGAGACCATTGACTGTACATATAGGTTGAGACCGAAAACGAAAAAAAAATCGTGCATGAATGTTAAAAAAATAAACACACAAAAAAGAGAAAGACATACATGTGGAGTACTTTTTATAAAACCAGGGTTTTCCACCTTAGGAATTATGTATTGGCCGGTTAGCTCAGTTGGTTAGAGCGTGGTGCTAATAACGCCAAGGTCGCGGGTTCGATCCCCGTACGGGCCA